>CM053595.1:164469537-164505470 GCA_028646575.1 Pseudocheirus occidentalis | reverse complement strand
TGCTGGGAGAGGAGAGATATACTCACCTCCAAGGAGTAGGAAATGAAGACTTGGAACAGGAGAGTAGAGCAGGTTTCTACCCATGGAAGTTATTTGTATGAAAGGTGAGGCTGTGGGTCCATATATAGAAAGAGGATACTAATATTTCATCAAAATTCTGGCCCTGGTTATTTCAGTCAGAAGAAATTGTCAACATCCAGGAGTTGGTGCCCTCCATAGGGGAGAAGAATAAGCAGGAAGTGAAAACAATGAACCTGATCTAAGTACAGTGTGTGAGGAACTGAGAGGAAGATGCAGAAGTGACCATCTGTGGGAGAAGTAAAAGGCAGCAAGAAGGACCATAAGTCCTTCTGGGAAGAGGCGACTGAAGTAGATGAGTTTGGGCATGCTGGTGGGAGAAAGGCTAATGTTTAAGCTTCAGGGCATTGAGCTGGAGGAGAGGAGAGAAGTCTGAAGGACAGGCCAGGCAAGATATAACAGTTCACATAGTCCTAATGTAGAGAGCGAGCCTCATATTCCTTTCCTTTGTGGAGACCCCACAAAAGGAAATGGAACAAATTCTATGAACTTTGCAAATGTATAGGAGAAGGATAATCCAATCACAAATGGTAAATGGTAGTTAATTCTTTAAATAACCCTGAACCCTTTTTCCCTTTCTAGAAATTTTAATGAGGGCAATATGTTAACTGTGAGAAGTGTAAAGATTCTTGAAGGATGCTGAAGGCTCAGGGTGTAAATCCTTTCTATGCCTTTACTTTGAAAATAAGACTTATTCTCTATTTGATGCCTCATAATTTGATGCCTGGTTCCTTGTAAGGGTAAAGATTATCTTCAACTTTATCTACAAAACAATGAAGTCCTATTTCTCTGGAAAGTTTTGAAAAATTTCCAGTGTTAGTATAAATATTTAAACAGGAACACAGTCCTGCAGTATTACCTTGATGGAATATTCTGGAATGTTTAAATGGATCAGTTTATATATTGATAATATTTCAAATGAGAATACTAGATTAGAAACCTGAAGATTTGGTTCCTATTTGTGGTTCTTTCATTTTACTAGCTGACCTGCAGAAAGCCACTTCCTCTATTTTGAATCTTGGTTTAACTTTCATATATTCTTTGTAACCCTCAGGAAAGTAACTTACTATGCTATACCCACAGGATCTTCATCTGCAAGAGCACAGAGCTGAACTAGAACATGATGCTATGAGAAGTGCCTTTGTATATTGGGAAGAATACTGAATTTGAATTCATGATTTCTGGCTCTGAGTAGTAACCTTGTGGCCATCTGACTTTGGACCAGTTACTAATTTTCTCTGGGCTCAGTTTCTTCACATCCAAGGAGAGAGGGTTGGATGTGATCTCTAAACTCCTTTCCAGGAATGCAGTCTAAGTCCCATGGCTTTTCTGAGTGGTTATGTGATAACGTATGCAAAGTTCTTTGTAATTGCAAAGAAGAATTTAAATTTGAACTCTTGTTAACATTTATGTGTCAGAACCTCTTAAGAAGCATGTAAGTTATATTTTCTCCATATACATGGGACATAAGGAGAGATACTATTACACGTATGGGGCCTGCTGGCAAAATTGATGTAATGGAGGCAATGTTCACTGTCCTACAATCTTTGACACGGGCACATCCAGGACAGTAAAGAAGAGTTCATACGGTGTTGGCAAGGACATATGCAGCTATCACTGGGCTTGGGGCACAAAATGTTCTTTGCTTGTCACCTCTGTGTCTTGGAACCACTAACTCCTTTTGAGTCTCTGTCTCTCCTTCTGTCTCTCTCTCTGTGTGTCTCTCCTTCTGTCTCTGTCTCTATCTGTCTCTCTCCCTCTGTCTTTCCCTATTTCTCTTTCTTTCTCTCTGTATGTATACATACATACATGTATACATGCATATGTGTGGAAATATATACATATATGTACATGTATATAATATATTTCCAATATTTGCAAAAATATTTAAACTGGAATTCAGTTCTGCATTTCTACCTTGATAGATCATACTGTAATGCTTAAATGGATTTTTTTATACTGATTGTGCATATATACACACTCTCATTCTTATTAATCTCTCCCCATATTACATCACTGAGTATTCGATTTGTATAAATCCTGAATTTCCATATTGTATTTATTTGTGAACATGTTGTATCTCCCAGAGGAATGTATAATGCTTGAAGTCAGGAATTGTCTCGTTTGAGTGTTTAAATTCTTGGTGCCTAGCATAGTGCTGGCATATATTAGATACTTAATAAATGCTTATTGATTGAGTGATAATCCTGCAACCTCTTTAGTGTCTCAGATTCCTTGTGCCTGTGAACTGTGACTCTCTTCTCCCTCCATGCTATTTCATTTGATGATCTATTTCATTGGTTACCATGAATTCAACTAGCATCTTTATGCAGATGATTCTGATTCACTTTTCTGTTTCTAACTTCTCTCTTGACTTCCAGTCTTGCATTTCCAGCTGCCTGTTAAACTGAGTATCTTCCATATCTTGAATTCAAGGTGTTCAAAACTGAATTCATTATAGTTTCTCCCAGACTCTTGCCTCTTTTAACTTCTCTATCATTGTGGATGATATCACTGGCAATTTCCATAGGGAAACACAAATAGACTCAGCTACATAGAGAAATTTACCTAGGAAGAGAGAACCCTAGAGTCACAGGGTTCAGTCATAGGTGTCTTTTTGGGTTTTGTTTTTTATCCTTCCAACACAAGTCATAGTCCAGTTCCAAACACCAACCCTGAAATGCTCCATCTCATGAATTGTATATGATACGTGTTGCCTGTTTGAGAATGAGAGAGAGGCTAGTTCCCCAATTAGAATTATTGAGAGCAGCTACCACTTGCATTCCTGGACAGATGAATTACCCAGTCTCTGACTATGAAAAACACAGGCAAGTTTTCAAAATTCTGCTCTGAGTATATTACTATACATGGGAAAGTTTGAGCCTTCCTTGAAGCACATGAGATTAATATTGCTACAGTCCCTGGATGGTGTATTTTCAGCCATTTGAAATGTATATATTTATACAAATTCATAGAAAAATGCACACTTTATTTGTGCCTACACCCTATTGGCTTGCTGATCCAGTGTGTTGTGCCCTGGGCGGTTTCCTTCCTTATCTACTCCTAGTCCTCACTCTGATCAGAGTAGTATCAGGAAAGAGTAAATTCCTCTCCCAAGGTCTTCAAGTATAATCAGAGAATAATTTACTTACCTGTAAGTAATTTCAAATTTATCCAATTTAAATCCAAGCTAGTAATCATAAGCAGGCATCCAGAATCCGCAATGAAAGAAAAATCAAAGTGGTTTTGTTTCCCAAACTGGCTCCTTAACTGATACTCCAAGATTGGCAGAACTAATCAGATTTAATGCAAGAAACACCTCCTGTCTTCTGAAAATACACTTGCTGATAAGGGGCAACTCATTCCCTAATACATGTTTCATAATATGGCCCTATAGAGTTAGAAGCAACATAAAATAATCAGAGAGAACAATCATTCCCAAAAGCAAGGACACCAAAGGCTCAAAACTCCTCCCTTGCAATGTATGCAGGACATGATACACACCTTTTTTCCAAAGCAGTCACCATGTTGACAGAGTTAGAGTGTGGACAATTCATAGCTCTCAAGGAGTTTGCTAATTTTAATTTCATTCCTTTGACTGGAATTTTAAGTGCAGAATTTATCCAAAGAGGCAAAAGTGAACAACAAAAAAAGCAAACTAAATGTTTTTCATGTGTAAGTATTTCACTCATATGGAGAATGAACTCTCCCCTACTTCCTTACTTTTGCTACTCCGTGTTTGTTAGGGGAGAAGGTAGCTTTGATCCCTAGAGGGTATTGCTGCTCTATCTACTGACCCCAGAGGGACAGCTGGCAGGCTTCTCTCTCTCTCTCTCTCTCTCTCTCTCTCTCTCTCTCTCTCTCTCTCTCTCTCTCTCTCTCTCTGTCTCTGTCTCTCTGTCTCTCTGTCTCTCTTTCTCTCTCTCTTTCTCTCTCTCTCTCTCTCACACACACACACACACACACACACTGTGTGTGTGTGTGTGTGTGTGTGTGTGTGTGTGTGTATCATCTGTGCTAGATTGGAAAATCTTTCCTTTTAAAGTAATAAACAGCTCTGGCCCCACTAAAAAGGTGTTGACTCCAGGGGTGGGGAAGAGTTAGATATTTTGTACCTATTACTTTTGACAAGTCACATTGTCTCCCAATTATACCCTGGCCTTTTAAACCAAGTTCCTGTCTCTGTTAACAGCAGGACTTGGCTGTGAGTCATGAATTATTCTCCTAGGTCTCTAGGCCCCTGCTGAGGTTGGTGAAGAGAAGCCAGAAGGCATGTGGTGTTTCTGGCTCAAACAACTCTTTATCTCAGATGGAGCGTGTTTTACTTGTTGAGTAGGAAAGGCCTCATCTTCAACATCACCAGTGGCAGTTAGAGCTATTGACTGAAGTTCTGGTCAGTGTGTATACTTAGACAGGCAGGTTGTAACTTGTAATTAATGGGGAAACAAGTTACTCACTTCAAGAGACAGAATCATAGAACTTAGAGCAGGAAGGAATGTTAGGGACCGTCTGTCTCAACTCCTCAAATGTTGATGAAGATTTTGATGTCTAAAGAGTATTTGTTGCTCAAGGACATCCAGTATGTTAGTCACAGAGCCAAGACTACAATTCAGGGCTATTTGCCACCATACCAGTCCTTTTGACAATTGAAAGGCAGGAGGTATAATTGCCAAAAATGATTACCGGAGTTTTATATTCTGAAATTGAATATATTCTGGAACATGGAGATCATTAAAGCAAAGAAAAGCCAAACTAAAGTGGAGTGAGTTGTGTGAGTGGAAAAGACTTTATTCTACGCAGTCCTCCCTAGTTGAATTTATGTACCCTTCAAGATATAAAGTATTAAAAATGTGAATTTTGACAGAAAGGATGAGTGTATACAAACACATACCTAAGTACTCTATCCAATGGAAAGGAAAAATATGATTATGAACATATAGAGATAGTGCATGAGTTTTGAGTGGATTGCTAAAGTTACGTGTAAGGGTGACAAGGCCTTGCTGTGTTAGGAGGGAATGTTGTCAGAAACGGCAGGCTATGCCCCACCCTCTTCCTTTCACCCATGTCTCCCATTTCTCTCAAAACTTCAGGAAAATGCATATTTATACATTAATTTCTGTGGAGGGAATGATAAGAAAGGAAGAGAGGAACACTGAGGAGAATGAGGGGAACTGTTTTTAGTTTCAAAGAGAAATCAATGGGAGTTGTGGACCTTGTAAGGAACCCAAACTGTGGCAAGAGAGGATTTGACAAATAATTGACCTACCCATCTGAGAACGAAGGCTGATTATCCCTAGTGAAGGGGAACAGAGAAAACAACTCAGAACCTAGAAGGAGAATGAAAATAAGCATGAAGAAGAAGAGAAAACGAGACAGAAAAAATAAATAAGCAGAAGCCTTGTTACATTCTGAGAGATTCTCTTCTTCATTAGGTAGATGAAAATATAAGATATATGTGTGTGTGTGTGCACATATATATATACATACATATATATATGAAATTTAAAATATAAATATGGGACATATAAAAATGTAAGACATATAAAAGAACAGCAAACTGGAGAACCTGAAAGATCCAATTCAAAAAAGATTTAAACTAGACGAACACTACCATGCAATGAAGCATAAAAAAAAAAGCAGAGAAAAAGATTCAACTGAGTTCAAGTGACAGACTGCTTAGAAATAGGGTGACTGTGACTGATGGCCTTGGAAGTCTTGTTGCAACCTGACAGTTGGGGAGGCAAGTTCTCTTCCCTCCCCTTTCATTTTTTTTCCTGTGGATATAAAAAATGACTATTTCCATAAAAAAATTAGAACACAAAAAATGCAGATTATACAGTGAACCTCAATTTTATATAACTTGATTTCTTTTAAAAAACATGTAATAAATTAATTTTTTAACTTTCAAAGCTATCCTTGGGCTTAAGTCTACAGGAGAGCCCATCTGTAGCACCTGGGGCAATCTCCACATTTATCAAGCCAGGAAAAATAAGGCTTAGAGAAAGTTCAGTGGAATTCAAGCTTTCAAGCTAAATTTTGGGGAGAAAAGTGGTCCGGCCACACTGCTCCCAGGGCAAGGAAGCAGCTGGAAGTGGCAAGAAGTGGCTGCAAGCAGCAACTGCTTCTACTGGGCTGCTTCAGAGCTCCTGGCCTGCCAATTGCAGGGATGGGGGGGAAGACAATTGATTAGGGTCAAGGGCTCTTGAATTGAGTGGCTTGGATCCAGATCGTGGTCTTGGGTTGTTGTCCTGGGGTGTGCTTTCAGCAAGCCAAAGTTGGGGGGGGGGCTGCAGCACCCCCCAATAGCTACGGCAGCTGTGAAAACCATAGCAATTTGGGACAGAGCTTTTCCCCCTGGAAGCTGAGTTCCACAGACCTGAAAAATCAAGCAATTAATTGACTGGCCAACATGAGGAAAAGGAAGCAAAATAAGAACCGCAATAAAACTCTAGAATCCTTTTTTTATGGAAAAAAAAGGATCAAAGCATGGAATGGGAGGACAACAACACTGTCAGAACTCCCACACCAAATGCTTCCAAGATATTCGAAGATTGCCTACAAGCTATAGATCAACTTGAAAAGGACTTTGAAAAACAAATAAGAGAAGTGGAGGAAAAATTGGGAAGACAAATGAGAATGATGTGAGTAAATCATGAAAATAGAGTCAACAACCTGACTGAAGAAAACAACACCTAAAAGAACAAATTAACTCAAATGGCAAAAGAGGCCCAGAAAGCCAATGAGGAAAAGAATGCCTTAAAAAGTTGAATTTGCCAGATGGAAAAAGAATCTCAAAACTATCCTTTCTCTGTGCGTCCTTCTGAATTTTGTTTTCTATTCATCTGTGAATTCTTTTAAAAAAATCTCACTTTGGGATTCTTTTATTTCTCCTCCTCCTCCTCTTCCTCCTCCAACTTTGCACATGATGGTCCTCTTTGTATTGCCCATGAACTTTTAGCAATTCAGTTATTAAGTTATTAAGTTATTACTTTTGGTTTTCTTGATATTTACTTATTTTAGGTATGATTCTCCTTGATTCTACCCCCATCCCCCTGCTAAGAGTAGTTGTTAGCTGAACTGTCTATCTTTGTTCAGGTAGCTGTTTTAATCATTAGTATATATTAATGTACCCTTGAATACCATAGTCTCCCCAGTTCCTCATCCCTTTAAGCTCGAGTGATTTTTATCTTTACTACTTTAGCCACAGAAGTATGGTCATTACCAATAACTTTTGAACCACAATCATCCTAAACTCCTAAATTCTGCTTTATAACCACAAATTCCTATGTATCAGTCTCTTCACCTGCCTTACCCCTTCAAAACCTTGTCTTAGGTCTCATTGTTGCATCCAATAACTCGGTTCCTCCCACTTTTTTCAGGTCCCTCACCCCGTGCTCTCATCTCCATTTTATTTTACAATCGATGCTATTTCTGTGTTCATACCTGTGATGCCAGCTATCCTTGATTCTCTTGCCTCCTTGCACCATCACTAGTATCCCAACTTTCCAGACCCTAAACCTTCCACTATAGTTTTGCTTTTCCTATCCACGTGTGTAAGAATTTTCTTTCAAAAAAATCACCCAACTCTGCCGATTCAAATATATGATCTATTCCCAACTAGGCACTGATTCATGGCAATCCTTTTTCTCTCCCCTGACTATTTACACATTCCACAATCAGTATTCTAAATCTTTCTCTCAACCTAAATCTTCTCCTCTTCTGTCTCAAGAAAAGACATCACCCATAATTTTACTGGGAGAATGGAGGCCAATTGTCACGAATCTTCTCTTCTCTCCCATTCTAATGCTCCAAGCTCTGTTTCATCATCCCCCTTTTACTCTTTTGTTTCAGTCTCTGCTGAAAAGGTTTTCTTACCAAGATCTCTGGTAAACCAAACTCCTCTGTTTATACTTTTGATAGGATTCTCTGCAATTTTATAATGAATATCTTATTGTTCATTTTATGATGTCCATGAATATTACTAGGTCTCTCTTATTCAAAAAATAAAAAATTAAAAATTAAAAAGCCACCAACACCAAAATTCACCTTTACTTAACCTAGCCATTCTCTCAACCTATCATCCTCTATCTCTTCTTCCTTTCATAGTAAAGTTGCTAGAAAGAATAATTTACCTTTTTTTTTTTTACCATTTGCTCATCTACTACTTGCTTAAGCAGAATTTAAACAGCTCAAAGAAAATGCAGGATGAGCAAATTTATAGAATGCACAACAAATGTTCATATAGACTATTTGTACTTAACCTGTGGTAGAGCATTTCAAGCTCATGTTGGTCGGATCAACCACAGTCAGACACAATGAAATTTGGCTGTAACATAGTGATGTCATTTTGGTCCTTTTCAAGAATGAAGGACAACAACCAACCAAGCAACCAACTACCCAACAAATGTAAATTTTTTTAATGAGTCCTTTAGGCAACTGATTTATAACTTAATTGTTAATTATGGTCTTTTAACTGCTTAATTCAAAGGTATTTTTATTTGTTTATTTTTAGTTTTCAACATCCATTTCTACAATATTTTGTGTTACAAATTTTCTCCCCATCTTTCCCCTACCCCCATCCCAAAATAGCGAGTCTACTGAACACCTCTTCCCCCAATCTGCTTTCTCTTATATCCTCCCCCATTGTCCCTCTAATTTTCTATAGACAGATTTCTATACACCAGAGCCTGTATTCCTATATATCTTATTTCCCAGTAGCATGTAAAAATAATTTTTATTTATTTTTTAACACTGGTTTTTAAAACTTAGATTTCAAGATTATTTCCCTTTTTCCCTCATCACCCACCCCCACTGGGAAGATAAGGAATTCAATATAGGTCTTACATGTGTAGTTATGAAAAAAATTTCCATAGTAGATATATTGTGAAAGACTAACTACCCTCCATCCTATCCTGCCCCCCGACTTATTCTATTTTCTACTTCGACCCTGTCCCTTGGAAAAAGCATGTGCTTCTAACTACCCTCTCCCATAATCTGTCCTCCCTTCTACCATTGCCCCTCTTATCCCCTTCCCCCCTACTTTCCTATAGGGTAAGAAATCTAACTGAGTGTGTATATTATTCCCTCTTTAAGCCAAATCCAATGTAAGGTTGACCAATTTCCTTTCACTTCCTGTGCTTCCCCTCCATTGTAACAGTTTTCTCTTACCTCTTTTCTATGAAATTATTTACTCTATTCTATGTCTCCATATCTCATTCTCTCATTATATACTTCTCTCAACTCTTAATTTTATTTTATAGATATCATCTCTTCCTATTCAACTAATCTTTGTCTATGTATACATGTACACATATATATACATATTCACATATCTATTTATATACGCATACACCCTCCTATATAAACATATATGTATGTATATGTATCTATCTATCTGTCAGTCAGTCTGTCTGTCTGTCTGTGTCTGTCTATCTACCTACCTATCTATACATATACATATATATTCCCTTCAACTATCCTTATACTGAGAAAAGTCTCATGAGTTATATTTCTTATTTTTCCATGTAAGAATGTAAATAGTTCAACTTTAACAAGTTCCTTATGATTTCTTTTTGCCTGTTTACTTTCTCATGCTTCTCTTGCTTCTTGTATTTTAAAATCAAATTTTCCATTCAGCTCTGTTTTTTTCATTAAGAGTGCTGGATAAGTGATTCTTGGTTTGAATCCTACCTCCTTTGATCTCTGGAATATCATATTCTAAGCCCTTTGACCCCTTAATGTGGAAGCTGCTAGATCTTGTGTTATCCTTCTGTGTTTCCACAATACTCAAATTGCTTCTTCTTGACCGCTTTTAATATTTTCTCCTTGATCTGGGAACTCTGGACTTTGGCTATGATATTTCTAGGAGTTTTCTTTTTGGGGTCTTTTTAAAGAGGTGATTAGTGAATTCTTTCATTTTTTTATTTTGCTCCCTGGTTCTAAAATATCAGGGCAAATTTCCTTGATAATTTCTTGAAAGATGATTTCTAGGTTCTTTGTTTGATTGTGGCTTTCAGGTAGTCCAATAATTTTTAAATGATCTCTCCTGGATCTATTTTCCAGGTCAGTTGTTTTTGTCAATGAGATATTTCACATTGCCTTCTATTTTTTCAGTTGTTTGGATCTGTTTCATAGTATCTTGATTTCTCATAAAGTCATTAGCTTCCATTTGCTCCAGTCTAATTCTTAAGGAATTATTCTCTTCAATGAGTTTTTGAAATTCTCTTTTCCATCTGGAAAATTTGGCTTTTTAGCACATTCTTCTCATTAGCTTTTTGGGCCTCTTTTGCCATTTGAGTTAGTCTATTTTTTAAGGTGTTATTTTCTTCAGTGAGGTTGTTGATTCTATTTTCGTGCTTTTCTTGCATCATTCTCATTTCTCTTCCCACTTTTTCTTCCACTTCTCTTACTTGGTTTTCAAAATCCTTTGTGAGCTCCTCTATGACCTGTAACCAATTCATATTTTTCTTGGAAGCTTTTAATAGTTGACTTTTTCTGGTTCCATGTTTTGATCCTTTTTGTCCACAGAAAATGGATTCTTTGGTCTGATTGTGCTTCTTCTGCTTGCTCATCTTGCCAGCCAATTACTTGACTTTTGAGCTTTTTGCCATGGTACACCCCTGCTTCCAGAGTGCAGATCTTTGTCTCAAATTGATGGGGTTTTTGCAAATGTTGTCAAAGGTATGAGGAGGGTGCCCTCTCTATGGTCACCACAAGCTCTGGGATACTTTCTCATCCCAGGACCACTGCCCAAGACAATGACCCAGATTCAAGCAGATCAAAGCAAGAGTGATTACCTTCTGAATGATTGCTTGGTCCCCCTGTGATCTGCAGGGCAGGAGCTCTGGATGGAGCCATGCAGCAGTAGCTCCAGCTGCCCCACCTCTGCTTCATCTCTTGGTGCAGGGGCTGGATAATGCTCTTCTGTCACCCAGTTCCAACAGGTCCCCACTGACCTTTTACTTTCTCTGTGGTGTTTATGGGTTGAAAAGTCTGGAAACTACCACAGCTGCTGGTGATTCACTCTCCTGAAGTCTGCTCTGGCCAGTCTGGGCCACTGTTCAGGGCCACCTTGGGCTTGACAGATAGACCCTTCCTATAAGCCTGCCAGGCTGGCTGCAGTGGCAGATTTCTTTCACTTTGTGGGTTCTATAGCTCTAAAATTTGTTTAGAGTCACATTTTAGAGGTAGTGCAAGTGTTTGTGGCAGGAGCTCATGAAATTTCCTGCTTCTATTCTGCCATCTTGGCTCTGCCCCCTCTTGAAGGTATTTTGTTTGCTTTCACCCTTATTGACCTTTCTGAAGCTTTTTTTTGGGCATTTTCAATTTTTCCCTGTTTCTACACAATCTCTCCTAACTTGACATCTTTGACACTGTTCTCTTTGAATTTCACGAATACCTATCACACCAAGTGCTCTCAGCATCCTTTTCTAGATTATATTTTTATCTTACCTTCTAAATGTAGGTTGTACCCTACCCCAAGATACTTCAGATACATCTTTAACTTCTCCCACTCACTTCTCCTCATTTCTAACTCTCTGTAAAGTCTTACCAATCCTCCCTGCACATCCCTAGCATTCATCCCTTTATGCAAAATTGTAGAACCTCTACACAGCCCTTACTTAAACTCTTATAGTTCTCTCCTACTTTTCCCCATCCCTGTACATACTCTAGCCCCTCACATGTTCCCCTTTTGATTCCTGTTATATATTTTCTCTAGCTTTTCATTTTGTTTGCCTTTGTATCCTCATTGCTTGGCATAGTTCCTGATTTCTACCAAGTCCTTAATGAATGATTCTTCATTCATCCACTCAAAAATATGTCAGAACATCCCTTGAAAATAAAATACTAAATCCTCCACCTGACATTTAAAGTCCTCCACAATTTAGATGCCACTCAACTTTTCAATTTTATTTCATGTTGCTTGTGAGCCTGTATGGTCTCATATTCTATAGGATACATTTATGCTAATGCTTAAGTGACCTGGAGATTGAGTATTTCTCCACTTTCAGAAACAAATTTGCTGTGACATAATTAGAATTTAGTTTCCTGGGTTCCTGGACCTCATCCTTTTAAATATCAGTAAGGAGAAGTAACTGGGAAAAGTTAACGATGTATCTGAAGACTTTACTCGGTAACTCAGAAAATACCAGGATTTCAGTGGTCCACACTGTCCTATTGCCTGCCTCACTCACTGGTGATGGGTAGTCTGCTACTAGTTAATTATTTAACTGAGTGTGTTTGAATATGTTTGAGCCTTTGAATGTCTTGGCACTTGGAACTGGAGTGTGCGTATTGCTAGATGTCTGTATCACTAGGCTGTCTGTGGGTCTGGGGAACAGGGTGAAGTGGGGAGGAAGCACCCAACTGTTCCCATTGGCACCTGTTACCTTCCCATTGCTACCATCTGTGTGGGAATTTTGCTCTCTGGAAAGAGCTTCCTCCCCCTTTGCCTTGATTTACATTTCTTCCTGTACTCTCTATTCCAGTCAGACTGGCCTCCTAGTTATTTCCTCTGCATAACATTTCCTCATCTGCCTCTGTGGCACTGCATTAATATTCCCTTCATTGGGAATGCTTTGGAGTGTGATCAGTTTATTCCAAAGCACAGTGATTCAGGTACCACCTTTCATGCATATCATTTCCTGATCCTATAGTTACTTGAAATCTCTCCATCTGAAAATTGGTTTATATAATTTTTGCATGTTTATATATTTATATATATTTTATTGATTTGTGTATTTTATGTTTGTATTTATTTTTTTGTATTTGTTGTCAAATTGTATTGCTGTAGTACACAATAAGTACTTTGAGAGAAGAGATCATTTTGTTTCATTCTGTATAAACTCAGTGCCTGGCATAGGGACATAGTAAGTATTTAACACATGTTTGGTGAATTGAATTGGAATATCAGTTTTCCTTTCTTTTGTTCTTTTGCCCACCACTGCCACAGGGGGCTGATGCCTTTCCCCACAAAAAACATCTTTTAGCTGTTCTGTGTACACACACACACACACACACACACACACACACACACACAGTATGTATTTATTGTTGTTCAAACGTTCAATCACATCTGACTCTTCATGACCCTGTGGACCAATAGCACTCCTGTACTGTCCAGGAAATTTCTTGGCAAAGATATTGTAGTGGTTTGTCATTTCCTTTTCTAGTGAGTTAGGGCAAATAGAGGTTAAGTGACTTGCCCAAAGTCACACAGCTAGTAAGTTTATGAAGCTGGATTTCTACTCAGGACTTTCTGATTCCAGGGAAAGTGCTTTACCTACTGAGCCACCTGGCTACCTCATCTATCTATCTATCTATCTATCTATCTATCTATCTATCTATCTATCTATCTAATACACATACATATATGTATAAACACACATATATGTATAACACATATATACACATACGTGTGTGTACAAACATACACATGGATTTAAATATAGATGATGTCCCCTCTCTCTAGACTACAAATTCTTGGAAGGATGATGTTATTTTATTTTTATCTTATTACTAGCACCTTGTACACAGTAGTTGCTTAATAAATGCTTTTGTTATTGTTCAGTTGTTTCAGACATGTCAAACTCTTTGTAACCCCTTTTAGGGTTTTCTTGGCAAAAAATACTTGAGCGATTTGCTATTTCCTTCTTCAATTCATTTTATGGATGAGGGAACCTAGGCAAGTAGTACTAAATGAATCCTCTAGACTCGCACATCCAGTAAGTGTCTGAGACCAGATTTGAACTCAGGTCTTCCTGGTTACAGACCTAACATTCTACCTACTGCACCATCTAGCTGTCCCTATTGATTGATTGAGATGACACATCCACTGTGCTATAGTAGAAAAAGTTGGCCTTTGTACCAGGAAGTTCAGATTGTATTTCTGGCCCATGTGGGTGAGTACATTAGCAAATTAATCTTTTATTGTTCCAGGCAAGTCTCTAAGACTAAATGTTATAGGGAAACGTACTGACATGTTGGCAAAATGAGTTCCCTTATCTGTGAATTCTCTATGCTAAAGGAAGCATAGGCTTAATACATGTCCTCTAGAAAGATGTTATAGAATGAGGCTTTCCTCTTCATTCTGTTCCATTAGTATAGTTCAAGAAATAATTTATTTAATTTCTGATCATTTTCTTTGTCAATTGAGTCTACCCTATATTGGAGTCTGATCAGAATATATTTTCTGTCCCTCTTCACACAATAAACTCAAGCATGATGTGAGAAATCCAGGCTGGATTAGAACACATGTTACATTTCTATTCCTCCGAAATACCGATAAAGTATTTCCTCCTCCCTCATATGAGATTTCTTTTATATGGAAACAAATATTACTCAAACTCAGGTTGAGAATTATAAGCCACCTAGTTTTGTTTACAGTATCAAATGGTTATCTGAACTTTGTTTAAAAACCCCTGGTGAGTTTCAGACTAAATATTAGAAACCGGGATCTTTGGCAATTGGTATGGTCCCTGCCTGGGCAGAAATTACAATAATAAAAGCCACAATAACAACAAAAACATTACAGTCATAGCAATTCTGACCCTCAGGTTAAGAACCCCTATTCTAATAGAGTCAGTTTAGCAGTGAAATGGACCAGGCTAACAGACATCAGCCCAGATGTTTCATATACCTATTTTTTTTTCTTCTTCTGCCTGCTGATGACTCCAGAGTAGGAGAGACAGATGGAGTCTTCAGGGCTATTGCCTACTACTGAACACCTTGCCCCTAAGTCTCAATTTCTTTGACTTCTTTGTTGTGATAACAGTAAACATAAAATATTAAATGAGAATATTGATATAAGCAGATTATTAGAGGATAGGAACCCTCTTGTGATAGGAGCAAAAAGGAAAGACACTTTTATGGAAATCAAATGATATCATGTTCTTGGTGATCAAGTTAAGGCAACTGATAGCCTATGGAGGAAGCCTATGGAGGAGGGGAAATATGCATTTCAAGCTCAGTTCATAATATTGGCTTTGACATGGTCTATGTCCCAAATGCATTGGACTAATCTTTGTTCCCTGCCTTCATGCTATCCTCACCTATTTCCATGACTTCTATCATGGTGATTTCCCATATTTATGATGATTTTCCACTCATTTCCTCATGTACTTTTATGTTGTTCTCTTTTTAAAGGTGCATTTCAGGTTCCTCTTCCCTCATGCAGCCTTCCCAATGCTGCTTCATCCCCTAACCAAAGATGGAGGTGTTCCCTTCCATTTCAAGTTTCTTGTAGTATTTTTGTGTTGGGGAGCTATGAATCATAAAACATGACAGGTCTCTGATGAATTAAAAAGGACCAAAACTGAGAGGACAAGGAGAAGCAGATGGTGAGTATGAGCAGACTGCAGTGCATAATATACAAGGAAATAGGAAGGAAGGGGAAAGAAAGAAGCATTTAAATGGTACCTACTGTGTGACAGGCACTGTGCAAAGAGCTTGTTCACAAGTACATCATTTGATATGAAGGTTGGAGTAAAAGATATTTTCAATGAAGCATAGGATCAAACAAAAAGATGGATTGATTATATAACAAGAGCGAAGGACAACCAGTGGACTGTTTGTGTATTCTATGGCTGTCAGCATATAAAGAAGGTCTTCAGCACATTAGGTAGACTCCTATGCAAGATTTATTTGAGAATATTGATGACAGTCATATGGGATGTACATGAATAGAGGGGTCATGATCTGAATCATTGACGGGATCGTCAACATCAAGATGACTGATCCATTTACATATTGGAATATTTTGCCCAAATTTCTCCTTTGAAATTTTTTCATGCTTCTTTTGTAGCATAGTTGTTTGAATGCAAGTTTCTTAAAGACTGCAGCCATTCTGTTTTTTCTTTCTTACCCCATTGCGCAGCATACTATCTGACATATGATTACTAAATATTTGTTAAATTGACTTGAATTTCTTTAGTCCTTTCCCCCATTAGATGGTGGCACCTTGAGAATACAATTGAAGTCATAACTTATCTTTGTACTCTCAGTCCTGAGGACCTTAATAGGCCCTTAATGAAAGTTTGTTATGTTCAGTTGCATTCATTGTCGAGTTGAAACAGTGACCATGGACCCAGTCCTTACTAATCTCAGAATTACTCCTGACAATGATGTTTAATAGATACAACCATGTGGCAGTGGCAGCTGGGAGGCGTCCTGAGAGGACCAGTTGAAAACTCTTGTCTAACTGAGGTTGTGAGTCCTATGTGTTTGTTGTCAGCTTTGACGGGCTGTAAATTGTAAGAATAACCATATTGTCCTGGGAAGGAAGTGTTGGCAGAGCATATTGGATTTATTATTGATGACCAGATTGCTCTGACAAGTGGCTACTTGGCATCCACACACATTTTCTCCCATTCGGAGGATTGGGTTCTGGCCTCTCATTGAATATAAAGTTTGTCAGTAATGCAGTAACACACACACACACACACACACACACACACACACACACACACTTCCAATTTTCTCTGCAGGCCAGACAGAAATTTAACTGAGGAGTCAAAGTAACTTTGGTAAATTGGGAAATTTCTGGGCAGGGTAGCCTTTAACCTAGGGAATCTCCTTTTAGTTGTTTGTGACCACTTTTATTCCCTATGACTGCACAATCTTAATGTTTTTGGGCAGTACCCATAGCATTTTAAGTGCAAATGAATAAAAAAAACAACTAATAGTTATTTAAAATTATCCATTTTAGACGTTATGGTGAAATCGGCACAGGTGAAATTTGTACCTGGGATGGCATAATGTTAGAAGTGGTCATGCCTGGTAATATTTAAAAGAAAAAAAATAATCATAAATCACCTCTTTTGGATTCTGAGGCAGGAAACGTTTCAGAAAACTAAGCCAGATGGAAAGGACTCATGATGTTGATGTTTGCAGGCCACAAAGTAGACAGATGGTCAGTGACTCTAAAGCCTGCAAGCTTTCAAATAGGCATTGGCTAGGAAGAGGGGATATATGCTGTGGCTGGAAATCCAGTGCACACATAATCCCAGATGATCAATCCTCCTGATAAAGGATATGAAATATTGGAGTCGTATTTTATTCAAGCAAAACCTCAATATTTAGAAGAAGGTATCCAGTAGAAGAATGCTATACTGATAGAATTGAAAAATGGGGGAGTAAATAAGCTTGTTGATCATTGAGCTTTTGGACCTAGAATCATCTTCCAAAAAATTTTCCTTCAATGGCATATCATTATGTGGTTGTGACCCTTTTAGCCCATACTATCAAAGATCATACTATCAAATAGTAAATTCTGGCAAACTCCTTTAAGCTGGAAAGGATTTGAATACAAAACTAACCCACTAATTTGAATACAAAACTAATAAACAAAAACTAACATTAAGTTGTATCTATGCGGCTCTTTAAACTGATTCCAAGTTTTATAGAACAAATCCTTTTATTAAACAGATTAGTTCTGTGAAGTTTGGACTCAGTCAAAGGGACACACTTGAGCACCTAGAGGGCCACATGTGGCCCCAAGGCTGCAGATTCCCTGGCCCTATGGGGGAGGATTGTCTGCTACCCTAGTTATTAACTTATTGGTATTCTTCCTTTTCTCAAATTATCTTTTATTTACTTAAAAGTTTATATGTTGGTACCTTCCACCCCAACATATATAATTCATAAAGGCAGGAGAAATTTTTTAATTTACACTTTTGTATTTTTAGAACCTATCATAGGACCTTGTACATATCTTTCCTTTTTTTTTCCTCCCAGGATGATGATTTCATTAATGCAGGTAAAAGTAGGTATAGGAATTTCATAATGTGTTGAAAATCGGTGTTTACCACTTATAATCTTAGAGTATTGTCTGGGCTGCTGAAAGACTAAATGACTTGCCCACAGTTAGCCAGCATAGGTCAAAGCTGGAGTTGAATTTAAGTTGTCCAGTTCCTAGACATCCCTCTCTATCTGCTATGCCGGGTTTCCACATATGTAGTAAGTCCTTAAATGGTTATTGGATTAATTTGAAATTGCTGTGTAGCTCAATAGAATGAAGACTTATTTTGAGGTTAGGAGGTCTGTGTTCAAATTCTAACTCAGATGCTTACTAACTGGGAATATCATCACATCTCTCAAACACCTAAGAACAAAAGTGACTAAGAAGGAATTTATATCTAAGACAAATCAACAGAGAGAAAGAGTGCATCTAGTGGCTATTAATAAATTTTAGTCAACAGGCCCAAGTAAATTATATGCTAGAATACTGAAAGAATTCCAGAATATAATTATCAATCTGCATTTTTAAAGAGGCAAATGGAAATAAAGACCAAAAGCTATAGGTAATGAGCTCGAATTAAATTGTTGACACAATTTTTGAACATATTATTAAATAACAGTTAATAAACATCTAGATTTCAGCAATGATTGTAAAAATCCAACATGGCATCATCAAGGACAGATCATGCTAGACAAACTTTAATTCCTTTATTGAAGGGATTTCTAGTCCAGCAGATCTGGGGACCATTAAATAAATATTTTACCAAGATCTTAGCAAAATATCTGACAAAGTCTCTCATGTTATTCCTTTGGAAGGAGATATGATCTTTAGGCTAGTAGATTTTAATTGATTCAGTCATTAATGGGTTATGTTCAAATTCTTCTAACGATTTGTTTTCTTTCTGTATAGTTTAATATTATTACCAATGGCTCAGATAAAGGCTGGGATGCAATGCCTTAAAGACATAAAACTGGGAGATTTAACAAACATATTGGATGATACATTTTGGGTTCGAAAAGATCGCAAAAAGCTAAAATATTGAGTCATAGACAATAAGATAAAATTTAAAAGAGTTAAATGCAAAGCCTTAAAATTGGGATAAGAAGTGCCACACATTTACAAGGTGATGGAAATGAGAGTAGATAATAATTCAGCTGTAAAAGAGCTGGATTTTTTAGTGAATTTAATAAGATCCAAGAGTGAGAGGCAGCATGGCATAGTGGATAGGCAGCTGGCATTGAAGTTTCTTAACTTTTTTAGAATTAAGTTTCTTCAGTTTTCAAAGGAAGGAGAATAGTTAACCTCTTTGATTCTATTTGGGGGCAGCAGGGGTCAATTTCGTCTTTTATCCCTCCTCTTGAAATTTAAGTGTTAGTGGGAAAGCAATGTGATACAGAGGAAAAATAAAACACTGACTGGCTCCCAAAAGCAGACCTTTTAGAATACAGAAAATAATTCAATTTTCATAATAAAGATTAAATTGTGGATTCTCTGTGTTAATATGTGACATATGTAGCTGAGACAAAAGTGAGAGCCCCATGAGCCACCAACATGTAGAAATAGAAAGAGGTAGAACCTGTGTGTTGCAGTGAATAGAGAAGTGGCCTCAGGAAGAGTTCAGATCCCTCAGAACCCTTGGCCATGGGGCACCGTGGCTAAGTTGCCTAGAGTCTTAGGGATTTAAACAACTTTCTAATGTTATAAATTATAGAAAAAGAACTGACTTGCACTGACAGAGGAGTTTCCTCATCTAAGTACTCTCTACCAATTAAATCAAAGTCCGATCCCTATTCCTGTCTTTTGGGCAGTGCATCTTCAACTCTTTAGAATCCCTGAATCCTGTTTGGATTACTAGTTGTCTTCACTAAACATTATTCAAAGCTGATAAAATCATGATAAATTTTAGAGGAACTATCACCTAGAATGGTGATACCTAGAACTGGCCTTCAAAGAATATAGAAATCATGTAGCTTCAACACCATTTTTCAAGACCAGGTTTGCTAGATCACCCTCTCACAATTCCAGTATACTTTGAAGATTTTGGGATATTTCTTATCTTAGTCATAGGCTCCGGGCCTCACTATCTGTTGTTTCCATTCTGCTGGTCTGGAATAAGGGACCCATGCTCCTCAGGGTCTTCTCAGATCTCCATGGCTCAAGATCACAGTCCAGGTCAGAGACTCCACTCCCTGAACGTAGAATGGAAACAAAGGAACAATAACAATCACTGAAAAACAAAAACAAAACCAAACCAAGGACCCAGGCCTGCTCTGTAGGCTATTCTGATTTGGGGTTGAGGAAGACCCTGTTTACTTCTCTTCTAAACCGCAGTCCTCTCACCTGAAGTTGATGGCATCACCATTAAGACAAACCATGACTGGTGATAGCTCAGACTTTTTTGAAGATGCTAATACTTTCAGCTGTATAACCAATGGAGAAAGGATCCTCTCAACCACATGGTAGGCCAATAAGAATTGGTTAAAGAATGTTCACACATTCTCCAGTCTCAGAAGAAGTTATTTAGTGTCTTCCACATGGATGATTTCATCTTTTTTGGTAATGCAATATTTAATTCCCCACAATTATATGTTAAAACAATATTTTGACATTTAAAAATGTTTTGAGTTCCAAATTTTATCCCTCTTTCCCATCTTCCCTCCCCTTCCTACCTCCCTGAGATGTTAAGCAATCCAATATAGTTAATACATGTGTAATCATGTAAAACATTCCCCTATTAGTCATTTTGTATAAGAAGACAAAAAAAGGAAACAAGAAAGGAAGGAAGAAAATAGAGAAAGAGAAACGAAGGAAGAAAAATGCCTCAATCTGTATTCAGACAACATTAGTTCTTTCTCTGATGGCAGATAGCATGTTTCATCATGAATCTTTTGGATTTGTCTTGGATCATTGTATAGCGGAGACATTCATACATCTTCAGATCACGACATTGTTATTACTGTATAAAATGTTCTCCTGGTTCTGCTCACTTCACTTTGTGTCAGTTCATGTTAAGTCTTCCCAGACCTTTCTGAAATTATCCTAAATGTAATTTCTTATAAGATTCCATCACAATCATATGCCACAGTTTGTTTAGTCATCCCTCATTTGATGGGCATTCTTGAAATGTCCAATTCTTAGCTACCACAAAAAGAGCTTCTATAAACATCTTTGTACAAATATGTCCTTCCCCTCTCCCCAACCTTTTTGATATCTTTGGAATGCAGACTTAGCAGTGGTGTTGCTGGATAAAAGCAAATTATATGATTTCATCTTAACAAACTGATTGAAGTCTGAAAATGCATAAGATATCAATTACAAATAAATCAATCAATGTGCTATGGAACTACTAGGGCTTTGATAAAAGGATAAAGGAGATGTGAGCAAAAAAAATCAAAGAAACTGAGGGTCTGAGTCCCCTACAAGAGTATTGTTTTATAAGACAGAGTAATTCAGGTGGCCCTCATACTTCCTTAATATTCTTAACCATAAGTGCTCTCTCCCATGTTGTGATGAATGGAAAGGTTTTCCGTCAGTAAACTTAGGATTGAATCTTAACTCTGTTTTCTTATTAACTGTGTGACATTGGTCAAGTCACATTTCTTCTTGTAACCTCAGTTTCCTCATATGAAAAATGAGGTTAGTCTAGATAATACCTAAATTTCCCTATAGCTCTAAAATTTATATTACATAGCATTATATGGCATCGCCTGTGATACTCCATAGCCTCAGAAGTTTTGGAGCAAAAAGGAAGCTTAAGGAGTATCCAGCCTAAGCTTATTTTTCATATGGGGAAATTGAGATAATAAAAAAGATAAGTGCTAGGAGGGCTAGTAAGAGAGCAATGTAATGCGAGGAAAAATGGAACAGTGACCCCAATAACACAGACCTGAGGATTTACAGTTAGAAGGAAGCTTAGAGGTCAACAAGTCCAATACCACGTTTTTCAGATGAGGAAATGAGGCTCAAAGAAATTAAAAGAGTTTCCCCAGAATCACACAACTAGTAAGTACTCAAGGCAACAATCAAACCCATATCTTTATGTCTCCATGCCCACTGCTTTATCCTTTATGGTACCTAGGCATCCCCAAGATTTTTAGCACACCTGAAATGTTGCTCATATGTACTTAGTAGTAGTCTTTTTATATATTTATATATTATATTATATGTTTATATGTTTATTTTATATATTTACCTGTTTATAGCTAAATCCTAAATGTTCTATTGTTTTTCTTTCAATAGTTGCAATAGCAGTGACCTGAACACAGTAGGCGCCTAATCAGTGAGTGCTGTTGACTTAAATTTTTCGATTAATTGAAGGACGTATTTGAGATGTTGCTGAGCTAGCTTTGATGCCTTAGTTCTCAGGAAGAGCACAAGAAACTAAATTGATTTGCAATCAAGACATATTCCTTAAATTGTGCCAAGGTTGCATCCAAAATTAAAAAAAAATAAGTAATATGAAACTTACTTAGATGCTTTAAGAGTCTATGTCTGGTCTAAAGTCTTTTCATTCCTATGCACAGTCTTGGCCTCTCACTGTGGTTGAAAAAGATTCCTGAGTGCTTAATAGACTCTTGCCATTAACTCTTTCACATTTACAGATTATCTTCCAGCTATATTTTAAGAGTCCACTACTGGATCTGTCCTCAAAGCATTTCTAGTTTGGTAAGACTTCCCTACCAAGGCCTGTGTTCTGCAGAGGTAGACTTCCAAAGTCCACCAACACATCAAAATAATGCATCAAAGAACTTTGGTGGAAGTATTGTCATTGCAGATCAATAAATCATGATTTTAATTCTTATATCAACACTGAAATCCTGCCTTGAATGTAATAAATATTTAAAGATTGATTGATGCTACTTAGCTTTAGATCTGGAACTGTATAACCCTGCTACTTAAGATTGACAATTTGGAGAATTGAAACTATATTATCAGCACAATATAGAAATATCATTCATAAGCTAGAAGGTCAGGGAGGGGACTATCAGGATGGTCAGGGAGCTGGATACTATACTATATGAGAAACAGTTGAAATAATAGGGTATGTGTCTTTGAAAAATAAAACTTTGGGATAATAAATAAAACCTAAGGATAATTCTTCAATACTTGTGTTGTGATAAAGGGATCAGACATTTTCTGTTTGGGCACATGCAACAGAAAAATAGTGCGTCTTTTGGATAAACAGATATCAGGTTAACATAAGGGGAAAAACTTTCTAAGAGTTAAAACTATCTCAAAGTAGAATAGACTAATTCAGGAGGTAGGGAGTTCCTTCTCTTCAAGCAAAATTTAGATTAGATATCCTTGGGGCCTTCATAGAAGGAATTCTCTTTCAGGTCTGGCTAGATTAGATGGCTTCTGAAGTACCTTGCAATGTTATGATGCTGAGATTCCTTGATCCATAGGGTTGTTTGGAAGAAGTCACTTTGTAAATCTTTAAGTTCTATGAAATTCTAGATTATAGCATAGTTATAGTGGAAAATTGCTGGAATCAGAGTCAAAGACCTGGGTTTCAAATCTCAAGTTTTCTAGGGGCAGCTAGATGGTACAGTAGACAGAGTGCTGGGTCTGGAGTCAGGAGGACTTGAGTTAAAATCCAGTCCCAGACCCTTACTAGCTGTATACCCTGGCCAAATCACTTAACCTCTCTTTGCCTCAGTTTCCTTTTTTGTAAAATGAGGTAAATAATAGCACCTAACCCCTGGGATTGTGAGGATCAAATGAGCTTACACAGTGTCTGGCAAATAGTAAGCACTACATATATATATATATATATAATAATTATTATTATTACTATTATTACTTTATCACCTAAGTAATTTTAGGCAAGTAGTTTAAGACCTCTGGGCCTGTTTCCTCATCTCTAAATTGAAGAGGTCAGACTACATGGACTATAAGATCTCAGGCTAGTTTCTATTCTAAATCAATGATGATATAAAGTAGATGTGAGGGGTTGGTAGAAAGGTGTTCTATATCACTGTGAAAGGTGATAATTCAGGTTATTTCAACCCATTTGAAGAAACATGTATTAAGCACCTTTGGCTTTTAGCATTCTGTAAATTGAGGCCGCTGATGCAGATGAGATTATTGTGTGTGGCTTGACTACTACTTTCACAACACTTGCTTTTTGGGGGGAGGGGAGATGAAACAAAGAAATGAATGGAACTCAGATAATTATAATTCATTGAAGACTATATTAAAATGGAGTGTAGCCAGAGCTGAGGGTAGTTAGAGAGGGGGCAGGAGGTGGTTAATGCTTCCATGATCAACAGTTTTAATATGATGGTAGGTGGTCTTAAGAGTGGTGATACAGGATCTGAGGAGAGGAATGATGCAGGTTAAACAGTACTTAATGAAGGTGCTTCTTATTCCAATGTGGCGACTAGTTAACTAGACTGGGGAGAACCTGTGGGCATGGGAAATTGTTTTTGATGTGGTCTACTAGTTAAAATCTAATTTAAGCTCTAAATAATTAAGTACTTCTAGTAAGGTATGCTTGACTTGGAATCAGGAGACTGGTGCCAAATCCTGACTTGAAAATTACTCGTTATGTGACTACAGAAATTAATAAGATAATATTTGTTAAGCACTTAGCACAGTGTCTGCTGCTTAAAAGATACTGAATAAATGTTTGTTGCCTTCCCCACTCCCCCTAGTATTCTCTTTAATGAGCCTCAGTCTCCTTCTAGATAAAATGGGGAAAATCACACCTCCATTAGTTACCATATAGAGTTTTCATGAGGAAAGCATTTTGAAAAGCTTAAAATATTACAGACAGGTCTGCTGTTACTTCTACTTTGTTTTTATTAAGGATTGTGGTTGAAACAAAAGCCTTGTACAGGGAGTACTGAATAATTTTTTATGAATCTTAAAGCTTTGATGATTTAAAATTGCTTTAAGACTTTGGGGACACACTGTTTATCAAGCAATTAACTTAAAGGGAGGAAATCTCTTTAAAAATAATTGCAATTTCTCTGCTCATCTTTCAATGTTCCTTCATTTTCCCCAAAACTCAAGAAATAGAGACTGATTGTAATGAACTCATCAAGGACAAGTTTGAAACTTCCTATTAGTTTAAAAAATCAACTTCATAAACTAATGTACAGTTATCCACATCACTGGGATTAGGTGCCCAGCACCCGTGCAATCTGGAAAATCCATGTAAAATTTTTTGGCCTGCCCTTAGTACCAGAGAAGAAATCTGATTTTCCTTTTCTTTTTCTTTTATGGGGTGTTCACAATACCATATTATAAAATTTGGATTAAGTATTTGGTCATAGGCTCTGTGTCATCTGCTGGTCCTTGAGTTTTGTCTGAAGCTTCTGTGAAACTCGAAAATTCTCATTTAATTTCTTATGTCGTCTGGTTATATTTCAAAATGGCAATGTGGAAAGTCATGATGTGGAAATGCAGGGTCATCCAGAGAATGTGTATTGTCAACAGTCTACAAGGTTTCACAGGTATAGGTACTTGTCATTCAGTCTAGTCAGCCTGCCTTGTATGAACACTTTGGAGTAAACAGAATGAAGAGTTTATACACACACACACACACGTGTGTGTGCGTGTATGAATGTATATACATTTATATATACCTATACATACACATGTATACATATATGTATGTGTTGTCATTCATCCTTTGTTCTCAAAGAAGCCCACAACATCAGGAAGGTGATGCCATGACTTCCAAATGAATTAGATTCAAGTGATGAAGGGCTGTGCAAAGTCATCACCTTCACTCTCTCTTCAGGAGCCATCTGGGTCCAGTGGCAAGATATAGATTGAGACAACCTGAGATAGGTCCACATGCAATGGGAGAGCTTGACTTTTTTAAGTTAAAGATTATCCCAGGTCACTTAACAGGATGCAGGACAACTGAATGGATCTTCTGAACTGTTGCTGAGCTAAAGGAGTTGGGGTGTTGTGTTCTCTTCTTCACTAAGAGGCCCCTCTTGCTCTCCCGGCCTTAAGGCCACAAGTTCCCCACCCAGCTCTAGAACAAGGTTTCTTCACCTTGTTTTGTGGCATAGATCCCTTTTGCAGTCTGGTGAAGTCTATGGGTTCCTTTCCTTCTCAAAAGAAAAATTATAAATGTGTAAAATAAAATGTATTGCATTATAAAGCAAACCAATTATATTGAAATATAGTTATCAAAATATGTTCTTTTTAAAAAGTTCACTGTTTGCAGGTTAAGAACTCCTGTTATAGTTCTACACATGCCATCTGGACCAGAGTCTAATTAAAGGGATTAGTCTCCTTCTCTCAGTCTTCCTTGCTCCCACCATGGCATGCCTGGCAAATTCTGCATAAACTTAGATTTGGCTCATGCTTAGAGTTCCCCAAAGGGGAAAGAGATGAGTAAAAAAAGCAGTCAGCATACAATATGAATCAGCTGTGGAACAGGTATTTCTTTCCTACCTACAAAAGCCCATTGGATCAGGAGTCAGGTGATTTGTGTTTATGTCTCTGCTCTGCCACTAATGATTTATGTGACTCTGCTCGTAGAAGACCTTTCCCACTGCTATAAAATAAAGACAAGGTATAGAAAACTGAAGGTTTGTTCCTATTCTGATGTTATATGAGTCATGTCTCGCTATCTTTGCAGAATGCAAAATATCCAAGAGCATTTTGCCAACTTTGGCGTGTTATTCTCCTTCAGAGCTTTAAACTGAATGAAGATAATAAAAGTATAGTCAAGAGAACAACATTAAAAGGCAAGTAACAAGGGGGAAACGATCTGTTTGTAATTACTTTGTTCAGTTAAGGAGACTTTTCTTTAACAACTAAATACAAAACATCCCCAATTGATATAATCCCTAGGTTTTGCTATTTTCCACAAAAACAGCACCAACTTTTTCCTTGGATCTGATTGTCAAATAGATATTCTAAGCACAAGTTGGTAATGTGGGACATATGTTATGGCAAGGTTGACATTTGACCTCTTCCTAGAATCCTGTTACATGTTGGAAAGGCTATCAGTTATTTTCTGTCCATGTACTACATACAGTTCACCCGTCTGTAGATTCCCAGTTACCACTGAAGTTGAATCAGGAAAAGTTTGTCTCTGGAATAACTACAAGAAGCATTTGTACTTCATATCATCAGAGACACAACAAGATGCACAGGTTGCAAGAACTGGATGCAGACCAAAGAAAAATGCTGTACGTATCTCCCTCATAATATGCGATCTCATTTCCTTCAAAATTTTGTTCAAGTGATATCTCTTAATGAAACTTCTGATCTCCATAGTCATGAGTACTCAAGTTTAAGAATATTCATTATAGTCAAATTTTACATATTTTGTGTACGCATTTATATGCATGTTGTCTCCTCCATAGACTTTAAGCTCCCTGAGGGCAAGAATTGTTTCTATTTTGTCTTTGTATTCTAATTGCCTGGCACATAGCAATCCTTTCCTAAATATTTCCTGATTGATTGACTTATTTCTTCCCCAATCTCCTAATTCTTCCTTTTCTGTCAAGAAATCCTATAACTTTGTAGGAGCATAGGATGGCAAAGTCTGACCCAGGAGTAATAATATCTCTGCCCTTGGGAGGGGATATAGAGAACCTATGTGGCCCATTCTCTATGGTTTCCCAGCCCAAGCTACACATTTGGCATGAAATACAGAGCTAAGATGGAAATTAGTATTTTGCTCCAGCTGCCAAAATGAGAATGATGCCACTTCATCCGCCGGTAGGTGGTTGTAGACAATTTAGCTGCTAGTATCAGAAGTTAATATAAATTCAGTTCAATTCAATTAACAACCTACCAAGAACATAGTCCTTCTGTTTCTGAAAACATTCATCCAATATGGCAAGACTTCCTTCTGTATTAACTTGAAAATATGCTGTTCTCAATACCTAAGACTACTACATCCAAACTTCTCTTCTACTAGAACATAAAAAATATCCTATTTACACAAAATACCATTTTTAGAAGACATTATTTATTTGCTTATATATGTGACTTGCCTTTAGGATATATTAGGTGAAGAACTTCTGTCAATAAGTATTACCTTATTATGTTATAGATAAATTTCTATGATTATGAACTTCATAAAAAAATTCTTTACAAAACAATATGCCTAGAAGGACTATATATATATTAACTAGACTACCAAAGAGATCCTGACAAAAGAGGTGGGACCCCTGCCACAGAATATAGAGTATAATTTATTAGAGCTAGAAAGAAGCTTTAGAAAGAATCTAATCTTTCACAGAGGAACAAACCAAAGACCAGAAAGGCAGTTAGTTGCTTCAAATTTTTGTTGTGGCGTGCATTGTTTCAGTTGTATACAGCTCTTTGTGACCCCATTTGGGGTTTTCTTGGCTAAGATACTTGAGTAGCTTGCCATTTCCTTCTCCAGCTCCTTCTCCTCCAGATGAGGAAACTGAGGGAAACAGGTCTAAGTGACTTGCTCAGGGTCACATGACTAATATCTGAGGTCATATTTGAACTCAGGGAGATGGGTCTTCCTGACTTCAGGCCAACACTTCATCCACTGGTGCCACCTAGCTTGTTCAAATACTCCAGGTCTGATAGTAGACCTAAGACCAGAAATTGGGTCTCTTGATTTTCAGTTCTCTGTCTACTCTCTTTCACTGAACTATGTTATGGTTCATAAGACCCTCATACTTTTCATTTGTAAATGATTACTATCTATATTCTATATTATGAAAAGCAATGGTCATTCTTATGCTTAGAAATAATCTAGCCAAAACAATTATCTCCTTATGACTTGCCAACGGTCAGTTATACAGTTAACATCTCAGTGCCCCAGGACAATCTGCATTGGTAGAGGGATTTTCCTCCCATACAATTCTTACACCAATGAAACCACAGGTTGGGTTTAAAGGGAAAAAAAGCTCCCTGTAAAATAACATTTTCCCACTTACTTTTCTTGAAATTGTGAAAAGTTACACAAGGTTTGACTCATCACATAGGAAATGTTCTATGTAGGATGTTTCCCAGTCATAGAAACTAAGGAAGACAATATATTAAGACTGAGGAGGGTTGGAATCTGCTGGAGGGAGAAGTCATGTGGGAAAAAACGTGGTCTTTGAAGTAGCAGAGGCATGATGGTTCCAAAGCCAATGTGTGCCAGTAATTTGAAGTATGTAGCTCAAGAGTAATTAGCCTCACCTGAAGTTGTCATCAAAAGGTTCAGGGTCATTCAGTCCCTGTGGTATTGTGTCTGTGTAAAGATGGAAGATAGTATTTTTTTTTCCATTTCCCTTTAAGCTTTACATGAGTTTGGGTAAGATTATCTTTGGAGGTAAAAATTATAATCATGGAGAAAACTTTACCCGTTTAGAAGGTCAGCTCAAGCAGACTGACAGATTCCTTAAGCAGTTCCCTCTTCTCTAGGTATGATGGAGAGGGAGGAGACAAGATACTGACTGTCTCTAACACTGAGAGGAGCTCATCTTCTGCTACGTCAATATCAGTGTATGCAATATATGATTGTTCTTTGGCCTCATATTTTAATGTTGGCTAAATAAATATGTTTGAATGAAGTTTAATTTGGGCTTTAAAGGCTTCACATTGCACAAAGACTTTTGGGACACCTTACAGGCAATATAGCATTAACTTCTATTCTTACTCTTTCCTCTTTTACAAAGCACTTATTTTTTTCTCAGGACAACATAGTAAAATAGGCATGGAAAAGATTATTATCACCATTTAGCAGATGAAGAAACTGCGGGTCAGAGGGGTTAAGTGACTTTTCTGAGTTGCACAGCTAATCATGCCTTCTTTATTCAGATCATCATCTCTACTTCATTGACAGAAACTTCCACTCTGTCCTCGGATGTCCCTACTTTGATAGATGAGTTTTAGTCTTATTTTTCGTGGGCTCAGGCCTCATTGTGCTCAAAAAAGCTGCTTCTCACATAGACGAACCATTTTTGAAGCAGGGACAGATTCTAAAAATTGGCTGATTTTTAAAAAATCTTCTCTTCATTTGTACTTACCTAAGAAGTACCTGGCAGCAAAAACTGAAGGTTCTATACCTCTAGGGAAAATGTCTTTCTATTTCTAATTGAAAAAGAAGGCACTAATGTTGGAATTTAGCACACATGTTTAAATGGCCATGTACACATACACCTATACATATACACACAAAGTCACCAGCTGGCCAAACCAAATTTTTAGGCAAACAGATGCCAAAACTAATGTGAGCTTTAGAGGAGCAGCTCAATTTGTGGGTTCTTATCTGACCAACGGTGGTCAAGTTGTACAGTTGGTTTTCCTCAGCCTGATGAACATTATCCTGACACAGGGCAGGCATTGGTATATGGACAAACTGGGCAGAATTTTCAAAACTAACTGCTATATGTCCATATGCCTTCTCCAACCCCTCTTCATATTTGAGAATGAACTAATGAATATGTCCTTGCTGCAGATAGGCTAAACCAAAATACTATCATTGACAGGAAACCTTCTCTAACCCTCTTCATTCTAGTGCTTTCCCTCCATCAGTTATTTCCTATTTATCCTCTATATAACTAGTTTTGCTTATAAAAAGACAGAAAGCTCAGCAGTCTTACTCATTTCTTGTCTAACACGTTTTCCTCAGTGCCTTGTAACCTAAGTGACATGTAGAGATGCGTGAACCTGCTGAGATTGTATCTAGCATTCTTTATACCACAGTACTATTTTTCCAAACATATATGTCTCCTCACTCTATCTAACCATTGGGGATAACAAGGCCCATATGACCTTACAACTTACACATATAGATTTTAGGATGGAAAATAGAATCCTTATAATAGTTATTATGGAGAACTAGTCATGATTCAGGGTTTTAAATAGCATGATCTGTTTTGTAATAGTTCTAATGGAAGATCTTCTAGCTTTAACAAAACAAAACAAAACAAAATAAAAATAAATGAACAAACAAACAAAAATAAGCAAAACAGTTCCTTAGGGGCTGAAACTTCGTATGTTTAATCAGGGCCAAAAAGTTATTTATTTTGGAAAGTTTTTTTCCTAAGTTCTTCAAACTATTGTTCCTGAGGTCTGAATCTGATTTGGTTTGAATTATGGCAGTGAAAAATAAATACTGGAAATAAATAACAGAGATACCCTTTAATTTCAGAACTGAATAGGAAAGTACACGTTGTGCTGGATATGTAAACAGGCTGCTAGTTTCCAGATATTGTCATCAGAGATTGGACCTCTGCTGATTGTCTTGATGTGAATTCTAAGCAAGTTAGCAAGGATGCCAAGTGCAGATGAGCGGTGGGCAAATTTGGGTCTTGTAAGTCTATGCCAAGAAAACGTAATAATTAAAATTTCTTTCTGGAGAGAAGGCTTTAAGTGTTTGGAACTGCCATGAGATGCTTGAAATTATTGTTATTATTATAATAATTATTATTGTTGTTATAATTGTTGAGAATAATATGGGGCAGTAGAAAAAGCACTGAGTTTGGAATTAGAAATTTGGGGTTTATATTTGAACTCTTACATTCTTAAGATCTGACTATGAGGAATTAGTGTTGGGCTAGGATAAGTTAGGAGCTCTTCTAGCCCCAACTTTCTGTGATCAAACTATGGTAATGATAAAAACAATGCTTCATCAGTGTTTCACTGGATTTGTGGTTTGACTGGTGAGGTTTACAATGTGTCGTGTTTGTAATGGTGAGAAGAGTAGACTCCTTTATGGGGATTGCTTCCCTTAATGATGGGTTTGTAAACCCAGCTGGAAACAGGGTCTGTGTTCTGGATGGCAATGTCACTCCCAGGATCTTGAGTTCAGAATCCTAAGTTTTCTCCATCAGTGTGTGAGGGAGGTAGTGGCAGTACTTTGATTTGCCTATAACATTATCTCCTGATTCTCCCTCAGGATACCTTCTTGTTTCAGTGAGACTGGCTTTGTGGAGAACTTATAGGGGAATCACAAACACAACACACCTGGGATGGACAAAAATTAGTGGGTTATTAGCTATATCTTTGAAGGGAATACATCTATCTCTAAGATCACAGAAATACTTATCACACATCAGCGTTTATACCTATAGTAACTATTATGAACCTTTCCTTTGGCCTGCTGGGTCATCCATCATTTTTAAAAAAAATTTTCCAAGATCTTATTGTCTTCTAACTCACAACTATACAACACTGAAAGAAGAGTATTGATATGAAAAAGGTGAATTTTGGCTTAGGATCATTTAAAACTCTATAATTCTACAAATGAAATCCATGCTTTCATGCTTTTTTATGTTCAATTCTGGGCTTAGTTCATTGACCATCTGCAGCATCTATTCAAGATATAGACATTGTTGGAATAACTCAATGGGCTATCCTTCCAATTGTCTGTCACAGTATGTGAAATAGGTATTCTTTATTCATTTGGTTTTCCCATGGGGATAGTTGCACTGATTTCTTTTGAGTGCATGTGGAACTCATTAAGGAGACCCTGCAGTGTTCCAGAGACTCAATGCAATCAGTGAAATATTCACAAGCAAGAACATCTGAAGGACTTTACCCTCTGTGGGGAATAGCCTCTTCTATTTCAAATCTGTGCTGGATGTCCTCCAATGAACACCTTTGGTGAGCATATATCTCTGTGGTTTATGCCTCAGTTGATAGTCATCAGATAATTGGTCCAGGTTTGAGATTTCACTAATGTAGGGAATTTCTTGTGTGGAGATGCAAATCAATGATTTGATTGCAACTTACAGTCTCTTAGAGTTGTCTACACTATTGGGAAAATAATTGATGGTCATACAGCTGGCCTTCTTTGAAGGTCTTGAACTCACGTCTTCCTGAATAGAGCACCCACCAATTGTAAAATGAACACTGAACCTAGAAGACTTTATCTGGAGCCATGGGACCTGAGATGGTTCCTACTTCTGTCACTTACTTCCTTTATTTAAAAAAAAAAACAACTTTTGGAAAATTCACCTTTTGGGTCCTACTTTCCTCATTTGTACAATAAGGAAATTGAAACAGAAGAGATGAACTCTAAAGTCCTCACTGGGGCTAAATCTATGACCAATTCCACTCTGTGATGTTGTTGGTCCTCTTGGAAAATGAAGGACAAACAATATAAGATCACTAGAATGTAAGTTATACCATGTCATTACTCTGATCAATAAATTTCAGTTGCTTCCTACTACCCTTAGTTTCAAACACAAATTCCTTTTAAAAAAATCTTTCGAATCTTGTACCAACCTGCCCTTTGATCCTTATCATGCATTAATCCCCTTTTCTCTTTTTCCAGTCAAATGGGACTTCTTATTGCTTACACATGACTTTTAATTTCTTGTCTCACTGTTCTCCATGCCTAGAAAATGTCCCATTGACCTCTACCCTTCAGAATCCATACTTTCTTTCAAAGTTCAATTTATGTTTTCTTTTGTATAAAGCTTTTCCTGCTTCCTTATGTCTTAATGCTTTCCTCCAAAATTTATCACAGTTATTTTAATTAAAATAGCAACTTGTATTTAACTTAAAGAAGTTAAAATACACCTTTATTGGGGGTATAAGCTTATAAACTTCCAAATCATCTATCTTAAGGGTAGTAGTTGTTTTGTTTTTATCTTCGTGTGTTCCCAGAGCCAAGGACAGTACCTGGCACATAAAAGAAATTTAAGAGATGTTTGTTGATGGATTGGTTGCATTGGCTTTCAAGAGTTATCAAACAGAAAAAAGTCAAAGCCCCTGAAAATCAATTGTCTGTTTAGTGTTTTGGGTTAAATCTGAAAGAGTCCCTGCTACCCCCCCTCATCCCAGACTATTGTGGGGTTAATAAATTAATGCTGCTGCTGAATTAGTAAACAACATTATATTTATGGGTTTAAAAGCAGACATTGACTTTCGAGACAATATAATATGATTCTGTCATCCATCCTATTGATGAGTCCCAGACAGGTAATGACTTGTGCATGGTTATATTGATAGTAAGTTGAAGATGCAAGTTTTGAATACAAACCATTCCACAAGAGATATGTTGCTCTTAACATTGTGTTCCACTCTGGTAGGGAGGTGCATGGTAAAGAACAATAGATTTTTTTATCTTATGAGTCATAGGACTTATGTTAAATATTGAACCAATTTTTTTTCCTTTTCTTTATTTTTTTGGGACAGAATGGAAAGAATAGTGGCTTTTGAGCAGGAAATCTAGATTTAATTTTTGACTTCCATAGACTAGCTGTATGATCTTGGGCCAGTCATCCCACATGCTGGGCCTCACTCAGTTACTCCATCTCCTTCATTTGTGTAATGAACATAGTCAATTTCATTACCTTTATGGTTATTTATAGCTTGAAATATATGATTATATGCCTCAGTTTAATAAACATTTCCTTTAGTCTACCTAATTTTCAGTAAATAGGACTTGCTCAAAGTCTAACTTACTAGAATGAAACTTCAGTTCTCAATTAAAAAAGATAATGGATTACAAGGAATTTTCTACACTATTTAATCTATTAATATGACATGTACAAATAATGGTGCTAGCTTTTAAGGAGGATAGAAATACAAATAAAATATTGTTCCTATCCTTAAGTGTCTTATAGCTTGACATGGGAGATCAGATGTACAGAAATAACTATAGTACCATGGGTAGTGGAAAATGTGAAGTACAGGCAAAAAGTGCCATAGAAGTACAGAAGTACAATACTTGTGCACTTTCCTGACAGAGGTCTGAGTGTTTTTGACTGTAAGAGTATATCACAGGCATAGTGCACGTATTTGTATGTCATAATGTTGTTTAGTGGTGTCAGATTCTTTGTGAGATCATTTGGAGTTTTTTTGGCCAAATACTGGAGTAGTTTGCCATTTTCCAACTCATTTTACAGATGAGCAAATTTGAGACAGAGTAAAGTGAGGATCCAGGGTCACACAGTTAATGTTTGAGGAATCATTTGAACTCAGGTCTTGCTGACTCCAGGCCAGCACTCTATCCACTGTGCCCCCTAGGGGCTGTAATAGCCAGGTTAAATTTCCTGGTGGGAAAAATGCCCTTAGGTTTTCCTGTTTTAAAGTGGAAATTAAATACAGAAACTTGAAAAAAGAATAAAGAAAGGTGGATGAAGATCACTGAGTAGAGATGAGCCCTCCTTGCAATACTTGTTTTCCTGGAGGCTCTGGGAGAGCAATGTTCTGACTCTAACCCAGCTATTCCTGATTGACAGCTAGCTTGGTATTCTATCCACTGGGTCACCTAACTCAATGAATGAGTGAACGAAATACTTTTATGGATTCCTTTATTTATGGTCTACCACTTTTTTGAAGGAAAAAAAAATAATTGAAAGTCTAGCTTAGGCCTTTGAGAATAAGAAAGAGAAATCAAAATTTGAGCAACCCCTAGTTGCTGAGGCAGCATTTGTTTTTATTTACAAGACCCTTATCTGACAATTCCAAAATGGAGGAATCAATAGATCTTTGAGGATTTGTTAAGACCTATTCTTTTCATTTACTTGGGTTTATTTTTTCACTGGAAATGGTTCACATTATAAAGCTGGGATTAGCTCAAGGGTACAAGCTAAATTAAAGGAGTCAAGTCATTGATAAGGACTAAAGGGTTTGGCAGGCTTTAAACCTCCCCAAAACATTTCTGCACAAAATGTGGGCAAGTTGGATAAAAAGACAGAGCTCTCATGGCTGGATTGCTTTGAACCAGTTCCTGAGGTTTACAATCTACCACTCTTGAAGCTACAACTTGAAGTTCTAAATTGGGGTAATGAACAGAGCCCTGATTGTGAGTCAACAGACTTGCTTTGTGGTGCTAATTTTTTTTTTTTGAACCCTTGAGCAAGTAACTATTTCTGGGCCTCTGTTTTCTTCTCTGTAAAATGAAGATATTGAACTCAGTTATCTTTCAGTTCCAAGAGAACATAATATGTGGTTATAATGTACTGGTCTCCTTCCTGTTTTCTAGAGTCCACATTCCATCTCTCCTTTTCTTGTCCTTCCTTGCACAAGCTACCTCCCCCACCCCTTCCCCACAAACACTTCTGACTTTTGTAACCCACATCTTCCTTTAGAGTTCTGCTCTTCCAAGAGGCCTTTTTTTTTTTTGGCAGGACAACTGGGGATTAAGTGACTTGCCCAAGGTCACATGGCTAGGTTTGTGTGTGTGTGTGTGTGTGTGTGTGTGTGTGTGTGT
>CM053595.1:164448299-164469037 GCA_028646575.1 Pseudocheirus occidentalis | reverse complement strand
CAACTGGGGATTAAGTGACTTGCCCAAGGTCACATGGCTAGGTTTGTGTGTGTGTGTGTGTGTGTGTGTGTGTGTGTGTGTGTGTGTTAAGTGTCTGAGGCCGGATTTGAACCCAGGTCCTCCTGACCCCAGGGCGGGTGCTCTATTCACTGCACCCAGCCCTCCCCGCCAAATGAAGTGAGGGAATTGGTTTTGATTACTTGGTTTTTTTTTTTTTGCTTTCTTGGAGGGGCAGTTAGGATTAAGTGACTTGGCCAAGGTAGAAAGGGTAGTAAGTGTTAAGTGTCTGAGGTCATATTTGAACTCTGGTCCTCCTGACTCCAGGGCTGGTGCTCTATTCACTTCACCACCTAGCCAACTCCCCTCCCTCCCCCCAGAGGCTTTTCTTGATTTCCCTGCTTCTCTCAGTTGTTGGTGCCCTCTCCAAATATTTTGCGTGTGTTTTGTTATTTACTAATTTCTGTCCATGTTGCCCTTACATCCCTACCTCCTCCCCCAAGTATATTTTAAATTCCTTGAGCAGAGTGACTTTTTAATTTTTATCTTTGAGTCAATAGTACCAAGAAGAATGACTGACACATTGTAGGCACTTAATGAATGTGCCTTGAATGGAATTGTCATAAAAAGCCATCATGTGGAAAGGTATGTGAATGTGTGTGTATGTATGTGAGCACGTGTGCAGGGGCAGGCTCACTTCCACACATGTACATGCAAACTTGAGGTTGTAGGGGTTTTTTGTTTGTTTGGGGCTTTTTTTGGGGGGAGGGGTTCACCTGCTCAGAGTGCTAGCCATATAGATGCACAAAACCCCTACCCCAGGAGAAAAACTTCCTGGATCTATAGATGTATCCTGGTCAACAAAAGCCTGGAATATGTCCTGAGTCCTCGAATGTACACAGAGAGTGGACACCAACATAGTTTGATAAAGGAAACTGACCAGATCACATTGAAACGCTCATCGCCACTGTTTCTATAAGAAGCTGTGGTGTTCTTGAGAGTGAGGGGAAAGCATGGTAGTGCTGTAGTATGAAAGGAAACATCTTGTTTACAAATGTCAGCCAGTAATTAGCATATTTTAAGGGGAGGAACCACAACTGCTGGCTCTTGTTAGCAATGAAAACCTCAGTCCTTTCTTGTGGCTGTGTTTTAAGAAGTAAAGTAGACAGAGAGACTCTGAAACCAGTTCGTAAATAGTTGATTTCATATTTTAAAATCTTGCACTAAAACTGTCACCCCCCTCTTGAGAATCACAGATGGAGAGAACTAATTTGTTACTGTTTGGTAATTGCTTTTATGTATCAAAGCTCTTATTTACTACTCGGTGGGGGGAAATGATAGAGAAAGAGCAATTATGTGTTTTCTTTCAGGTTTTCTTCACTCAATTTCTTGGTCCAACCTCCATCCCCCTATTTCCCTACTCCCTTACCCCTAGGCTGAAAGGATTTCTTATTTGAGAAATTACATTGTAACTTTCTTATATTTCTCATTTTCAGTTAATAAACTATCTATCTATCTATCCATCCATCTATCTATCATCTATCTGTCTGTCCATCCATCCATCCATCTATCCATCTATCCATCTATCTAAGAATATTATATCTGAGAACAGGTCAGTAAGCTGTACTCTTTTCTGGGCATTTATAATCAGCCCTGCTAAGCAAATCAACCCGAAGTTCAGTCTTTCATATTGAAATACTATTTTTCAGTATTGGTAGTAAAATTAATTTGGCAAACATTTCAGGTGCCTTTGTGAAGAGCACTTGACTGTCTTCTACATGTGACATTTACTTATTCCCAGCTGTTACTGCATCCCTATGACAATCTGCATGCCTAGACCCCTAAAATTTAGGCTAGCACAATCAGTAGGGGTCAGAGCCAATGGAAGAAATGAGAGATACTCTGCACAGTTCCCAATTGCACCCCCCTGCAATTCTCTAAGAGTTTGGGAGAAACTTGTTATATATAACAAGCATCTATTCTATGCCAGGCATAATGCTAGGTGTTGGTCATGCAAAGACAAAAAGGAAATAATCTCTGCCCTAAAAGAGGTTGCATTCTATTGGGGGAAACTATGCACATATATTGTTTGCAAGTAACAGAATAATTCATTCTCCTGATCTTTGCAGTATCATTCTAATCCAATCTAAAGAGCATGAAGTATCTGCTATCAATACTGGAATTTCAGAAACAAAATGAAAAACCTTCCTAGCTGTAAGGAGTTCATGAGATGATCATTAAGACATGTGAACTGATAGGTATGTACACAGTAATGCAAGTATATATACATACACATGTGTGTTCATGTTTATATAGAAATACACATGTATATATAATCTGTGTGCATATGCATGTGTTTATGTATGCACATGGTAGAATTGTAGATGGTAGAATTTAGATGTGCATGTATATATACATACATATTGGGGGTCTGATAATAAAGATAGACATGCATATTTATTCTGTGTGACTATGGGCAAATCATTTCATTTCTCTGATCTTTGGGTTCCTTAACTATTTTTTTTTTTTTTTGCTTTTTGGAGGGCAGTTGGGGTTAAGTGACTTGCCCAAGGTCACACGGCTAGTTTTTGTGTTAAGTGTCTGAGGCCGGATTTGAACTCAGGTACTCCTGACTCCAGGGCCGGTGCTCTACTCACTGCGCCACCTAGCTGCCCCTTTCCTTAACTATTTAATAATAATAATAATAATAATAATTCCAAAAATAAATACCTCACAGGATTGTTGTGATACTTAAATCTAATAACATACATAATTCACTTTGCAAACTTTAATGATCTGTAAGTGGGTAATTATTTTAGTCTTGTTAGACTATGGATGCATTTCCTAGCATAAAGACAGTGGATATAGCAAATATAAGATGGATATAAGAGATGTGAAATTAATTGTCTCTAAATGAGAGGTTGAGAGAGAAGAATAAATGACAACTGTCAAATTAGCATGCAAAATTAAATGAATGGAGGTGTGTACTACAGTCTCATATAGTGAAGGAAAAGGAGGAATGGCTAAGGGAATTGAGATAAGGAGCTCAGTTTTGAAGGTACTGAATTTGTGGTGGTTTTGGAGTCCTTCCAAAAGCAAATAGAAATTTGACTTTGGAGTTCAAAAAAGAGGCTACTTTAAATATTTATTCATTGTGTCATAATGGATGAACAGGCAATTTTTTTTTTTTTTTGCTTCAGAACTCTCATGTTGTAACAGCAAGCACCCTAGCATACCCAGGATGGCTACTAGCACAGGTTCTTTGATCTACTTTACTAAAGGAAAGAGGCTTTATAGGGGTCAACAGTCTTTAATTAAACATACATATATATGTATGTATGTATATATATATATATATATATGTATATATGTATGTGTGTGTGTATGTATCATTCACTTAGTTCAGGGGAAAAAGTAAGCACCCTGAACTTCAGAAAATACAGATACAAATAACAAGCAGACAAAAAATACAGACAGGGAAAATAACACAATTCAATAGACCAACAGACAGGGCTTCTAGCTGTCTGACCATTACATATATACATAGTTACCAGAGAGAGAAGCACCATCATCTGGGTTTTCAAAGCTGGGGGGGGGGGCTTAATGGCTACCCAGAGACTCATCTGGTCAAATCATACAACTTTTCCCATAAGTGAGCCCCACAGCAAAACCTCACCTCAGAGTATACATACCTTTCTTCAGGGTCATAACCTTTGTGACTCATTGCTTAATGAGAAAGTAACAGAAAGTGTGAGCTTTCCTGAAAAACAAGCCTCCCCCCAATCATACCCCTCCTGTTGGGTTCCACTTGAAGTCCATTAAGGGGCAGGGAAAATCTTCAAATTCCCGTACTATTACACATGTCTAAAAAGAAAATAACAGTAATTTTACTAACTTTGGAGAAACTATTCAATAGTAATTTAAAGAAGCATCAACTTATTATATGCAAATATGTAGAAAGCGTGATAGATTTGGAGCCAGAGGACATGAGTTCAAATCCCAGCTCTAACATTTACTACTTTATGACTTTACCTATCAAATAAGGCATTTGGATAAGATGACTCTGAAGGTCAATTCTATCTGCTAATAAAAGATCCTATGATCTATTAGCAGAAAACAAGAGAGCAATAAATAACAGAATACTTCATTCTCCTGATCTTTGCAGTATCATTCTAATCCAATCTAAAGAGCATGAAGTATCTGCTATCCATACTGGGATTTCATAAACAAAAAGAAAAGCCTTCCGAACTGTAAGGAGTTCATGAGATGATCATTAAGACATATGAACCGATAGGTGTGCACACAGTAATTTATAAAAAGAGAGTACACTAAAAACTATGCATATTAGGAGTGACTTCCAATAGGAGATGGCACAGAGGGAGGTACTTAAGTATAGTAGAAATTCTAAGGGGCTGAGTTGAGAAGGGAATGTATTTTGGTTATGGAAATAGCCCTGGAATGGGGGTGAGGGAAGAGTTTCCTTAGGGATGGCTGGCCCAGCTAGAATTCCCCTCTACTCAGTGTATATACCCAATAGTACTTTTTGTTTGTCTGTTTTTAATTGAGCCTCATTAACCCAGAATTCCTGCAATAATGCCGTGATAAGAGATACTGATTACTCCAAATATCACATATGTTCTCCCATGTATCTTTAGATTCCAGGTTGTTTAAGCACCATGAGCTAGCCTGGGGTTTCTGTGAGTTCTCTACTGATGCATTTATAATGTGGAATAAAAACTTTAGAAAGTCCACCAAGTTAGGGGTAGATGCCACTACAGCTTCGAAAAATCCCTTCTCTTCTCTCAAGTTCACCTCACAAAGAGTGACTTAAAGGTATTTAAATGTTTTAAATGATTCTTTTCCTGTTTCTGAGCAGGATTTCAGACCTTATTTGTACATGATGTCAAAATTTGGGCAAATCATGCTTCAGCTTGGCATTCTCAAAATCCTCTATTTAAATGGAACCCGATACCTTTGGAATCATAAAAGCGTTGCCAGGGCAGAAGGGATACATCATCAGAGTAAGAGGCCCTAATGATGTATTACAAAATGGGGTTGGCTAGGAAATCAAGGTACAATACCCTTAAGAATGTGAGCTCTGGAATAATGTTTAAGGTGTATGGGAGAGAACTCCAGGCCTTGGGCACACTATCAAGGACGACAATACCCATTCTGTGGCTTTTTCCAAATATTTCTCACATGCTTTTGGCTGCTCAGAAACATATCCTCTTTTCATATTTTTTTAAACATTCACATCTGTTGCCCAGGCAGGAATAAAAACATATTTAAGAAGCTTAAACAGATACTTTCTCCTACTCTGTCCCTGCATTCAAAAAACAAAATAGTTGATGTTTCTAAAATCAAGTGGAGGGTAGGGAGAGAGAGAGAGAGAGAGACAGAGACAGAGACAGAGACAGAGAGAGAGAGAGAGACAGGAAGGGAAGGAGGGAGGTAGAGAGGGAAAGAAAGGGAGAGAGATGAGGGGAACAGTAGAGAGACAAAGAAAGAAAGAGAGAGAGAGAGAGAGAGAGAGAGAGAGAGAGAGAGAGAGAGAGAGAGAGAGAGAGAGAGAGAGAGAGAGAGATACGTAGAGTCAGATTGAGAGAAAATGACAGTGGCAGATACAGAGGAAAATTCATGATCTCTCCAATCACCTTATCCTGACCAACCTCCTTTGGGTCTGATCTACCATATTCACATTTCTTCCTAAAATATGGCTCCCAAAACTGAACACAGTATTATGGGCCTGATCATTGAGAAGGTATTTTTTGTTTTGTTTTAACTTAAGTGTAAGCTTTACATTATTCCTATAAGATTTTTATCTTACTGGTTTAGCTCCTCATGTTAGTCTTGTTACGTTTAAATTCTGATTCTGAATATTCCTTCCACCTTGAAATCATCTGTAAATCTGATACAGGTGGCAGCTGTTTTAATTCAAGTTGCTCTTGTAAGAGAGGCAATGGTGGTAGTAGAAAGAGAGCTGTTCTCAAATCCAGGAAGAATTGGGTTTTACTGCTGACTTTTACATATACTGACTGTGTGATCCTATGTAAGTCACTTAACATTTTAGTGCTGTAGTCAGCCCATTAGGGTTATGAATTACAAGAAAGTTCTGATTTGGATAGTAGAGGTAGTGTTTGGTCTCGAATACAAGTGGAATCACAGGTCCTATGCCTTTCCCCATATAGTGTGTAAAATGTTAAATGGATTAAGACCCAAAATAGAGCTCCCTGACGTTCCATTTGACATGTCACTCCACCTTGGAATCAATTCACTATTCACCACTTTTAGTCTGGTTGTTGAACAAGCTGACTCTCATTCTATTCCCATTCCACATCCCAAAGATAGCATGAGAGACCATAGGACAGGCCTTGCTAAAGTATAGGCTCACTAGACAAATGGAAATCACTAGATCTTCCTTATCCCCAGTCTAGTAAACCCTTTATAGAAAGAAAGGAAACGAATGTGGCATGATTTGTTCTTTATGAATCTATCCATATAGGCCTGCTGATAACCAATTCTTGTTTTACATTTTTACAAACTATCTCTCTACTAATGTATCCAAGAATTTTGCCAGAAGTCTAAGTGAATTTATTTTCACTTAATGGAATTAAGTGGATCAAAGTGGATTGTCATTTGGACACTCAAAACTCCTTTTTTTCTTTATTATTTTTTTTCTCAAGACCTGAGATGCCTCTCCCATTCTCATGATTTTGAAAAGATTACAATCCTCCCCCAAAACAACTTAGCCATCACAACTCTAAATAATATAGCAGCAAGTTTAGACATTTCCTCTTTTATCCAAGACTTCACTTTTTTGTTACCTTTTTAAAAATTTTCTACTTTTCAAACTGAAAGTCTTTCTACTTGGTAGATGAAAGAGAAAATAAAATCAGATCTGAACAGTTTTGTCATATTTCTTTTGTTATCAGTCAATTTATCCTAAACAATGATTGATTTTATTTTTTACTTTCTTCTTGTCTCCAATATGGCTCAAAAATTTCATTATCATCTTTCACAATGATCAAAACCCTTAGTTTGTAGTTGGCTTTAACACTTCTGATTTTATTCTTGTAGATCCAGGCTTCTCTTTTGTGGTCTATACCTAGACCTATCTGTATTATATATCTTAGTTAATTAGTTCACTGGACAGTGACATAACCTTCTTCATGCAGCCTCCTCTTTTCTCCTAATAATTTCTCCTTCTTCCATTAGAATTGTATTCTCCATGCTTTCTGTGTCTCATGAATTTTTTTATAGAATCTAAGTGCTTGGGAACCTGTCTTTTCTCTTGAAACACTGGAATCTATCCTTCCAGAGTCTGAAACAGAGGTGTCCAACATAAGGCCATAATATTCCTGAGTAAACCCCAAACAAGGTTAAAATATAATTTGGAAATGTTTGAAAAAATGAATGAAAATACAATAAAACATAATATTTCATTTTAAATTTAATTCAATGTGTAGCCCCTAGGGATGCTACCATCTAGTGGCCCCAATTACTATTTGAATTTGATGCCACTCTTTTAGAATACCCACCAGAACACAATGTCCTCTACCTTTAAAACACTGGCCTTTTCATGCTCTCATCAATTATGCCTTCACAGCCCCCAGCATTGGACTATTTGTACCATCCAGTGTCTTTGCTCCTACTTAAGAACTTCTGAATGGAGCAGAAGGAAGGGATGAAGTTGTACTGGTTGGGTTTGCTGAATATTTATGTTATCTGTTTGAGAAAGGCCAAAGTCACCCACTGCATTCTGGGCCTTCACCAGCAGTCTTGTCTTTCTTTTGCCACTGGACTTGGATGACTGGAAGAGAGAGTGGGGTTGATGATTTTGCACAGCTTCGCCTCACTTACTTTCAATTCACAGGCTAGTCAAGACATCAGCCCTGTGGTGTCATTGATCTGCTTCAAGAATGAAAGAAGAACAGCAAGAACAATGTTAACTCTTCTCAAGTGGAGCCTCATTGCAACAAGGTGGTCTTTTTGTTCCTTTCTAATCTTTCTGGAGCAGCTTTTCCAAACCTCACATCTTTCCTAAAGCCTCACATGATTCTCCCTCCTCTCAACTTCTCATTTGAGGACCTCAGCTTGTAATTCACACATACACACACACACACACACACACACACACCATTATACTATTAGAGTTCTTTCTTCTCCCTTACCCCTCATTTTATGTCTCTCAGGTATCTCCTTTAATTAGCTTTTCTTTCACTGTGGTCCCAGGTGAAGAGTTTCTTCTCTTTGCTGAACCCAACCTCTCTACGTTTACCATTGATCTCCTCCCATTTCTCTTCTCCAGTAGATTGTCTCTACTATTATCACATTCGCTCTGTGTGTCTCTGTCTCTCTTGGTATCTCTTTGTCTCTGTGTGTCTGTGTACCTGTCTGTGTTTATCTATTCCTTTTCTGCTTCTCTCCTCCCCACAAATTCTACAAACAAAACCTTACAATTTTTTTTAAAGTACTTCATTTGACCTTACAATTCCTTCTAGCTATTATCCTACATCTCTCCTCATCTCAGCTAAGATTCTTGAAAAATCTCTCTTTATTAATTGTTTCCACTTCTTCCTTTCCCATTCTTGTATAGACTCAGTCTGACTTCCTACATCATTGTTCAACTGAAATTGTTCTCTCCAATGTTGCCAGTGATCTTTTAATTGGGGAACTTAATATCATTTCCTCAGTCCTCATCATTCTTGGTATCTTGGTAGCCTTTGACACAATGGATCACCTTTTCCTTTGTACTCTCACTTCTCTGGGTTTTGTGACCCTGGTAACTCTATACTTTCTGACTTGGTGACCCCCAAAACTAGTAGTTGCGTCTTAATATTTGGTTTTCTTCCTACCCAACTGAATATTCCTTTTCAGTCCTCTTTGCTGGATATTCATCCATGTTATTGCCATTCATTGCTGATATTCCCCATGGCTCCTGGATTCTTGTCAATTCAATCATCATACTAGGCAAATATTTCTCACATCTGTATCGATAACTTGAGTCTTTATCCTGGGCTCCAGTTCTCTGCCACCAACTGCCTGTTGACCATTTTGAGTTACAATTATTGTTTTTCCATGTAGATGTGTAAATAGTTGAACTTTTAAAAGTTCCTTATGATTTATTTTCCCTGTTTACCTTCTTATGCTTTTTGTATTTGAATGTCAAATTTTCTATTCTTATCTGTTTCTTTTTTTCATTAAAAGTGCTTGAAAGTCCTCCACCTCATTGAATGACCATATTTTCCCCTGAAACATCATACTCAGTTTTGCTGGGTAGGGGATTCTTGGTTTTAATCTTAGCTCCTGTGATCTCCAGAATATCATATTCTAAGCCCTTCCATCCCTTAACGTAGAAGCTGCTAGATCTTGTGTTATCCTGATTGTGTTTCCACAATATTAAAAACTGTTTTTTCTGGCAGCTTGTAATATTTTCTCCTTCAACTGGGAACTCTGGAATCTGGCTATAACATTCCTAGGAGGTTTTTTTGGGGGGGTCTTTTTCAAGAAGTAATCTGTGAATTTTTTCAATTTTTTTTTTATTTTGCCCTCTGGTTCTAAAATATCAGGGCAATTTTCCTTGAGCATTTCTTGAGGGATGATTTCTAGGTTCTTTTCCTGATCATGGCTTTTATTTAGTCCAATAATTTTTAAATTGTCTCTCCTGGATCTATTTTCCAGGTCAATGTTTTTTTTTCAATGAGATATTTCACCTTGCCTTCTATTTTTTCATTTGTTTTGGATCTGTTTAATAGTATCTTGATTTATCTTAAAGTCAGTAGCTTCCATTTGCTCTTGTCTAATTCTGAACAATTATTCTTTTCAGTGAGCTTTTGAAATTCTTTTTCCATCTGGCAAATTCAGCTTTTTAAGGCAGTCTTTACTCATTGGCTTTTTGGGTCTCTTTGGCCATTTGAGTTAGTCTATTTTTTTAAGGTATTATTTTCTTCAGTCAGGTTGTTGACTCTCTTTTCATGATCTTCGTGCATCATTCTCATTTCTCTTCCCAATTTTTTCTCTACTTCTGTTACTTGATTTTCAAAATCCCTCTTATACACTCCCCCATGGCCTGTAACCAGGTCATATTTTTCTTGGAAGCTTTTGGTGCAGGAGTTCTGACTGTTTTGTCTTCCTCCTGTTCCATGCTTTTATCCTTTTTGTCTCCCAAAAAGGAATCTAAAGTTGGATGGCTGTGCTTCCTACGCTTCCTTTGCTTGCTCATGTTGCCAGTCAATTACTTGACTTTTGAGCTCTTTGTCACAGTAAAACTCTGCATCCAGAGGGGAGAGCTTTATCCCAAATTGCTGGGGTTTTTGCAGCTGCCGGAGCTATTAGGAGGGTGCTGTCTCTACAGCCCCCACCAGCTTTGGCTCACTGTTCACACACCTCAGGACCACCACTCAACAGCATAATCCAAATCCAGGCAGGTTAAAGCAAGAGCTCTTACCTCCCGAATGATCACTTGCCCCCACCCCCCGCAATCGGCAGGTCAGGAGCTCTGAAGTAGCCATGTGGAGGTGGCTGCAGGGCCACTGCTTCCATCACTTCTGGCTCTGGGGGCAGAGGGCTGGACCCACTCTTCCATCCCCCTCAGATTCAGTTGAGTTTCATTGACCTTCGACTTTGTCTTTGGCATTCACAGGTTTATGATTCTGGAAACTGCCACAGGTGTTGTTAATCCACTCTCCCAAATGCTCAAGCCATGACTTGTCCCAGCCACCCTGGGGATAAAACCACAGGCTTATGTGGGGCTGGGCTGGGCTCCCAGAATGCTGAGATGGACCCTTCCTGCTGGCCTGCTGTGCTGCCTTCAGAAAGAGCTTTCTTCCTCTGTCACTTTGTGAGTTCTGTAGCTCTAAAATTTGTTTAGAGTCATATTTTATAGGTATTTGAGGTGGTTATTGGGGGGAGCCACAGCGTTTTCCTGCTTCTATGTCTCCATCTTGACCCTGTTGACCAATTTGATTTGGATCTTTTTCTAGACACCTGAAACTCAACATATCTAAGACAGAACTTACTATATTTTCTGCAAATCGTCTGAACTTTCCTATTACTTTGAATACCTCAACATAATCTTGAACTTCCTCATCTGACTTACCCCACCCTGCCCCTCACGTATCCAATAAGTTGCCCCATCTTGTTGTTCCTGCTTTTTCCACTCATACAGCTACTACCCTGGTTCAGAACCTCATCACCCCTTACCTGGAATATTACACTAGCTTTCCAACTGGTCTCCCTGTCTCATTTTTCTCTTCAGTTTAGTCTCTAAATGTCACTTATAGAAACAATTTTCCTAAAATGCACCTCTGGTTATGTTTCCCTTCTTCTACTCAATACGCTTCAATGTTCCCTGTTACACTGAGGTTCATATATAAACCCTCAGATTTAGCTTTTAAAGCTCTTAATGATCTGATCCATCCCCACCTTTCTGTTATTTCCACAATATTCCTTCCTTGTACTCTATGATTCATTATTCACTCATAGATTCATTTTACTTTACTAATTTTTCCTTGAACAGAACATGCTATCTAGTTTATCCAAGCTTTCTCATTGGCTGTCCCTATTTCCTGGAATGCTGGGCTTCTTAGAATCACTGAGATTCAATTCAAATACTACCTTCTTCTGAAGGTTTTTACCTGTCTCCCCAGATGCTAGAAGAAGGTTACCTTCCATATACTTTGTGTATATTTTATGCATACAAATTTACATGTTATCTCCTCATCTAAAATGCGTGTTCTTTAATAGCTGGGACTTTCACCCTTTTCTTTGTATGAATAACACTTAGCATAGAGCTCTGTACATACTGAATGATAAAGCCATTGATAGCATATCATAAAAGCTTGAGCAATGTGTTCACTCCCTACAAAAGGCATTTCTACATTTTTTACATAAGCCGCTAAATCTTCTATTCCCTGTTGGGATAGGACACAGAATAATAATTGCTCTTATTGCTTCCTTTACATTCTGGGGGATGGAATTATCAGCAAAGAGAGTTGAGTTTTTTAGTTTTTCTTCTTCTAATGGAGAAACAAACTATAGCAGATATTGGGATACTTGAATGGCACATTTTATCACCATGTCTTGCCCTTAGAGAAACTTTGTGGTCTATATCAAATCAAGTCATCAAGAAATATTTATTGAGTATCATATACTGTGCTAAGTTTTGGGGATCCTAACTAAAGCCAAAAATAATTGCTGTTTTAAAGGATCTCTCATGCTAATGGGCTCATTATCTATTGCTACCTTCTGCTCTATCAGTTTATAATGTAGCAGTTTTTTTCCTCTATCTGTTGGGATGTTCAACAAAATTGCCTACTACCTACCTTACTTTCAGTCAAGATAAATCATTCTGAATGTGTAGTCCCTAAGGTTACATAGTATATGGAGATGTATAATACAATATATCATATGGAGACATGATTATAATCTTATAATCAAAGCAGAGAAATTTGTATAGCATAAGCATGTTATATAATTTCAGTAACTGATACAGTTTCAATATTTGAGTTGCTAAATGTTTTTATATGATCAAATTTGATTAGGTTTCAGTCATTAAAGCATTCATACCTTATTTGGTCAATACTATCAGTAAGCACAGATTCAACTAAAATATTTACTACATAGGTTTAGATATATACATAATGTATATATTTATCTCCATCTATATGTACATATGCATAGTTGCTTAGGTACTTAATTGAACCTATAATGATTTCATGGCTATTTCCACAGGCACAGATAGTACACTATCCATTCTTTCATATCTGGTTTTACTATTATCCAGATACATCCTCCATAGAGAAACTGCACAGTGGCCTGGCAGCCTTTCTTTTGTCCTTTAAAAATCTTGAGGATGCTAATGTAACACACAGGTGTCAATTTATATTTACGTGGGGATATTTAAAAACAAAACAAAACAAGTTGCTTAAGGATTATTGAGAATGTTTTGAGATGGAAGGGTAATTGGACCTTTCCATACCATCATGTCCTGGAAATGACCCCCAATTGCATGACTGATGTTCTGCCTTCAAGAAACAAATTCTGATCAGTCCTAGAGGGAAAAAAAAAGACTGTCTTGTCCTATTGTTAGTTGGACATGTAATTCAAATCAAAATTTCTTCCCTCAGTACTAGAAATCAAATGTCCTGAATCTTCTGTCTTCTTGGTTCCCCATGATGGGTGATAAGAATGGCCCCCTTGAATGATTACGGAGCTTGGGAGAAATCGTAGCTCCATGCATCTTCTTTTCCAGGGAATTCTGGTTAAAATGACCGTTAGAAATGATTACAGAAGGGGCGGCTAGGTGGCACAGTGAATAGAGCACCAGTCCTGGAGTCAGGAGTACCTGAGTTCAAATCTGGCCTCAGAAACTTAACACAAAAACTAGCCGTGTGACCTTGGGCAAGTCACTTAACCCCAACTGCCCTCCAAAAAGCAAAAATTAAAAAAAATAATAAAAAAAGAAATTATTACAGAAGAGAAACAGGAATAGGCATCACAAATTATCAATTTATACTGTGAACATTATGTAGGTAAGTAGAAAAGGGAATAATTTAGTTAATCTCAGGGTAATAGCAATCATCCCATACATATACATTTAGAAATAAAGACTTGCACAGTTTCAAGGTTTTTCAGTGATTATTTAGTCAAACCCCTACCTGAGCAGGAATCCTCTCTAAAATAAAAGCCCAATTGAGCTTTAGCTCATTTAGTTTCTATTTGAAGAACTGGTGATGGAAACCTCATGACCCGCCTCATTAAGGGAAAAGCAACTAATGGATCCTATATGTGTTATCACACAACGTATTCAATAGAGTACTGGATTTGAAATCAAGAAGATCTCAGTTCAGATCTTGCCTTGGGCACGTACTAACTGTTCATTATAATAACATACAGCAGTCTAGCACACTGGTAAGTCACTTAGCACTTTCGCCTTAATCTTTAAGTGTTCACACTAATCCCTAATTTACCAGATTGTTATGATGCTTGAGTATTATTCACAGAGTACCAAAAGTCTTAGTAGTCCAGATCTAAGCTTTAATAGCTCAACTTAGCACTTTGCAAGTTTGAAAGTACTCTAAAAATTTCAGTCATTATAGTTAATGATTTTTTGTCATAGAACATATATAGGGTTTATGGAAATTAAATTGTTATTAAATTTGGTACATGCATCTTTATTCAATTCAGTTCAATGGGGTTCATAAAATAACCATTAAGTAGGTATATAGAAAACAGTTGTGTTAAGGCTAGGAACTACAAACGTGAATAGAAAAGAATCCTTTTTCATAAAGAAGCCTTTACCCAATTCTACAAAAGATTCTGCTGGTGCTACATTGATACTATCCATTGAAAGTCATATTATTATCGTTATTATTATTGCTACATTATAATAATTAGCATTTCTCCCCCAAGCCAGTATATGCCAGGACACATACTGATAAATGATTGATTACTTCTGGCAAAATTGTGAAAACACATTATCTGATTGTATATTGTATATTTAATGCTTCCTTTCCTGCTTTGCTCTAGTTTCAGAGGTGGAGGTGGCTCTTCTCTTTGCCAGGATTGGGTCCTCAACCTATATATTTGTTGCCATTCCCTTTCATTCCCTCTGTGGGAACTTTCCCCTTTGATTATTCATTTTCTCAATCCTGTCATCTTCAAACTCTCCTTCTCCATGTGTACCTTCCCTAACTGCCTATTCTTAAACAATAACCCCAAAATACATCTGCAGCAACTACCACCTCAACATCAGTAACACCCTTCAATAACCTTTCCAGAACTTCAAGTTCTAATTTTATATCTTTTCTTCTCTCTATCAAATCTTTAAAAGAATAGTCCACAATTTTAGTGTTTACTTACTCTTTAACCTCTTGTAATATGGCCTTTGACCTCATGAAAGGAATATGATGGAGAAACAACACTCCCCAGCATTTACAATTGCTTATTCATTACAAATCTAATGATCTTTGCTCAGCCCTTTTCTAACCTAAATTTTCCCTGGCTTTTGATACTCTTGATCACACTGTCTTCCAATGCTCTCTCTTTCCTTTACTTCCATGGTCTTGCTCTTCCCTAGCTCCTAAGCCTGAATACCTCCTGAGGCCTCTCCTGGGACCTTCTCACTGTCTTTGTTTTCTCACTCGGTGATATTACCCATTTTCATGCTCTTAGTTACCAATTATTGCACAAATTAACTCCAAAATCTTTATATCAACTCCTAATCACTCTCCTGGATTCTGATTCCACAAAATGATTTGCTTATCATCTCTACAGGATTGTCCCAACTAGCCTTAAATTGAATATATCCCAAACTAAATACATCACCTTACCCACTGTATTCATATCTCCTATTTTTTTTTATATTTCTGTCAAGAGAACCGGAATTTTCCTCATGAGCACTCATGTTCAAAACATGGAGTCATCATAGACTTTACTTTTCCCATCCCCCATACCTAAGTAGCTGCCAAATTCTGTCAATCCTACAATATTGTTTTTTATTTGTCCCAAGGTGCTCTATTTACAAAGTCACATTCAGACAACCATCCATCACCTCTCACTTAGGCTACTATTAAGAGGCTCAAAATTAACCTCTCTAAGTCTAGTTTCTCCCTTTTTCTCCCCTCTCTTAATTACCCTATGTTTTCCACATAGCTGACAAAATCATTGTCCTGAATCACAGGAGTGACCATGGCACATTTCTGCTGAAAAACCTTTAGTGATACTGTACTGTCTATGGGTACACGTTCATTTGCTTGACATCTAAGGATCTCTCTGATTTGACCCCAAACTACTTTGCTAGCCTTCCTCACATGGCTATTCTAGATTCATTCCTTGGTTCAGATTCCCTAGGCAACTGCAGGAAATATTCCATATCAGTAGGTCTCCTCCTGTCTTGGGTATAACTTGAATAGACTCTCTCCTCATCTTCCTCTTGCAGAACCCTTATTCTTTTGTGAGGTCGTTACGTTATTTGCACATTTTAGCCTTCTTTGACTTCTCCCAGATAGGCTATTCTTATCTACCACACATTTTCTTAGAATATTTTGCCCGTATCTTTCTTCTGTCTCCATAACTCACTACCAGGTATCATATTAACCTGTCTACTACATATATTACTTCCTCCCTATAGCTATTGGCTACCCTAGTAAAATATAAATTCCTTGAGAATAAGTGATAGCTGGCTTTTGTGCTTACCTAGTGGCTAACATTATGCTTTGCACATAAGGAGTGCTTATCTACTTTTTTGTTGTTGTCGTTAATTTGAATTGTTCTTAAGGTTAAAACAGAATCAGAATCAAAGTGGGATGTTTGTCCCAAGTTCATAATAATTCTTATTTTGATCTTATTACAAAAATATCCCTTCCTACCAATTCCTTTCAGTAATTAATGTGCATTAGTCATTATCCAATATGAATTCAATGAGGTCACTAGACATTTTCCATTCTATATTTAATTTGGTTTCATACTATATCCAGCTTTGTAAGTTAACTATTATGAACTCTAAAATAATACATCTTCTTTTGCCCAGCATCTAATATAATTTAAAACATTACCCCAAGTCTCCAAACACTGCTGATTAATTTCTTTCTTTAATTTTTTATTTTCTCCATTAGTGTACCAACAAGCATGTTCTTTTAGGGGAAATGTATTAATGGGATCTCCTCCTTCTTATTTTATAATTTAAAAATAAGAATTGTGAATTAGGCAAAGGAAAGGAAGGAAAAATTTGTACAGAATCGCAGACACCTCATATGTGTAATGACCAATCTTGATAAACTGGACTCTTCTCAGCAATGCACAGTTAAAAGACAACTCTATAAGTCTCAGGATGGAAGAAGATGTATACATTCAGAGAAAGATCTAGAAAGACCAGAGTTTAAATGGAGACTGAAGCAATACATGCTATCATTCTTTTCCATGTTTAGTTTTGTTTCTTCTTTTCCATTGTTTATTACATTGGTAAAAACCCTTCTATATAACCAGACTATTGTACAATGTGAAAGTGTTTCAAGATACTATACATGATTATACACCACCATGGGGGAGGGAAAGGGAGGAGAGAGAATTTGAAACTCAAGTGATTGTGAAACTGAATCTTTTAAACTAAAAGTAAATAAACAAGTCAATGAAAAAAAAGAATTGTGAGTTAGGCAGAATAAGTTTTAAGATATGTGATTTCATCAGGTTGGGTTTGGAATTTGAATCTCCTTTAAAATTAGCAGTGAATCTTTGTGAACTGTTATGACAGAAAAACTAATCATCTTTTGGGCCGCTTTGGGATGAAACCTGAGGTATGTTTGTTCTAGTACAAGTGATACATAGTCTATCACTAGAAATGGTACCTAAAGCCCTTCTCATTTGGTATCCCCAGCCAGAGCTCATATTCCTCTAGTATAGCTTTAGAGAACCAAATGTTAGTCCAATGTTGTAAAGAGATAGATAAGCAAAGAAGTATGACCATTATTACCCCTATTTTACAGATGAAGAAAACTGAGCCCCAGAGAGACCTATACCTGTTTATTGCTCATGTATCTTGTAAATAGAGGAGGCAAAACTTACACTTAAATCTTTTGACTCCGTGGTCAATACTCTTTCTACCACGCCATTCTCACTGCTTCCAATCTTGTATCCATGTGCATCCTTTGAATTAGCAGGGTGAGCACAGGCTGCAGAGTTGCCTCTTGTCTAGTCTGTAGTCCCTGATTCCAAGTATGAACCCTTTGACTTGTCTTTGGTCATCCTAAAAGTACTACTTTGATTGGCCATTTCCCTTGACATCCTCCATCCGTATTCTTTACTTTGACATTGGCTGAGTGATAAGGTCTCTAGTTTCAACTTTGACTCTGCTTTAGGCATTCCGACTCCCTCTCTCTTGTACTGATGGAATCTATCAACGATCCTATATTTTGACCAAAGCTTGTACTTTAAGGTCTGGATGCTGTTAATGGGTATTTACTTTTCACTCACCAATAATAAGTTCTGCCACTTAACTTCATTTCCCTAAAATGCCAGTGATGGAGAAATTTGTACAGACTCTGGCTAGATTTGCCTTGGCTTAGTTTTACTATGTGACTCCCTTTTCCCCACTCATTACTCAGTTTTGTGTCAGCAAAGCTGAGACAAGGGCAGATGGCCAAGGGGAATCAAGAGCCTTGACTGTTGCTGAATATTAACAACTGTAGTTACCATCATAAGATGTAGCTAGGCACAGTGCAAGTCAGAAGCTGGATTGTTGGGCAGAATTCAATTAAATGCAACCAACATTTATTAACAATTACTATGAACAAGGTTTTGTTCTGGGGGCTAGGGTCAGAAAAGGGGGGAAATACACCATTTCTCTCCTTAAGAAGTTTACAGCCAAATGATGGCAATGTTATGACACCTCTAATAGGTATGATGCAAGAGGAGTATGGTATGATACAGGAGGCTGTGTGGTACAATGGAAACAATATCCAAATAGGAACACTAAGCTTAGAACTGAGTTCAAATCCCCACTTACCCACTTAAAACATGTGTGATCTTAGACAAGTAACTTAATTTCTCTGATTTTGAGTTTCCTTGCATGTCAAACGAAGGGGTTGGACTAGATGACCTCTGAATTCCTTCTATATCAAGATCTATGATCAAAAGAGAAAGTATGATAAATTTAAACAAGATCTACTTGAAGTGTTGAGAAACTTGAAGTGGGAAAGACACCATTCACCTAAGAATATCAGAGCAGCCTTTATGGAGGAAATAGTATCTGAATTTGGCCTTAGTGACGAGTTTGGATGTTTTGACATATTCTGAGCATGGTTATCATGCTTGCAAAGGTGTGGAGACAGATGAAGGCAAAATGAGAACAGGGGATAGTCTGAAACTAGTTTAATTTGAGAGAAAGTTAGAATCCTAGAACGTAGTAGGAGTCACATATCCATTCGTATAGCTGAGCTCTTATTAATTCATCAGGGAGAAGAAAGATGAACATGTATAAGTGAGGAAGGAGGTTGGGAATATGTTTCTGAATAGTAGATTTTACAAAACAATGAGGTGGAACTGACCTAATGGAGATGCAAATGCTCAGGGTATATTATGCATTTATTTATTCATTGTTAATTTGACAAATGGCGGGTTCTGACATGTGATTGGAGTTGCTATTGGCCTATTATGACCATATGGCACTGTGAGATGGTGCCCCAGCCCGGACTTATGGTTCTCCCCTCTATTTAGCATTTTTTGTCCTTCAACAAAGAGGGAAACCTTTGTCTCCATCCACGTTTCTGAAAAATTGGGAATCATGTATTGATGGGTCCTTTTTGATGTCTTTCATTTTCACTTCCTTGCTCCACTGTTCCTGAAAAGGCAGATTTTAAAGGCTGCAGGTCAAGTGAGGTAAATGAGTTATTATTAAGCACAGTATATCCCCTTAACATTCTTTCCTTCCTCTCTCTTGCAAAGCAGTTCCAGAGCCTGCATGATGTTGGCTGTGGAGGTCGAACTTAAAGCGTCGGCTGCTGTTTCACAGCTTGGATTTTAAAGGGTCCAGAAGGAGACCTCCAAAGCTGCATTCATATACTATTACCTCTAATGGAACATCTTTTGCTGAAACAGGCAGGGCAGAACATTAGCTGGTCATGGCACTGACCTACCCACAAATACATTCCAAACAGCTCCCCCTAACTACTCTTCCTCAGCTGCTTAAAAAAAAATACAGAGATGGAATTTATGGTCTTACAGCAAATCATTACACTTACTTTACATTTTTATCTTTGAGGAGCTGAGCAATCTTAAATGATGGTGCCCAGGCCATTAAAAGCTATTAATTAGAAGAGGTAAGAGATTTCCTGGTGAACATTCTATTACCTGTTTTTACAGTAAGACTATGATATACAGATTTTAATTTGTATTTGGATGGTCTTGAGAGTGGAAATGGAAAGTGTGCAATTCACATTCTGTGCATAATCTTGCAGGACAGATTTTGCTTAAAACAAAGGCATTCAGAAACTCAGTTTCTAACTTCCCTTCCAAGTGAATGGAAGGAGGAAGTAACTGCCCCCTTGAGCACAGAGCATCAGCAGGGTTCACTGGGTCCTCTTTTCACTCAAAATCACTCAAGGCCTTCTCCTTTATGACCTTTAATGCTTGTCCTGTTTTACTCTGGAGAGGGGCTGGACAGACCATGGTGGTGCTTTTTGTATGTTGCTTCTACACTTAACCTCTTAAAATTAGGTCTAACAGGTCATAAAAGAACATAAAATGTTTGGTGTGTAAAGGGCTTTATAGTATAGAGCATTGATTACCAGAAATGGAAGAGAAAGAATGACAAGAGGTAGAAGGCAATTTTCAAGTTGAAAGATTTCCTTAAGACAGAGCTATCAGAAGTAGAAAGGATCTTAGGATGTATCACATATTCCTCTCTATTTTTTCCCCACTGGAGGCTAAGCAGATTTTCCAGAAAGATCTCTCACATTTTTGAGAGAGGATTCCTCTTCCCCAGGGCTGTTACATTAACTTCTGTGGTAGAACTAAGAAATTTTGCCCCTAGGGCAAGAGACAGCACAAGAATTCTCTATTGTCATGGTTATGAGTCTGTATGGGCTGAGGAGGGCAGCTAGATAATCTGGAATCCAGCTGTATCCAACCCAGCAAAGTTCTATTAAGGATTCTTATTTGCAAAGCACTGTATTAGATGATAGAATACAAAGGCAGAAAAGAAATTAAGTTCCTGTCTTCACTGAGCTTGTATTCTTTTTTTTTTT
>CM053595.1:164419766-164447799 GCA_028646575.1 Pseudocheirus occidentalis | reverse complement strand
TTTTTTTTTTGGTCTGTGAAACTCTGCTTCCAAGCAAGGGGGGAAGCTCTGTTCCAAATCGCTGGAATTTTCCCAGCTGCCTGAGCTATTTGGGGGGTGTTGCAAGTTCCCCCAGCTTTGGCTTGCTGAAAGTGCATCCCAGGACCACCACCCAAGACCACGATCCGGATCCAGGCCACTCAAGGCAAGAGCACTTGGCCTGATCAATCGATTCTGCCTCCCTGGCGAGTCAGCTGGCTAGGGGCTCTGAAGCAGCCTGGTGGGGGCCTCTGCTGATTCCAGCAGTTCCCTTCCCCCATTGCTTCCTTGCCCCGGGGCAGAATGGCCGAACTGCTTTACCAACCCCAAATTAATTTTCAAAGTTTCACTTTCACTAACTGGTCTCTGAGGATTTGAAGATTCCCTTAGGCAGGTGCTTTAGATTTTCTTTGAAGTAGAGGCTTGGGAGGCTCACTCCTCTGGGCTGTCCTGGGGCCTAGTGTGGGGTTTGCAGTTTTGGGCTGGCCAGGTCTCTGTTCCTGCAGTGGGAGCTGCCCTTCTCCCATTCCATTCCTTACGCCTTGGCAGATGTGGAGGTGCTGTAGGCTGTAAATCTCTCCTTCAGACTCGCTCTGGTGCCCACTTGGCTCAGCTCAGCCAGGCTACTTCCCACCACCCAGGTCTGGCCGTGGTCTCGGCTTCAGGCTGTTCCAGCCTCCGTTCTCAGCTGCCTTAATGAGCCCCTGCTGCCGAGTTGCCTTCAGTGAGAGTTGTGTTCTCTGTATTTTTCTGTGAGTCTGAGACTCTTAGACTTTATCTGGGCTCGTAATTTTCTGGGTGTTTAGGGTGGCGGTGTGGGAGCTGCGGGATCTTGCTGCTTCTACACTGCCATCATTGGTCCATTAATTAACATTATCCTTTCTAGGAATGAATAGGTTTATTTCCTACATATTCCTAGAGGATGAAGTGGAGAGCAGGATTTATACTCATTGGAATCGTGTGAAGATGTCTGAGAAGGGTTATGTATGGTAAATGCTAACCAACCAGAAACCCACGGGATGACTCACAGATTCTCAGGACTGGTTTTACCTTACATTCAGAGAAAACAAGAAACATTTCATGTCACTTGGGCATTCTCTTTGAAGTATACACATAAATGTTGGTGCATGGAGTGGAGTGCTCATATGATTAACATAAAAGTAATAGTAGCTTTTTTGCCTTCAGATGTAAAGAATTTGAATGTAGAGAAGTTCTATGAATATCTTTGCAATGAAATTAGCATATCATTTAGTAATTGATGACTTCATTGCAAAAAGTGGGTTTAGAGTAGGGTAGTCAAAATAAACAAAATAAAAAGTTGGAAGATGTAACTCAAGATTAAGAAATAAAAAGGAGCAAAAGTTCATAGGTCACATAGAAGCCTGTTGTCATCATCAGTAGTTTATTTAAGAAGCATTTAAGGGTTAACTCACATGACAAAAAGCAAAATTGAAAGAAGGAAAAGAAACAGGGAAGGAAGGAAGGAACGAAGGAAGGAAGGAAGGAAGGAGAGAGAGAAGGAAGGAACAGTAGAAGGAAAGAAAAAAACTTTCTTAGAAAACTTATTATTGGAAGCAATGTGGGAGTCACTTCCAAAACAACTGTCTATGTAGTTTGAATTTCTGAACAAAGATTAAAATCAATACTCATGTAGAAGAAAGAATAAGAATGATAAAAATATATTGTATATAATTACAATAGTACTATTACAATATACTTAAAATAAGCTATTGATGAAAAAGAAAGGCCACTAGATTAAAAAAAAATCAACTGATCAAGCCATCAGCCAAATAGAATTAATAAATACCCCCTGTGAACAAGACATAGAGCTAGACACCGGAAATAGCAGCATAAAAATGAGAAGTTCCCTGCCTTCAAGAAACTTACATTTTAATAGTTGTGAGGAAAATGAGTAAGGTTTGGGCCAGTGGAGGAGAGGGGAGAGGAATTTTCAGATGGTGGGTTGGGACCAAAAACTTAAGAAGTGGAAATAGGAATTTTGTGTATAGTTCAGGTGTTCCAAGCTCATGTGAGTGTGTGTGTGTGTGTGTGTGTGTGTGTGTGTGTGTGTGTTAGATCCATTTAGCAGTCTGGTCCATAGATGCTTTCTCAGAATGTTTTTAAATCCATAAGATAAAACACATAGGGTCAACAAGAGAACAAATTATATTGAAATTTATCAAAATATTTTAAAAAAATCATGTGTCAGGTTAAGAATCTCTGGTTTAGAGGACAATATTTAGACCAGCTTGATTGGAGCAAAGGGCATGTACTCTGGAGTGATGATTTATGGCATTTTCTCTTTGATCTTGGGATGAATGAATAATTTACTCATGATAATAGTAATATCTCACATTTGGTACATTAAAATATAGAAAATATTTTTTGTTATACCTCCACAAGGAAGGTAGTACGCATTCTATTATTCTTATTTTACAGATGGGGAAAATGAAGCTCAGGAAAAGTAATCTGCCATTGGTCATACAGGAAGTAAATATAAAATATATTGTATATTATTTAAAAATCCAGATATTTTATCATCAAGAATGCTTCCTTCCGTGCAAATTAATTTAAATTTGTGTGAAGCAAAACTGTTTTAGGCTTCTAGTTACTAGGACAAAAGTATTAACATAAGGGAGCAAGCTTGTGCTGGGACAGAGATGGTCAGTCAGCTAAGGAGCATCTAATAAGTGTTTACCATGTCCCAAGCATAGTGCAAAGTGCTGAGGATACAAAGAAAGCAAAGAGATGGAACCTGCCCTCAAGGAGCTCACATTCTAATGGGGGAGACAAGATATAAATAAGTATGTACATACAAAAAAAGGTACAGTGAAAGTGAAAGCAGGCGGCAACCTCAGAGGAATGCCTCAACAGCTGGGAGTATTCCTGCTGGTGACTGGAAAAGGCTGCTTGCAGAAGATGAGATTTGAGCTGAGCCTCTAGGGAAGACAGAAGCAGGAGGGGAAAGGATACAGAATTCTAGGTATGGATTAAGGAGAGAGAAATTTCTTAGCTCTTGATGAAGGGGTCAAGAAAGACTTTGTGAGAGGCTGTGGCATTTTAAAGGATGATACAATGTAAGAACTGAAATTTGCATTAGAGATTATCTAATCAAACTCTTGGATTTTTAAGAGGAAGCAATCAAAGCCAGGAAGATGTTTTTCCATTTATTTATTTATTTTTGCAAGCTCCTTTAGAGTAGAGGCTATGCATTGTCTTATCTCCCATATTAAGCAAATATCTTTCAAGAAACAGATGTTTAGGTACTAAAAAAACAAAAAACAAAAAACAAAAAAAACTTCATGAAAGAACTGAGGTTCCTGAAATCTTCACTAACAGGATAATAGGATTTAGACACTGAATCAAATCATTCCCTTTATTTTAAGATATGAAAAAATGATGTTCTTAGATGCAAAATGTCTTACTCACAGTCTCAGAGCTTGCATGTACCTGAAGAGGGATTATGTCTAGAGACAGGAAGAGCTCAGGGGCTGTCTGATCTAGACCACTCAGTTTTTAGATGAGGAAATTAAGACACAATGATAATGATGATAGCTAGCATGTATAACCTTTATAGCATCAAACCTTTTTAAGGTTCATACAGTACCTTACATATGTTACCTAATTTAATCATTATAATCACCCTATGATGTGGATGCTATTATTATCCCCATTTCACAGACATGGAAACTGAGTCAGACAGAGGTTAAGTATCTTGTCTAGGGCCATACATCTAATAAGTATGTGAGGTCAAATAAAAGACTCAAGTCTCCCTGAATCCAGGTCTAGCACTTTATCCACTGTGCCACCTAACTACCTAACTTAACAAAGTAAGTGACTTGTCCAGGGTCACAATGCTAGTAAATATCTGAGGCCAAATTAAAAGTGAGGTCTTTTTGAGGGCAGTTCCAGTGTGCTACCCACTATGCTAGCTTACCACCTAACTTAACAAGGTTTCATGACATGCCCAAGGTAACACATGCAGAAAATATCAGAGGGGATTTGGATTCAGATCTTCAGAGTGTAACACCAATACCCTTTCTATCACACAAGAGTTTTCAAGTTTATATGTGCCCCTTAATCAGTTAAGCAATGAACATTTATTAATTACCTGCTGTGTACTAGATACTTTATCGAAGTCTAGCAGGGGTAGGGAACCTTCGGCCTGGAGGCCACATAGTGTTCTGTGAAGTTTGGATTCAGTCAAAGGGTCATACTTGAGGACCTAGAGGGCTACATGTGGCCTTGAGGCTGCAGTTCTCCCTTTCCATATAAAGACAATAGGAAAGACATCCTTTATATACAGGAGCAGAAAAAAAAAATTAGGGGAACTGACCCATAAGTCAAAGGGCAATTGGGAGCCAGGGAATGTCCTAACCACTGGGGTACTTCAAGGACAGATAGACTAAACATTGTTATACAAAATTGCTGATTATGGGTAGTATTATGGTCAATGGGTTCCCATATTTCATTGGCCACTGACCTCTCCTCTTCACGGTCCAGATGCTCCTGATTCCAACCAGGTTCTCTAACAACATGAACTGGCTCAATTCTTCAGCCAGTACCATTTTCTGCCTGACACATGATGATGGGTCCAACTCTGAAGAATTTGCTTAGAAATCAAGCGGCCTCATGGGGCAGAGGGGGAGTATCATTTTAGGCATGGAAATGCTTTAAGCGAGAGTTAACAGTGTCAAATTAAAAGAAGAAAATTTAAGGTAGTGAACAGAAAAGACTTTCTAGTGGCAACATTTTATTCGACTTTGGAATGATCTTGCCCCCAGTGGTTACCATCATTCGTCTCATTTAAAAAAAAAAGTTGTCTGTAGAAAGATCTAGAACATACAAGGAAAGTGCTGTCAGGGGAGAGAGACAAGGTGCCTGCCTGGAATGTAACAGCTTTTTCACATTTTAAAAACAAGCATATGTAAGGCAATTATAAAGACTCCATCCATTATAAAAAGTCCTTTCTAATAACACTATATGAATAGGTCGCTGGGGTCCCTGTTGCTCTCTGACGGATGTGATTTTCGAGCACAAGTTGGGAAGCAGGGAAATTGGAGAAGTTTTAAAGTTGGTTCTCGTTGACCTTTCTCAGCCAGGTGATAACTCTTCTGCACCTCCCACTCCCACCCCCCCAGTTACCACATTCTGTAGAGACTCAACATTACAGTTTTTCTCCCCCTGCCTTGTACCCCCAGCATGAGAGCAGAACTGGTAATGGTTTCTTCATCTTCTGCTATGTTGCTTTGCAAAATGATGCTACCATATGTGCTGCTGTATTGAAATAGCAGATGCTGTGAACTTACAAAGTGGAAAAAAGGCAGGAGTACTGTACCATTTGCAAATAGGTTTTCTGGGGGAAAGCGGATTTTCTTGCAAGGTTTTGGATTTCTCTCAACCATTCCCTTCCTAATTACAGCCTGATAGGCTGGAGTACTTACTGGTTCTATCTCAGACAAGCTTAATAGTTTGGCTTCATAGCTTTTAAATATGTTTATGTGAAATGGCTTTTCACGCCATTAGGGAGCCGGGATGGTCTCTCCAACATAAGGAGGAGGCTAGGGAAACAGGCTAGAAAGCTGTGATGGTAGACACAGGTCTCAGCTTACATCCGAGGTGAAAATAAGCAAATACAGGGCAAAACAGACAGACCCTAAGGAAAATACCTTAATTTTTCAGTGAAAAGTCATTAAATCCTTTCAGGCTCTCAGTTTTATGTATGAAAAAAGTCAGAAAAACAGGAGAAATAATTTTTTTTAGCCATTTCATTCAATATACTAATATTGATCTCTAGGGGAAAACATTATGTTCCTTTCAAGGAACTAAGCAAATCTATTTTAAGTTTAGTACTAGAATCAGAAGAGGTGGGTTCAAATCCCATTCTGCTATTTATTACCTCAGTGACTCTGGGCAAGTGATTTCACCACTTTATCCTGATATTGCTAGAATATGTTTGAGAAAAAAGGAATGTATTTCTATTCAAGTAACTGCAAATAGGAAACTGGGGGGGGTGGCTTATGACAGTCTAGGACCACTGCTTCCTCCACTTCAACTGGACTTTCTTCTCTTAACCCTCCCAAAGTGAAGTTTACCAGACAAGGGACTCTGATAGAAGTGATAGGGGCAGCCCCCTGGGGACCATGTCATTTTTCAGTAAACAGTAAACATACACACGTACATCTATACACATGGATATACATATGCATATGTATGTCTATATACATATATGTGTGCATGTGTATATACATATATATCCTCGAATCTTAAAGTATCATATAAATTTTAGTTATTTTTACTGATTTGTTCTTGGACAAGTTAGTGTGTTAAATTGATGTATTTTCTTTTAAAATTGAATTTATTTTAAAATATATCCCTACTCTATTCCCACAATGATGATTCCTTGGTCACAAAGATTTAAAAGGAAAAAAAATATCAGCATATCCAAATGACATATCAGTCAGTCAATTAACATTTATTAAGTGCTTACTTTGTGCCAGGCTTAGCACAGTTACTAAGTAGTGGGTATACAAAGGAAGGTAAAATAAATAAATAAATAAAACCAAGCAAACAAACAAAAAACAATCCCTGCTGTCATACTTTCAAGGAGCTCACAGTCTAATGGGGGAGATAAATTCTTAAGTACAAACATGATGTCTATGTGATAAATTGAGCGTCATAGCAGAGGGAAGACACTATAAGATTAAGGAGGTGAGTAAGACTTTGGCAGAAAGTGAGACTTTAACTGAGACCCCTAGGAAAGCTAGCTGGTGCAGACAGTTTTGGAGGCATGGGAGCAAACTGAAATGCTTTGAGTATTGTGAAGGAGGAGCAATACTCTATGTTCAAAGTCCCATATTCTGCAAAGAAAAATTGGGGGGAGAGTTCTTATTCTCAGATTTTTTCCATGATCAGATTTGTAGATTTATTGCTATATTTTTCCATTCTGTCATATTGCACTGCTATAATTTGTTTAGCCACACCCCCAATTAATAGGGGAACTCTAATTAATAGGAAGGTTTTTTTTCCATATATCAAGCTAAAAATCTTCCTCTTTAACTTTGGTCTATTAATCCAAAACCTTACCTCAAACACCAAAGAGAGAAAATCAAATCACTGTTCAGATTGGATACAATTCAAAAGACATTTATTAAGCACCCACTCTGTAAAAGTTATTTCTAGGTCCTTGGGGATTCAGAAACAAAATGAGAAAAAGTCACTCTGAAGGTCTTTGTATTTTACTGGGGGGAAACAAAATGTAAGCATATAAACAAACAAATGACAAGTAATTTGAGGAGAAAAGGAGGTCTGGCAACTTATGATATCAAAAAATGCTTTACATTTAAACTGACACCTGAGCTGAACCTGGAAGGAAGCCAATAATTCTAAGCGTGGAATGAGAAGGGAAACCACTTCCCAAATGGGGACCAACTTGTACAAATATGGAGATGGGAGATGGACTACCACACTTGGGTTTAAGTCAGTAAATTAGTTTGATTGGGACAGAGAGTGAATAAAATGGAATAATATTAAATAATTCTGGGAAAAAAAGTGGGTAGAAGCCAGAATGTAGAGGGCTTTAAATGCCAGGCTGAGCCTATGACAGCCTCTCAGATGTTTAAAGTTAGCTATCATGTCTCACTTAAGTTTCCTTTAGGCCAAGCATCTCCATTTTACAGACATTTCACGCTCTTCTCCTTCATGTATCCTACCTTCCACCTATCAATATTTAGGGAATTCTTACTATGTGAAAAGGGGATAGATAGATCAATGGAATAATGTTTTTTATTGTCAGAAGCTTACACCTTAGTTGGGTAGATAAATCATACTGTCATAAAAAATGACATCAGGGTGTCTGGGTAATGGTACAGTGGAAAGAACACTAGACTAGCACCCCAAATCATTGTGTCGATGTAGTTATTAAATTGCGGTGTGAATTTTTAAACTTGTCACTTGTTCTTTATGGCCAGCTATTGAATGAAGGAATTTGACTGGAAGCAACATGGCTAATGGTTAATATTTTATATAGTTAATAATTCTGTTTGCTATAATGATAACGTATCAATAAGAACTCACATAGCTATTGTGTGGAAGAGAGAACAGATTTCTTTCTGTTTCTTTCTAGTGGGTAGAACAATGGAAGCAAACTGGTATAGTGAGAAAGAGTGCTGGGTTTGGAATGTGAACATGAAGATTTGAATCTTGGCTTTACCATTCATTGCCCTCATAATCCTAGATAATGCCTAGGAGCAGATAAATGGTGAGATAGATAGAGCACTGGGCCTGGAGTTGGAAAGAGCTGAGTTCAAATCTGATTTCAGATACTTAATAACTGTGTGACTGACAAGTAACTTAACTATGTTTACCTTTGTTTCTTCATCTATAAAATGCTCTGGAGTTTACTGAATAGAGGTTTACATTACATGATTGGACCTGTGTTTTAGAAAAATCTCATTAGTGGCTGAATGGAGGATGGATTGCATTAGGGAGAGATTTAAGGCAGGCTGATCCACCAGCTATAAGTAAGACATGACGTGATGTGATAAGGATCTGCACTATAGTGGTGGCAATGTCAGAGGAGAGAAGAGGGGTGTTTAAGAGATGAAGCTAAGGTGGAATCAATAGACCTTGTCAAGAGCTTGGATATAAGGCGTAAGAGATAGTGAAGAACGCAGGGCAATTCCTAGGTTGTGAGCCTGAGGGACTGGAAGAATGAGGTTGCCTTCTACAGTAATAGGGAAGGGAGGAGGAGGAGAAGGTTTAGGGTGAAAGGCAAATGAGTTCTGTTTTGGACATACTGACGTTTACTGGATATCTAGTTTGAGATGTCTGAAAGGAATTTGGAAAAGCACAACTGGAGGTCGGTACAACAATTAGGGCAGGATCATCAGCCTACAGACTGATGAAATTCAGGGGCACCAATGTAATTACCAAATGAAACAGTATAAAGGGAAAAGGGAATAGGGCTCAGAACAGAACCCTGAGGGATACATATGGTTAGAAGGTGTAATCTGGAGTAGGATCCAGCAAAAGAGACAGAGAAGGAGCAGTCAGATAGATAGGAAGAAAGCTAGGAGAGAGTGGTGGCTCAAAAACATAAAGAATGAGTGTATCAAGGACGAGAGAGTGATTAATATGACCAAAACCTGCAGAGAGGTCAAGGAGAGTGAGGACTGAGAGAGGGTCATTGCATTTAGCATCTAGGAGATCATTAGCATCTTTGGAAAAAAACAATTTTGGTGTAATGATAAGGAGAGAAATCAGATTATAAGGAGTTAATAAGGGAGTGAGAGGAGAGGAAATGGAGGCATCTATTATAGATGGCCTTTTCTAGGAAATTATCTACAAAGGGCAGAAGAGATAAAGGGTGAGAGCAGAGATAAAAGGATCAAGTGAAGTCTTTTTCAGGATAGTTGAGACATAGGCATAGGTGTGTTTTTATAGAAGGGGGAAAGATTGAAAATAAATGAAAGAGTAGAAATGGCAGAGAGGCCAATATGGGATGGAAGGGGATCAAAATGGGATCAAAATGGGATTCAGAAGGTCCAGGGTTAGGAGTTGAGCTAACTCCTTCATCATGTGAGATAGGGTGAAAGAGGAGAAAGTGACAAAAAGCATGTGAGTGATAGGAAGTGAAGAGGGAAGAAGACACATCTCTGGGAAAATAGTCTCAATTTTTTTTTTCTGTAAAATATGCGTCAGGGTTCTCAAGTGAGAAAGTGGGAGGAGGGGGAGTTATGGGTGATTTGAAAAAAAGTTTGGAAGAACCAAAGTAGAGAGAAAAATAAGGGATTCATATAGCAAGATACCAAGCAGAAACGGGGACCCAATTGATATTATTTAACATGATTTTTAGTGGACCTAGTCAGAACTGGTTGTATGATTTTCTCTACCTTAGTAGAACTGTACCTATGTAAGAATGAAGGCAACAGATGGTAGGAGAGATCCGAGGACAATGCTTGGTTAAGCATAATCAGCAATAAGATAAGGGGTTAGGGATTCAAGGGAGGCATAATGTAGACAGATTTAATTCATTCGCTGAGGAGTCAAGATGGGGAGAAGATGACAGAGTGGTTAGTGCAAGGGAGATGACCTGAGAGAGAATTGAGGAGTCAAAGATTAGAGGTCATGGTAGAGATGAAGAATTGTGTTGTTTAAGGGAAAGGAAAAGGAGAGGTGGAAAACCAAAAGATTATGGTCGGAAAGGTGGCATTTCAGAATTCTTGAACATTAAGGTGTCATATCTGTGGTGAAAGTAAGATCAAGGGTGTGATCATCTTTGTGTGTGGCTGAGATTGGGTTAAGGAATAGCTCATGGAAAGTGAGTAGGTTGAGGAGCTCAGTGGTTAGAGTATTTGAGGGAGAACCAACATATTTGTTAAAAGTCTCTTAGAGTGAGGGCAGGAGTTGGAAAGGAAAGAAAAATTGTAGGCCAGGCTTTGAACTCATTGAAGAAGGGAGGAGAATGACCTGGGAATCTGCAAGCAATAGCTACCAGGAATTTGGTTGTGATAGATACGGATCGTGTTTACCTCAAAGGAAGAGAGTTTACAGAGTAATAATGGTGTAAGGGAGAAAACTTGAAAGTATCAGTGTAAACAAAGAGTATTCCAACTCTCTTGCCTTGACTAGTGATTCAAAGAGAAGGAGAAAGAGTACAGCCAGCAGCAGAAAAGGGTGACCAGGGAGGTTCTGTCATTGGGGGAAGCCAGGTTTCAGTAAGAGATGGAAGTAGTGGGAGATGAAAAGATTTACAATGAAGGGACCTTTGTTGCCTATGAAACAGGCATTCCAGAAGGCATGGTGGAAGGCCTAGTGGTTTTGGGATGAAATTTTGGAATGGAAAGATTGAGGGGATGAGAATTAGGAATCAATTGGTAGGGGGTGTAGAATGGGGTTTGGATGATAATCTGTAGGTATTCAGGATCACTGGAATGTGATGGGCATGACTAGGTATAAAAATGCTTATCACTGAGTTGAGGATACCATTACTCAACCTTCAAAGGACAGGTGCAGCAGCAAATAGGAGCCCTGAAGTCAATGGGAGATGTTGCTCTTCTTTGTGCTGGAGACTCTTCACACTGTACTTGGGGTATTGAGCTTACAGCAGTAGGCAGAAGATATGTTGTGCTCATACAGATAGAAGTGTTTGCTTTGGAGCAAATGGAAAATGTCAGGTTCAGCCCCTAGCAGCCTTTCCTTTGGGGACACACTAGGTCTAGAAGATGGAAGGCTCAGGGTACTAGTTCATGACAGATCCAATCTAAGATGCACTGCCCAATGCTACTCACATGTCTACATTATCTTTCCTACCAAACATGGCTTTTGGTATTCAGCTACAAGATCTTCCTGGCATAATGATCTCCTCCTCCAGCTATTTACTGGGTCAAATAGCACCTAGATTGAGAAATTCTTGATTTTTCTAACTTGCAAGTTTGCCAGTAAGGCCGGAAATGTACACCTCTCAAAAATGTCATGTGGCCACATGTGCTCATTGGAAGAAATATAATTCTGAAAAAAGATGTCAGTGACTTGAGGTCCAGTCTAAGGCTCACCTAGACAAGTGCATGTCCTTGTTACCTTGTGTATATGCAGGCGTCATAACTGTTGCGGACTGGGAGGGAGGAAGCAGAGAAATCCTCCTATTGCCCTTGCTGGAAGTCTAGGAGGAGCTGATGCATTTAGATGAGCCCCAAAGAATTTCACCTCAACCAGAGGGAGTTTTTTCAAGCTCTTTATATATATTCTACAATGAATCTCACATGTTATTTAGTAAGGGGACAGAGGAATGACCCAGTCCCTGGAAACAGAACACACATGGCCCACTCGGAAAGAGGTTCCACCGTCCAGAAGATCAGACATTTCCTTTGATTTTCTCCCTCCCCCCATTATAAAAATAGACATGAAATAAATCAAAGAGACTCTAGGAGCTGGGCAATTGGGGGGAGATCAATAATTGAGAAAATGTATATTCTTGAATCAGGTGACATTTGAAGGGATACTCAAAGGAGGCTAGAATTGTTCTAAGAAGTGGATATAAGGCAAAAGAAGCTGCCTCCCAAAGGCGAGTCACACAGAAATCAGCAAGTAGAGAAATCTGGATGAAGCATTGAGGTATGAGGGAGAATAGCCCACAATCATCCTGGAAAAAAGATGTTACGTCTCTAAATATTTAATGGAGGAGTTTATATTTTATCTTTTTACTTGCATGAGATTTCTAATAATAACCTGAGTGACCCTGGATATAAAACCACATGATTTGTTTTGGCAGGGAGCACAAGAGGACGAAAAGAGGATCTATGATCATTAAACTCAGACTGTGAGTAGGAATAATATTCTGAGAACTCACTACTGAAGTATCACTAGATGATCACAGTTGGGTCTGGCATCAGGAAGCCCTGAGTTCAAATTTGACCTCAGATACTTACTGGTTATGTGACCTCGTGCAAATGACTTAACCTCTGACTCAGTTTCCTCAGTTGCAAATTGGGGATAATTAAAGCATTTACCTCCCAGAGTTGTTATGAAGATTAGATGAGATAATATTCATAAAGCATTTCATATAGTGCCTGGCACATAGTAGTCACTATTTCAGTGCTACTTTCATTATCATTATCTCCACTGTTTTCTTACAGTATAAAAGGAAATCTTTTGTGCTGCATCATCTTTAAGGTTCTTCCAAACTCTCATATTTTATGTACCATGTTCTAAAGTCCCTCCAAACACCAATATTTAATATTATATGTTCTAGGGATCTTCCAGGTCTGACAGCCTAAGTAAAGTTCTATTTCTAGATTCGGTTTCCTGAAAGATAATTTAATCATCATTCACTCAATATAGACAGGGAAAGAGGAGAATATCACCATCTGGGTCTTCAAGAGAAAAGAAATGATCTGATTCTATTGGAGACTTGAAAAGGCCCGTTGAAACTTTCTGAAGAAGGAAAACATGATACAGTTGGATTTATTTTTTTTATTTTTTAAAAAGGAAGATTATGAATCTTGATTATGTATTTGCTTTTCTTTCTCAGTCAAGAATGTTGCCTTGGTCACTGGCAACATGCGGATAGTGTGAAGAAGCAGCAGGATCCCAAGTTAAACAAGTGAAAGCTTGATAAATACTTCCAGTAGCCAACGTTGCTGCAGCTGGAACAGTTTGACCATTCAGCATACTGCTCTCCACATGTTTGAAACTTCTTAAGATCTCTTTGCTACATTAACTTCATAAAATCTCCCATCAAAGAGACTCCTCTAGAGTCACTGCAGGGCTGACTCTGTCCTGGTGCTGTTTTTTTAAATGCTGTTAAACACTGGGTATAATCCATCCCCCCTGGGATGCATACCTGGAGAACAATATCCTGCAGACTTCTAATTGTTTCTTTTTCTGATCATTTTATTTGTTTTATCATTTGTTGCTTCTAGAATTTATATATGTATTTATACATATATACATACATACACACATATAAATACACATGTATGTATACACACATATATTTATACATACATACATACACATATATGTATACATATACATGTGTATTTATACCATCTACCACAAAACATAATTGTATAGAACTTTAAAATTTACCAAGTCCTATTTTTACAAGTCTGTACGATGGGTAGTGTTACTTGTGGAAGTGAATCTTGAAAACTAAACATAGATTAACAGAAAAGATAGACAGTACTAGTATTCTATTATTATTATTAAAATTTGGAACAAAATGACCTTTTCAGACCTGTTTCATATTGTTTCGCATGCTATATGATCTGGCAAAGGTATACTGTTAGCTGCTCTCTGATTTTGGCATTCTGCCTCCACTCACCAAACCTTCCCACAAACAATCTTTCAGGCTTGGAGTGTACTGCTTGCTTAGGTTTTCTTTCTCTTCTACTTTCTTTGCCCTGTCTTTTTCTGACTTAGGCTCCGTCTCTGTCTCTTGTGGAGTGTGTGTGTGTGTGTGTGTGTGTGTGTGTTGTCTTTCCCTCTGACCTCCTTTCCCTACCACCTGCCACCACATATATCCCTTCAATACAATGCAAGATCATCAATGTTTGGGACCATTTCTTTTTTGTCTCATTAGCCCCAGAACCCAACAAAGTTCCTGAGCCCTAACAGCAGATACCTCATAAACATGAGTAGATCTGAAGTTCGATACCATTTTGCAGGTGAGAAAGCAGCTCAGGGAGAAAAGACTTTTTAGGGCCAGACAGCTATAAAAGGTCAGACCTGGAATTCAAACTCAGATCTTCTTATTTCAAGTTCTTCGTTCAAAGGATCTCTCTGCATTCTAGGCACTTAGTATAGATACTTGTATATGGGAGGCCGTTATACGTATTGAGTAGAATTGGAATAGTGAGATAAAGAATGAACAATGGATTTCGCAGCATACTAGTTTGTTTTCCACTTCTATCTTTTACCAAAGAAATTTCCTTTTCATCAAGCAGCAGATTGGTTACACCCTCCCTCCCCTCCAAAAGAAAAGATTTAGTGATATCCTGGATACTTTATGCTTTCTTTTTCTTCTTCTTCCTCCTCTGTGTTATAATTTTCTTCTTCCCTGCTAGCTAGATAGTAAAAATTGAGTCTTAGGGAGGCTGCATGACATGATCATTTTCACGTAAATGGTGAGGCAGGGTTAGAACCTTTCTTCCATCCCTTAAGTCCGTCATTCCATCCATGGTGCCAGGTTGCTTGGATATAGTCATTTCATACCAGACACCAGGCACGTAGCCTACTGAAAACAACACCTCCAGCTTCCAAGTCAGCTCAGAGGGGCCAGATCGAAGTTTATGTAAGATGAAACAGCCGCTCTCCCTAAGTTAAGTGACAGAGTTGATACCGCTTCACTTTCCAGTGAGAAAGCAGAAGTTATTCACGATGTGTGTGGTGTGTAGGAAGGAGACTAGATCTCATGCTAGGAAATCTCAGTTTGACTCAGGGCTCTACCAGTTTATAACTGTGTGACTTTGAGCATGTCTGTTCACTTCTCTTGCCCTAAGTTTCTCTGCCTTTCATATGTGAGGGTGGTACTTGATAAACTCTAAGGTAGCTGCTGTCTCTGATCTACTTGTCTATCACTGTGGTCCGAGGATCTCCATTCTAGTCGCTTATTAAATAAGGGAACAACTCACCCCAAGAAAAGAATAATACTGGAAGCAGCAACTTCTATTGACAGGGGCCTGAAAGCTTGTGCTCTGCATTCCAATTTAGCTACCAAACAGCTGTGATAGAAAATTGGTCATTCATGAAGGCAGAATGACTAATACCCTCCTTTATTTGAAATAGGGAGTATGTCAAAATTGTTTTGTTCAGCTCAAATATATGCTGCTCTCCTCAGAGAAATCAAAGAAGTTTCTATGAATGCTGTTGTTATAGTATATGTGACAATTAGGGACAGTCAGTTACCTCAAATTTGGGGAAGCAACTCAACAGGGAAGGGCATGTTTTATGCTGGAAGCAAATAGTGATCACAAGGGCCTTAGAAAGTATTTCTGTGTACTCACCTAGAAATTTTGTGATAAGAAAATGGCCTGTGGCTTCTGTTTCTAGTGAACACCAAATGGTGGACAACACCCATGGTGCAAGAGGCCCCAGAGGCCATGGGTGGGTTCCATGGTGGTTTCAGCAGTGGGGGCCAAAGTCGAGGCTTGGGCAATGGTCGAGGCCTGTGCCAAAGTTGCATATCCCAGGGAGGAAAAGCCAAAGAAAAGTAGTGGATTCTTGTCACTAAGCTGGACTGGCTAGTCAAGGACATGAAGATTAAGTCATTAGAAGAGATCTATCTTTTCTCGCTTCGTATTAAGGAGTCTGAGATCACAGATTTCTTCCTTGGTTCTGAAGATCATGCCTGTTCAGAAACAAACTAGAGCTGGACAATGTACCAGGTTCAGGGCTTTTGTGGCCATTGGTGACTACAATGACCGTGTTGGTCTGGGTGTCAAGTGCTCCAGGGAAGTGGCCTCAGCTATTCATGTTGCTATCATTCTGTCTAAGCTATCCAGCATTCCAGTGAGACATGGCTACTGGGGGAACAAGATTGCCAAGCTTCACACGGTACCCTGCAAGGTCACTGGGTGATGTGGGTAGGTGCTGGTGCACCTGATCCCTGCCCCTAGAGGTACTGGCATTGTCTCAGCTCCTGTGCCTAAGAACCTCCTGATGATGTCTGGAATGGATGACTGCTACACTTCTGCAGGAGGCTGTACTACCACTCTGGGCAGCTTCATTAAAGCTACCTTTGATACCATCTCCAAAACATACAACTATCTGACCCCAGATGTGTGGAAGGTAACTGTGTTCACTAAGTTTCCTTATCAGGAATCCATCGACCATCTTGCGAAGTCTCACACTGGCGTGTCTGTCCAGAGGACCCAGGCAGCTTGCTGTGGAAACCACATAGGTTTTTTTTTTAAATAAACAAATAAATTGAACTATGCCTGCTAAAAAAAAAGAAGAAAAGAAAATAGCCTATGGTTACATTAGAAATCATATTAAAGCAGATTCATTCAACAAGTGTGTACTAGGTGCCTCATCTGTAAAATGGGAATAATGATAGCACCTACCTCTCAGGGTGGCTGTGAATATCCAGTGGAGTGATAATTGTAAAGCACTTAGCACAGTGTCTGGCACATAGTAAGCTCTATATGAATTTTGACTATATTCATTCTTGGTAATAATAAAAATAGTAGGGAACATCTTATTGGACCTAAAGGTTTGCCAAGTACATTTACATGTGTTATATTTGACAGCCTTATGAGGGGGTGCTGTTGTTAGATAACAGGTCAATCATGACTTTCTTGGAGTCAAACAGCTAGTAAGTGTTTGAGATGGGATTTTATCCCCAAGACTAATAGTCTCTCCACTAAAGCATGTTGCCTCATTACCTTGAAGGAAACATTATGCTAGGCACTGCACTGGGGATATAAAGATATACTTCTCTCAAGGACCTTAAAAGTCCTACAGAGGGAGAAAGACACATTCACAGATATACAGTGTGAAAGAAAGTAAAAGATTTGCAAAATGAAATGAGAAATGTAAAGAAAGATTGCTTTTATCTTGTGGGAATGATTGTCAAGGATGGTTTTAGGAAAGGGTGACCCCTGAGTTGGTCCCTCCGGATAGACAGAATCCTGACTTCTTTGCAAGGAATTAAAGTTGATCCACTGCTTAGGATCACTTAAAGAACATCCTATTACATGATGACTCTCTTAAGTTCTTTTCTCCTCTGATGTATGACCTTCTGCAGAAGATGCCGTTTGAGCTGAGTTTTGAATGAAAATAGGGCTTTGAAGAGGTAAAGATAAAGAAGAAGAAAATTATAGGCATGAAATATTCCAAGTGCCAGACAAAGACTCAGAAAAGGGAGATTATGTATAAGAGATAGCCAGTTGGCCAATGTGACTGGACCACACAGTACACAGAGGTAAATAAAGCATAGGAAAACTAGACTTGAGGTAAAGGGTCAAGATGGGAAGAGCTCTGAATGCCAGAGGAATTTATCTTTGGTCCTAGTGGTAACAGGGGTCCAGTGGTGTGAGTGTGTGTGTGTGTGTGTGTGTGTGTGTGTAAGATTGTGGGGTCAATGATGTTACGGTTTGACTTATACTTTAGGAAAATCACTTTGGCAGAGGTGAAGAGGATTGATTAGAAAATGGGGAGATTTGAAGCTGGAAGACCAATTAGGAATTTATTACAATAGTCAAGGCAAGAGGTAAAGAGGGCCTGAACTAACACGGGATTTGTATGGATGGGATATAGGGGATGCATCCAAGAGTCACCAAGGATGATAGTAAAGTCTTTGATAGTAACAGGTTTGTGAGAGTTGGGTTTCTAGGGAAAAGACAGTGAGTTCCATTTGGACATGTGGAGTTTGAGAGACCTATAGGTCATCCAGTTAAAAATATCTGAGATATAGTTGGTGATATGGGACTAGAGCTAAGGAGAAAGGAGGACTGGATATATAGATCTAGGAATTATCTTCATAGAGATAATAATTCAACTCATGGGATGTGATGAGCTTATCAAGTGAGAAGGTACAGAAAAGAGAAAGGGCCCAGAACAAAGCCTCGGTGTACCCCAACAGTGGGTGATAAGGATGAAGATCAATAAGAGGAAACTAAGAAGGAAATGTCAGAGAGGTAAGAGGAAGACCCATTCCTGTGCCTTTGGGACTGATTTTGTGCCCTTAGGCACATTACTACCCTTATCTAATCCTCAATTTCCTAATCTGTAAAATGAAGTTCTTGGATTCCCAGGGTCCCTCAGTTCTAAACCCTTTGATTCCTATGGTCCTATCTAAAAACTCTTCTCATAGTCCCACCCAGTTACAAGGCATTTGTAGGGGGTGTGGGAGAAGATACTAATGGGAGAAAATTAACATTAGGAAGCTTTCAAACAGTGCTGTGGATTACAGACAGTTCTGAATGGCTGGCTTGAATTGTCAGCACATTAAAGAGAGGAATGGACCAAAGCTGCTCTGAACAGATGTTGACACTGGAAGCAGAGATGCTGGGCTCCTTGGCCTGTGGCTATGGAAGCCCAGCTGGGTGAAGGAGACAGGCTGCATTCATGGCAGCCCCCTGGGCTTCTCGCCCCATGCAGGTAGGCAGCTATTGAGAAGCAGGAAGATGAAAGCCTGCTCTCCAGCTGTCACCTGCTGAGTGGGCCGCAGCCTGTCCAGAAATGTCATGTTTGGCAGCTGGTGAAGAATCCCTCCCATCGGTGCTGGCACACAGCTCTCCCAACACTCTGGGAAAAAAAAATGCTTACACTGGGGTTTCCTAAAGAAACTCCATTAAAGGAAACTTTGGGCTTCTGGTTAGTGGCATATCAACATGAGGCTAAACTGGCAAATTTCTGATACTCAGTCTCCTGCTGATGGTTCAGTGTATCAGAAACGCTAAACTCTATCTACTAAGAAGCAAAGATGCATACGCACACATGTGTATTGTATATATTTATATACATATGAGGATATATATGTGTATATGTATATATCTATGTGTGCATATGTACGTTTACGTCTATGTAGGTGAATATGCAGTTGTGTGTAGGATAGAGGAAATCATTTTTCTTACTTATCATGGAAGAAGTGAGAAGTCATGAGAATGTTTTCTAGGAAAGTAGAAAATGAGAGGGCTGAGTCTTGTGACAAAAATAGGCCATCCATTCAAAGAAAGAAATTCCTTAGGGGAGAGATAAAGGATATCTAGAGAGTCTTTCTTTTTCTGACACAACATAATTCTTTTTAGGGTAAGAGGAAACATATGAACTTATCTTCTGCCTGGAATCCCTAGTTTCTTCTAAGAATCAGCTCAAGTGCCACCTTTTCTACATCCTGTGGCAACTAGGATCTCCTTTCCTCATCTACCTTGTGTTCATGTTGTATATGTAGTATATATGCTTATGTGTATTTTGTCTCCCTCATTAGAATGTAATCTTCTTGAGGGCAGAGTTCACTTCTGTCTTTGTATACCTGATGCTTAGCACAGTGCCTGGTACATAAGCTATGTGACTCAGTAGATAGAGTGCCCAGTTTGGAGTTAGGAATTCCTGAGTTCAAATCTGGCCTCAGACACTTACTAGTTGTGTGACCCTGGGCAAGTCACTTAACCCTGTTTGCTTCAGTTTCCTTATCTGGAAACTGAGCTCTAGAAGGAAATGGCAAACCTCCTTTCCACTTCCTCATTTCCCTCATTTCCTGCAAGACTCAATTCAGTTGCCACCTTCCAAAAGAGGTCTTTCTTGCTCTCATTACCCCTACACCTTCTCTATACAAATAGAACTAGTGCCTTCCCTCTGAGATTACGTCCCATTTACAAAGTGTTTTTCTTGCATGTGCATAGTTACTACATGTTGTCTGCCATTATAATCTAAGGTTCTTGAGGACAGAAAACACTTTTTTCACATTTCTTTGTATCTTCAGTGTTTAGCTCGGTGCTTGGAACAAAATAAATGCTTAATAAATAATTATTGACTCACTAACTTATTAATTCCTTTGTGCTATCTCATCTACTTTGGTCTTTGTCAAAACTAGCTGACAATAAAACTGGAACTTTACTGTGCCATCTGCCTCTACAAGTCTTGAAGTCAACCAATCAGTGTACCCAGGAAGAACCCATAGTACTAATATAATATGATTCTATAGGTTCTAAAAGATCTGTCACTCGAGGTCTTCAAACGTAATCTAAAGAATCATTTGTCAAGGGGTGTTATTGAGATGAATCATATTTTAGGTAGAGGCTGTACAAGATAATAGTAGAAGTCCCCTCATAGATTCTTGTTTCCTATGGCTCTATTTTTTTTAAAAATCAAATTCTTGAGTAAAAGAGTCTATTGCTAAGTATGTGCCCAAGGGATTTAAAAGATAAGGAATTTTTCATATGTAACAATATTAATTTTTGATTTTTTTATTGACTTGTTTGTTTACTTTTAGTTTACAAGATTCAGTTCCAGAATCACTTGAGTTTCAAATTTTTTCCCCTTCCTCTACTCCCCACCCCCATCCCCGCCATGGTGGCATACAATCATGTATAGGATCTGCAAACTCTTTCACATTATACAATAGTCTGGTAGTATAGAAGCATTGTAACCAATGGCGTGAACAATGGGAAAACAAAACAAAACAAAACATAGAAAAGAGTGATAGCATGTATTGCTTCAATCTCCATTTAAACTCTGGTCTTTCTAGATCTTTCTCTGAGTGTAGACATCTCCTTCCATCTTGAGACTTGTAGAATTGTCTTTTAACTGTGTGTTGCTGAGGAGAGGGGAATTTATTGGTGGTAGCAAAAACTATAAACAAAGTAGGCTCCTGTAAATTAGAGATTGACTAAATTAATTGAGGCATATACATTTAATGGAATAATATCAAGTGGTAGGAAATGAGCAAAATTGAAGACTTCAGAGAAACATGGAAAGAATCAGATAAACCAAAATAAGCATAACCAGAAAAATTTTGTTTTTAACAACAAGATAAGTGAAAATGGTGTTAAAAATAAATCTGTATCATGTAAAATTACAATAAATAATCTTGATCCTGGAGAGAGATAAAGCAGATAGATTTTTTTGTGAATGTATCTTTTTTCCCTTTCATTAAAAGGGAAGGCTTACACAGTTGAAGAATGTAGCCAGAAATGACTATAATTTAAAAACAGAAGGCATTAGTTAAAAATAAACAAACAAATAAATAAATTTAATTTTTTAAATTTAGTTTTATCATTCTCCTTTTACCTGTGGACTTCAGTGATTGGTTGTGAAGTTGTAAAGTGAGTTGTATGGAAACCCTTTTGAAAGAAAACTACAATTTAATAACTAAAGGGCTGTGATGATAGAAATTAAGATAAGCAGGAATCAACTTCTGCTAAAGCAGAAAACAAAATCAAACCCCATAGATTTGACATTTAGCAGAGCAAGGATTTGAACTCAGAATTCATGACACCAAATTTATGGTTTATTTCACTATATTATACTTTTTGAACACACTAGCCTATGTCCACTTACCTCCATTTGACCATTTGTCTCATTCTTCTCTAAATTGCCATGAACCCATTTGGCATTTTCTTTGCAAAGGACTGCAGAATATGTGGAAAGGAATAAAGTGTAAGAAGACTGGCAAAAGACAAAAGGAGGCAGTTTTAAAAGCTTTAAAAGTCAAACAGAATACTTTATAGTTGATACCAGGAGTAATTGATAGCCATTGGAATTTATTGTCTATATTGGTAACATGGTCAGACCTGTAATTTGGGATGATGACTTAACTCACTCTTCCCACGGGAAGATGGACTGCAGTGGAGTTAGATTTGAGGCAAAGAGATCAACCAGAAGGATATTGCAGTAGTCCAGTCATGAGGTAGTAAAGGGCTGTACCAGGGCAGTATCTGTGTGAGTAGTGAGAAATGGATAAATACAATAGGTATTTTGGAGATAGGAATGATGAGAATTGGTAAGAGATTGGACATGTGGGGTGAGAGCATTTGAGCAGTTGAGGATGTGAGGCTAAATGGCTTAGAGGATGGTCATGCCTTTGACAGCCAAAAGAATAGGGAAAAGGAGGAGATTTTAGGGGGAAATATACTAAATTGTGTTTTAGACAGGTTGAGTTTAAGATGCCCAGGGGGCATGCACTTGGAAATGTTCAGTGGACAGTTGGAGATAAAAGATTAGAAATCAGGAGAGACATTAGGACTGGATAAATAGAGCTGAAAACCGTTTGCATAGACCTGATAATTGAATGAAAGAACTGGCAGTTGATGAGACTATTAATTGAGTTAACATAGAGGGAAAAGGGAAGAGGACTGAATATATCTATAGCTACTGGATTTAACCAGAAGTAACATGCAGCAAAGGAGACTGAGGTGTGATCAGACGAGTAGGAGAACCAAAAAAGAGCAACATCACAAAAATTGTAGAGGAGAGAAAGTATTCAGGAAAATACAACTTTTGACAGTGTCAAAGACTATAGAGACAATATAGAAAAGGCCAGTAGTTTGTATAATTTGAGATCACTGGTATTTCTGGATAAAATATTTCAATTGAATGAGGTCTGAAATCAAACTGCAGAGAGTTTGGAGAAGAGAATAACTTGAGACACCTCTTATAGATGCTATTATCAAGAAATTTAGCCAAGACAAAATGGAGAGATATAGGATGATAACTAGTGGGGATGGTCAGATCAAATATGAGTTTTGTTGCTGTTGTCTGAAGAATAAGGGGAACACAGGTAAGCTTGGAGGCAGCATCAAAGGAGTCAGTAGTAAAGAAAGAGACTGAAAGACTAGTGAGAGAGTGGGGATGATAGGCCATCAGTTGGAGCAGACCTTGCAGAATGGAATTGGGGATGCATGTAAAAAGTTTGGTTTGGGAAAGAGAAGGGCTGCTTCTACAAGTTGAAAATGGATAAAGGAGGAAATAATGGAAAAAGATATCTCTGTGGTATATGATAATTAGTTGTCTTACATAGAGGGAGGAACTGTTGTTGAATGGTGACAGGTGTTTTGTTTTGTTTTGTTTGGTTTTTGGTGAAGTCTAAGGCAAGGTCCTCAGCTGAAAGAGTAGTGGCAGTGGTGCCATACGGGGTTGAGGAGGGATGAAAAAGTTTTCAAACATCCTTTAGTAAGTGGGATAGTCATTTGATTAAAGAGATTTCTAAGGATTGCCTTGCTGTGCCTTTGCAAGGACCTAGTGAACAGGGTTTTGTGATTTTCTTCAACTCCATTCAGCAAACCTGTGATTAAAAGTGAAGACTGAGGAAGGTGGGATTAATTCAAAGTTAGGGCTTGGCAAGACATGGTGCATAAGAGGAAAAAGGAGCAAGGGACTTGAGTTTAGAGGAGAATATGGAATTGAGTAGGTTCTTAAAGGGGTTGAAATATAGGAGAAGAATATAGGCTTCACTTATAATGGTCCTGGAAAGAACTAAGAGGCAGAGAGATTTGGAGTAATGGTAAGGATAAAGAACAGTATTAGAGGTCATAAGGCATAAATTATTATAATTATGTAAAGAAATTTCAGAATTAATGAACTTGAAAGTGGAACATTTGTGGGTTATGACAAGATCACATAATGACCATCTCTGTGTGTAGCTGAGATGGAATGGATAAATAAGTCATGGGAATTGAGTATATTTAGTAACTGGAAAATTAGGGCATTTGCAGGAATATCAACACATATTTTAATATCTACTTTTTGAGCAGGATTTAGATTGACAGAAATGTTGTGAAAAAGTCACTGAACTCATTAAGAAAGGAAGAAAAGTGTTCTGGGGGGACAGAAGATAATAGGTACTAGAATCTTAATTGGGTAACATATTTGGTTTGAATGAACCTCAAAGGAAAAGAGGTTATTGAGTGTTATGTGGAGAATCTGGAAATGGCAACAAAAATCATGGGGATATCCTGACAGTTACAGCACTGTCAATGAGTTGGAGTAGGTGGAAGTATTATGAATGAAAGTGCTAGAAAGGGTAATTAAGGAGGCTGTGTCAGTAGGAGGGAGTCATGTCTCAGTGAAAGCCTGAAGAAGGAAGGAGTAGGAAAGGGAGATGTTTAAGATGAAAGTGTTTGTTATCTATAGAGCAGGCATTCCAGAGAAGACAGTAGAGGGGAAGGAAGAAATAATGTAGGTGAAATGTGGCATCTAAAACCCAATTTGCTGCAAAGCAGCAGGAAGAGACGAGGAGTAAAGTTGTGGAAATGAACTTAATGCCAAACAAAGGAGTCCAAAATTTACTTGATGGACTATATAAGGTTTCATGTGAAATTTCGAAGAAAAATTATGAAATGGTTGCATCTATGGGCAAGAAAATTATTTCTTGAAGATATGAAGGATGGATTGGAGAAGGTCACAAAAAAGAAAGCAATATTAGTATATTCTATTCACAGGAATTTGGACTATTTCTTGTGACTATCCCAACCTTTCAAACCAGGAAATTAAGAACTATAACTAGGACTCTTGGGACTAATTCTATTTTCGGGTGGTTGGAGGAGGGGTTGGTGTTACAGAGACCTTTCTGACCACCGATCAGCCCATCTCCCAGATAGTACTAATCCATAGTACCTGGAGTGGAGGGAGTAAACCCTGGAAGAGGGAAGCCACAGTGATGGTACCCTGAGATAATAGCCCAGAGATAGTCCAGCAGAGGATGTTAAAGCAAGACAAAGGCTTGGTGGTTGATGTAGCAAGGTAGTAGGCCCCTTGTTGAGGAAAGTGATTCCCTCTCATATTGGTACCTGGGACAAAGCCCTCATCACTGCACACTAATTTACAGATTTGTGGAGAGCTAATTTTGTACAGAGGAAAAGATGTTAGATTTGAGGTCAAGAGGCCTAGCTTACCTACTATTTGTGTTACCATGCACATGTCACTTTCCCTCTCTTAGTATCAGTTTCCTCACTTGTAAAATGAGCCTAATCATATTTTCAATTCCTACTTCACAGAGCCGTTTTGAGAAAAGTGATTTGTAAACCTCCCAAGTAAAATATTAATAGCAACATTCCAGCTCAGATAAGTCAGACCTGTCTGTCTCTGAGGTATCTGGCCATTGAACCTTCTGGCTTAGTCAATAGAGTGATGGATTTGGAATCAGCAAGACCTGAGTTTGGATCTTGACTCAGACATTTTACTAGCGTTATGATCCTGGGAAAGTCACTTAACCTTTTCTGACCTCAGTTTCCTCATCTGTAAAATAATAATAGCATTACCTTCAGGGGTTGTTGTGTAGATCAAAGGAGAGGACCTATGAAATACTTTGCAAGCCTTAAGGTGCTATATAAATACCAGCTAGGTAGCTTATCTACTGAAGGAAAACTAGTAAGTAGAGGGACTTCAAAGATAGACCAAGATGAACAGAGGATGAAAAGCTGGCTAAAAAGAACTTTGGTTGGACAAAATGTATTATCCACTTTGTGAAATGAGATTCAGTCAGCTTCTTGCTCTCTTCCTGCTAAGTAAAACTGAAAATGGCATCTTTTAATGAAATCCACAGTTCATTTGGAGAACTCACTTTAATCAATACTTGAAATTTCCTCTCTGACCAAATTTGTTAATAGAACTGCCTTTAAACTGCAAAATTGACTGGATTAACTTTTATCTCCTGAAGGTGGGTAAGGAAATGAGCTCTGAAATGACTCAAGTGAGGCAGCCAATGGGGGGAACAGATAGAGGAAGAATAGGATAAGCACAACTGGTATACTCTGTACCTCTATAATGAAGAATTGACTGTAGCATTAAGGATCCTGGTTCTTGGAAAGAATATGCAAATATGTGAGAAGGATCTGTGATTCCTTCAGTTAAGGAAATCCTGGAATGAGAACCCTCTCTACTAACTCAGATAGCAACCTTTTTGTAACTTGGTAAATAATTACAAAAGAGTATTGAAGCTCAGAGAGAATAACTGAATTGTTTTAGGTTTATGAAGCTAATATGTCAAATTAATAAGTGTCAGAGGTGGTATTTGAAGTCAGGTCTTCCTGACTTCAAGTATAATGCTTTTTTAATCTACTGTGCCCTCATAGGTGGTAGTACTGAAAGAAAGGAAAGGATTTACATTAAATGTATAGAGTTAGATTCAACAGACTCATTCTCATTCTATAAATAAGGCAGGTGTGTCTCAGTAAAACATATACTGTGTCTTCTGGAGAGGGGGAAATATTAGGAAAAAAGGCCACCTCCTTTCAAGATGTTATCTGACACTTTTCTCATCTTATCTTTGCTATAATCTTTTCCTTCACTGAATTCTAATCACTTATATTAACACTCTTCACTTTCTATTCTTTCAACTATCTGATTCACTGTAATAGCTTTCTCAACCTTTGTGGGCTTGAGGATCACATCGTCAGCTGCTGATGGACGTCCTGTCAGGAATCCTAGTTCTACATTTCCAGGATAAACTCCATATTTTTATTTAATAAAATATATCTGTTTCTTGATTTTCTGTTACTATTAATGGTGTTATCAAAACCTTTATTTTTAAAATTTCTCTAGGACTTAACATCCGTTTCCAAACCAGTTGCCAAGTTCTATTGAATCTAGCTCCATATCTCTAATCTCAATGCTGTCCTCTTTCAGTACTAGCACTTATGTGGGATTATGCAATGACTCCCTAAATGGTTTTCCCATCATAATGTACCCTCTCAAATCCATCTTTTATATTAATATCAAAATAATTTTCAGATATATGGAAGAGCCACGATGGCAGAGTAAAAGCAGGAATTTGCATGAGCTCCTGCACCAATGACTTCCAATACCTATAAAATATGACTCTAAAAAGTTTTAGAGCTCCAGAACCCACAAAATGGCAGAAAGAAACAAATCTCCCACTGACAGCAGCTTGGTAGGCTGACAGGAACAGTCTGTCACACCTGGCTGGGAGCCAAAGCACATTCCTTTGTGAGTCATGAGTAAACAAAGTAAAAACTCTTGCATCAAAAGCTTCCAAAATATGAACTGGTTACTGGCAATGGAGGAGTTCAAGAAGGATTTTGAAAATCAAGTAACAGAAGTGGATGAAAAATTGGGAAGAGAAAATGAAAACGATGCAAGAAAAATCATAAAAAATGAGTCAAAATCTGCTAAAACCCCAAATACTGAAGAAAATAACACCTTAAAAATAAACTAACTCAAATGGAAAAAGAGTTCAAAAAGCCAATGAGGAGAAGAAGGCCTTAAAAAGCTGAATTGGCCAGATGGAAGAGGAATTTCAAAAACTCACCGAAGAGAATAATTCCTTCAAAATTAAATTTGAACAAATGGAAGCTAATGAGAAATCAAAATACTATAAAACAGTTCCAAACAACTGAAAAAAAATAGAAGGCAACATGAAATATGTCATTGGAAAAGCCACTAATCTGGAAAACAGATCCAGGAGAGATCATTTAAAAATTATTGAATGACCTGAAAGCCATAATTTTAAAAAAATGCCCAGAATTCATTCTTCATGAAATTCTCAAGGAAACAAAAGGGAAAAAATAAAATTTGAAAGAATTCACTGATCACATCTTGAAAAAGATCACAAAAAAAACTCCTAGGTATAGCATAGCCAAATTCCAGAGTTCCCAGGTCAAGGAGAAAATATTGCAAGCTGGCAGAAAGAAGCAATTTGAGTATTGTGGAAACACAATCAGGATAACATAAGATCTAGCAGCTTCTACATTAAGGGATGAAAGGGCTTAGAATATAATATTCTGGAGGTCAAAGGAGCTAAAATTAAAACCAGGAATTACCTATCCAGCAAAACTGAATATAATGCTTCTGGGGAAAATATGGTCATTCAATGAAATAGAAGAATTTCAAGTATTCTTGATGAAAAACACATAGCTGAACAGAAAATTTCACTTTCAAATATGTGAAGCAAGAGAAGCATGAGAAGATAAACATGTAAAAGAAATCATAAAGAAATTGTTAAAATTGAACTATTTACATTCCTATATGGAAAAATGATAATTTTAACTTATGAGACTTTTCTCAATATGAGGATAGTTGAAGGTAATATACATATATGTGTGTGTGTGTGTGT
>CM053595.1:164359104-164402381 GCA_028646575.1 Pseudocheirus occidentalis | reverse complement strand
TGTATTGCTTCAGTCTCCATTTAAACTCTGGTCTTTCTAGATCTTTCTCTGAACGTAGCTATCTCCTTCCATCCTGAGACTTGGAGAGTTGTCTTTTAACTGTGCTTTGCTGAGAAGAGTCCAGTTTATCAAGGTTGGTCATCACACATATGATGTGTCTTTGATTGTGTACAAATTTTTCCTGATTCTGCTCTTCTCACTTAGCATCAATTTGTATAAGCCTCTCCAGGTAATTATGAAGTACATCTCCTTCCCACTTCTTATAGCTCAATAGTATTCCATTACATTCATAGGCCACAACTTATTCAGCCATTCCCCAGTTGATGGGCATCCCCTAAATTTCCAGGTTTTTGCCACCACAAAGAGAGCTGCAATAAATATTTTTGTACATATGGGTCCTTTTCCCACTTCTATGATCTCTTTGGGATACAACCCCAAAATTGGAATTACGGGGTCAAAGGATATGCAATTATTTGTAGCCCTTTGGACATAGTTCCAGATTGCTCTTTAAAATGGTTGTATCAGCTCACAGCTCCACCAACAATGCAATAGTGTTCCAATTTTTCCACATCCTCTCCAGCACTTGTCATTTTCCTATTTTGTCATCTTAGCCAATCTGATTGGTTAGATGTGGTACCTCTAAGTTGTTTTAATTTGCTTTTCTCGAATCAATAGTGATTTAGAGCATTTTTCCATATGCTTAAAGATATCTTTAATTTCTACCTCTGAAAATTGCCTGTTTATATCCTTTGACCATTTATAAATTGGGGGATGACTTGTATTCTTATAAATTTTACTTAATTCCCTGTATATTTCAGAAATGAGGCCTTTATCAGAGACACTGTTTGTAAATATTCTTTCCCAGTTTCCCACTTCCCTCTTAATCTTGGTTATATTGGCTTTGTTTATACAGAAACTTTTCAACTTAATGTAATCAAGATTATCCATTTTGCATTTTGTAATGCTCTCCAACTCTTCTTTGGTCATAAAGTCTTCCCTACTTCATAAAATCTAACAGGTAAACTATTCCTTGCTTCCCCAGATTATTTACAGCATCAGCCTTTATACCTAGATCATGCACTCATTTAGACTTCACTTTGGTGTATGGTGTTCGATGATGGTCTATGCCTAATTTCTGCCATACTATATTCCAATTTTCCCAGCAGTCTTTGTCAAATAGTAAGTTCTTATCCCCAAAACTGGGGTCTTTGGGTTCATCAAACAGACTACATTCAGGCGATGCATATATGTGAAGATAAGACAGAGAGATCTCCCCCCCATGTCTGTCTGCCTTGGTTTCTGTCTCTGTTTCTCTGTCTCTCAGTCTTCTCATCTCTGTCTCCTGGCTTCTCTGACTTTCTTCACCCTTCACATAAAGTTTTTCCGGGGGGGAGGGAGGAGCAGAGTCAAGATGGTGGCATAGAAGCAGGAGAACTCCATGACTCCCACCATAACCACCTCAAAGACCTATAAAATATGACTCTAAACAAATTTTAGAGCTCCAGAACTCATAAAATGACAGAGAAATAAGGCTCCTACTGAACAGCAGATGGATGGAAAGGGCTCATCCCAGCACCCTGGGAGCAGAGCCCAGCCCCATGAGGTTTTTGCCCCAGGCTGTCCAGGAGAAACCCTGGATGAAGCTTTCAGGAGAGCAGATCACTAGCAGCTGTGCTGGTTTCCAGAATTACCAACCCATAAAAGCCAAGGACAAAGGTAAAAAGTCAGTGGAACTTGGCTAAATTTGGGGGAGAGGGTCCAGCCACCTGCCCCCAGAGCTAGAAGCAGTCTGAAGTGGCTGGCCCTGCAGCCACCTCCACGTGTCTGCTTCAGAGCTCTTGGCCTACAGATTGCAGGGGGGCCAAGTGATCATTCAGAGGCTAAATGCTCTTGCCTTGAGCTGCCTGTATTGGGGTTGTGGTCTTAGGTGGTGGTGCTGAGGTGTTTTCAATAAGCCAAAGCTGGTGGGGGCTGCAGAGATTGTGGCCTCCTAATAGCTCTGGCAGCTGCAAAACCCCCAGCAATTTGGGACAGAGCTCTCACCTCTGAAGCAGAGGTCTACTGAGCTCAAAAGTCAAATAACTGACTGGCGACATGAGCAGGCAAAGGAAGTAAGCAATCCAAATTTAGATTCCTTTTTGAGGGACAAAAAGCATGGAACAGGAGGAAGACAAGAGTGTCAGAACTCCCATATCAAAAGCTTCCAAGAAAAATGTAGACTGGTTACAAGCCACAGAGGAGCTTAAGAAGGATTTTGAAAACTAAGTAAGAGAAGTGGAGGAAAAATTGGGGAGAGAAATTAGAATGATACAAGAAAATCATGATAAGAGAGTCAATGACCTGACTGAAGAAAATAACACTTTAAAAAAGTTAAACTAACTCAAATGGCAAAAGAGGCCCAAAAAGTCAATGATGTAAACTAAAAATGAACAAAAGTTAATTTAAAAAACAAAGAAATTATTTCCAATCCTCCTTAATATTAGTAACATCCCTCTGAGATTATCTCCAAATTATCATCTATCTATTCATCTGAGTGTATTTATATATGTGTGTACATATACATATGTCTGCATATATGTGTATGTGTCTGCATGTATGTGTACATACACATACACCCATATATACATACATATGCATACAGTTATTTACAAATAGAAGAGAACTGGAAATCTGGGCGTTCCAGAGGCCAAGTTTATGTGGGACACCTTCAGTCTAATATGTGTGAGTCTGTGCCAAGAAGATTTGTGCTGCATATGAAGGTCCTGTGATCTAGATGAAGGTACCATGATGCCATTCCACTCATCTTTTATTGAAGCTTATGCCAGACCAGATGGGAGACAAAGGTCAAAGCTGAATTTAGGAAAAATAAGAATAGTCATTTAAGCTACTGTCACATGCCTATATGTGTGTGTGTGTATATATATATATATATAACTGATGAATATGATGAGTGTTGAATCCCTTGGTTTCCATTTGTTAGCCTTGGGTGAGTTACCAGGAAAGTTTCATTTTTGTTCTTTCTAGGACTTCTACTAGCCTTAATAAGTTGGGAAACTACTGATTTCATGAAACACATCAATCTCCATCTCAGAAGTTCTGTCCCAACCCATTGAAGAGTCACTATGAGATATATGTATGTGTACATATCTATATATGCACATACATGTACACATGTGCTGTGTACACATATGCATACACATGCTTATGCATGTATACACTGTGTGTATTTATATATGCATGTGTGTGTGCATACGTCTGTGTGTAGATAATCGCTTTCCTGCTACAGAAAAGGTATTACATTAGAAAGTAAGAATAGAAAGATAAAATTAGAGATAATCCCTGCCCTCAAAGAGTTTGTAATCTAATCATGGGAAGAAGTAAAACTGTGCACACAAATAAGCCTAATACATGTTAGAATATAAAGGGATGAAGTTCAAAGGAAAGAAGCAAAGTAAACTTCGAACATTTGGAAAGGGAGAGCTAGATTCAGCTGGGTGGGGGAGAGTGAGGGTGGGTTACTAGGAAAGCTTCATGAAAGAGGTCACACCTGAAGAGGACTTTAAAGAAATATCTTTTAACAATCAGAGATGAAGAGGGATATGGAACCAACACGGGGATATATCAAAGCGTGGAGGTAGGAAAAGGCAAAAGGAAATCAGTCAATGAGACCAAGTTCCTGAGGGCAGGCAGCCTAACTTAGATAAATCTTATATTTTTCCCAGCCCCTAGTATACTAGTCTAATAAATAAATCAATAATCATTTATTAACTGCCTACCACGTGCCAGACATTGTGCTAAATCCTAAGGATTGACAAATAAAGAGGCAAAAGAAGCTCTCAAGAAACTTGCTAACCAATGGGAAAGATAACATGCAAACAGATATATACAAAGCAAGCTATAGACAGGATAAATAGGAAATAATTAACTAAGGGAGGGCAACTCAATTAAGAGAGGTTGGCAAAGATGGGATTTTAGTTGGGACTTAAAGAAAACCAGGGAGGTCAGTAGTCATAGCAGAAGAGAAAGAGCATTCCAGGCATAGGGGACAGCAAGAGAAAATGTTGTGAGCCAAGAAACAGAGTGTCTGTTTTTGGAACAAACAGGAGGTCAATGTCTCTGGATTAAAAAGTACATATCAGAGAGTAAGGTATAAGAATACTGGAAAAGTAGGAGGGGGTTAGTTTAGGAAGGGCATCGAATGGTAAATCAGCCCCCACATACAAGACTTACCTGCCCAAATAGGATTTATTAAGGCGTGTTCTTTACAGGCAGCAGAGGAGGGGAATAAGTGCTATAATTGTCCAAGTCTGTGTTCAGATTAAGGTGGTAGCATCGTAGCAGTCAGGGTGGTGACTTAGCTTTCCCTCTTCATATAGGAAAAACTCTTTACATGATGTGTGTTAGGTAATCTTCCTTGCTTTTTAGCAGATTTCAAGATCATGATTGGTGGGGAAGCTAGTTGCTATCTTACACTCACAGATCTAGATTCTGGAATTTTTGAGCATTATAATTGGTTAAAAGGGCACAAGAGGGAAAAAGGGGAAGTGGAGTGAGAATGTACCCCATCCTATGGCTGATTTGGGGCCCATTCTTACAGAATAAGTGATTGTACTTCATGGCCTTACTCATTTCTGAGACATTCTCCCTAACACTGTTAGTTACAAGCACAGACCATGAACAATGGAGCATTTTATTTTTTGTGGCCCAGATTTCTGATTTAAATCAACTCTCCATGGTAGTGTCCAAATTCTAAAGCATACTATGCACACAATAGGCAGGTTTTAGGTTTCTTTTTTCAGTACTCCATATGTTGTTAGGTGTCTTACATCTATGAGATGGGCCCTACAAGCAATTGCCTAGGGTGTAAATAGACCCTAACACAGAAGCAGATTTTGGAGGCCCTTCAATGCCAGTTAGAGGCCTTTGAGTTTTATCTTTTAGGCAGTAGGGAGCCACTGAAGGTTTTGTAGCAGGAGAGATTTTGTGAGACCTTTGCATTAGGAAGTTCTGGGTGCATCCCATCTTCTGCTATGTTGGTGTCACCCAGACCCTATATGATAATTTGCTGCTATCCAGAAAATTTTACGGCACTTGATTCTTTCACCAAACTTTCTAAAAACAGATTATTAGAATCTTCCTGTTCTGGTTTTAGGATGTGCTGATTCCCACTGCATCATGCTGGCAAGGATTACCATGGAATATTTAGAAGCTCAAACAGATTTCACTGGAACTATTCCTTGTTTTGAGTTTATATGGCTTGATACCCTTAGATTTTTGTTTTTGTATGAACCCATATGGCCAAGCTGAAACTCCAGATGAGACTAGCAAGGGTTCTTTCTTCTCTGTTCATCCACATCGCCTATGGGTGCAGGGAGTTTTTTGGTTTCTGCTGCCAGGTCCACATGTTTATACTTTCCAAAAATAGGACTCAGTGGATACTCATAGACATACAGTCAGTATTCTTTCCATGGATAAATAATCTGGTGGTCTTCTGAGTTTTCTTGGACTCTCAACCCACAAGGACTCTCTGTGTTAGAGTCTACCATGTATTCTAATGTTATGAATAAGCTTCTCTAAAAACAGAGTTCAATTTTCTAAATTTGTTGCCTCGATTAGTCAATCACATCAGCTTTCTAATGAACACTAGATCATATGATTTAGAGATGAAAGGAATATTAGAAACCATCTAAACAGTGCACTGCTCCTTTATATAATAGAGAAAGAAGAGTGATTTGAACAAGCTTACATGGATGAGCAAAATCAGAGACAGATAAAGAGATGTAACAGAGATGAAATTTGAACTGTGTTCCTGTGATTGAAGATCCATCCTACTGAAAGACTGATTTGTTGAGAAACTATACACAAATAAACTCTTGATATAAAGTGTAATAAAGGGAAATCTATACATACATTGTCACACATTAAGTTTGAACTTAGTGATTATAACTATTATTCAAGTCCCCACCACCAAACACACAACTCATAGAAATTATCCAGGGATTCCATAAAGAGTACAGCTAAAGTCATTTTCTCCCTGATGACTAAACTCCCCAAAGGACAAGTGGTTCATATTTCTTGAGTAAACATATGCTATACAGAACTTATATTAGTGAGATTGTCCATAAATCAAAATAATAAAAACCAGCTGTCCCAATTACCCACAAGTTACTGGTCTTATAGATTCAGGTAATCCAATCTAAAAGATAGTTGTTTGGAAGTTTATGGTTTCTGTAATATAGAACATAGATGAGAAAATGTGGGAGTTGGAAGAAAACTAAGAGGTCATCTAACACAAAATTCCTTTTTATTTTACAAATAATAAAAGGGGAAAAAACTTTGACCTACAGACAGACCTGTAACTTTTATTTATACTTGTTGCTCTTTCCATTTACATTGGTGTGGTTAATAGTATATTATTTTCCTGATTGTGCTTATTTCACTTTGGTTTAGTTTCTTTTATGTCTAGTATTCCTATTTCTACATGTAATTTCTTTTTTTCTATAATAGTATTTTCCCCAAATTATTCCTCTTCCCTCCCTTTCCTTCCCTCACCCATCCTCAAGAAAGCAAGCAATGCGATATAGGTTAGACATGTACAATCATCTACATGTAATTTCTTACTGTCCAGTTATACTCCATTATTCACACACCAGTTTCAAAGGCTCACAGACAGAGAGCTGAAAGGGACCTCAAAGGCCACACAGTAGTTTCCGTTTTCCCCCCTTTTAGAAGCTCCTTCATTTTACTAACGAGGACACTAAGGCCCAGGGAAAGCAGACCACTTGCCCAAGGTCAGTGTAGTCTATGTCAGAAGATGAGCTAGAATGTGGGTCTCTAATTCCAGAGCTGGTACTTTCTAGCCATACTTTTTCAGCCCTTCTCCAATCAGTGGACTTCTACTTAATGTCCAGTTCTTTACTATTAAAAAAGTGGTACTATATTTCATTGACATATAGTATATACATATATATGTGCATATATACATATATATATGTGTGTGTGTGTGTGTGTGTGTGTGTGTATGTATATCCAAACTATCTTTGGCTTCCTTGGGGGAGTTAAGTCTAACAGAAGCATCTTAGTTTCAAAGATTACACTGATTTTTGACATCTGAATCACCCTGTTGACACATGTCAAATTTTCTGCCAAACACCCCCCCACCCAGCCCGATCTTTTTCATATGAGTTTTCCTTTAGTGACATCTTTCTCACCCTGTACTTATGCAACTAACTTTTTGAATGTCAGTTAAGGACTTAGCATCTCTCTATTAAATTTCAACTTAAAGTGCTACACATTTTTAAGAAAATCTCATTTCTTCCAATGATAAAGTGATAAACCCCTTTGACAGAATCCAAGATGAGCTCCCTTTGAAGCAAGTTCCACACCATAGGGAGTTAGGTTTTAAAGGAATTCTAGTTTCATTAGCATTACAAACAAGCATATCAGTTCCAAAGGAATTCAGAGGCCACTGAGTCCAGTTTTTGCCCAAACATTTAGGAATCCTCTCTAGACTATTCCTAGAGTACATATCCTTACTGATTCTAATTGTTCCCTTTATTTTACCTGAATTTCAATAGCTAAGCATAAAGGGGAATATGAGGGGCAAAAAGCAACACTTTACATATATCCCTGGGTGTTTTCTTTCTCTGGCTTCACTTTGCTTATGTCCTAGATCCCATTCAGCAAGAAGTTTGAGTTGCCTCCTTATCACAGGATATTGACAGCTCCTGGTCAGGGTCCAGCTTTCCCTGACTGCTAATATCCTCAATCCTACACACACACACACACACACACACACACACACACACACACACACACCCTCTACATGTCCTCCCTTGCTTCATCACCTTCAATGTTAATAGACTCCAAGTCTGCCACATCATCGCCTTTGCTATTGTTAGGCCCTGACATAGCCTGTCACCTGAATGGACATCAGCATCTTTCTCTCCAATGGGCTAAGCAAAGTCTGGAACCAACTTTCACATATCTTTGTGTCTTTGTCCACAATGGTAATTTCAAGATCAAATGGTAGTGAAATACAGGTCATTCAGTAGGCTAGTGCTCACAGTTCTGCAGTGGGAAAAAGCTAGCTAGCTAACAAAGACTCACAGGACAATGCTAGGCCTCTGTTCTAAGTTTGCAACATAACAAAAGGGGGCTTTGGATAGGATGTCAGAAAACCTGGGTTTTAATCACAGATCTTTAGAACTGGCAGTGTGTGTGTGTGTGTGTGTGTGTTTTATTACTGATTTTGTTCCTTCTTTTGTTTTGAGTTTCTTTTCTGAAGTTGAGGAGACTTCAAGTACTTGAAGGGTTGTCAGGATGTCATAGAATCACAGATCTAAAGTTAGAAGAATCTCAGCTTCTTCATTTTACAAGCAAGGAAACTGAGACATGGGGTGAGCTATTAGTTTACTTAGCCCCAGAAGACAGAACCAGGAGCATTAGGTAGAAGCTGCAGAGAGGCAAATGTAGGCTTGAGGTAAGGAAAGTTTTTTGTAATATTTAGAGATGTCCAAAAGGGTAACGGTCTGTCATATTCATGTAATAGTAAATTTCCATTCACTCAAGGTCTTCAGGGAGAGAGTGAATGACCACTTGTCAGCGATGTTGTAGAGGTCAAGTCTTGATACTGAATTTTATGCGAAAGTTCAAGTCTGCTCCCCTGTGGATGTGGAATCACTATTCCATGCTTCAGACTTTTCTGTACTGCTGTTTACAGGTCTACTTCTGTGAGTCTGTAGGTTTTTTAAGCTTCCAAAGTTGCATGATATGGTTGCTATTGTCCTGGTCTTTGTACATATAGGAAGGGCCCCAGTTCCCCTGCAGTCACAAATGCTAACACTCCTCTCTACCATGGAACTGTGACCAGGACCCTCATGCTTCAATCTCTGTTCTCTTCCCTGGAACTGCAAGTTGGAACTGTGTATGGGAAATGTCCTGTGCCTAGTGCCAGTTTAGGGTCCCTCATAATTCCTTTCTGACCAGTTGTCCAATCCCCTTCTCATCTCTGGGCTCAAAGCTCCCAAAGTTGTTTCTGCTGCTCTCACAGCTGCCTCCAAGGCCCACCACTCATGTTATCACTCTGGGATGGCCTCCACCCTGGTGTCACAGACCTCTCCTTCTGACTTTCTAAATTGTCCTGGTCTAGAAAAATGCCCCACCTCATCCTTTTATTAGCTGTGCCACTCCAGAATTTGATATGACACATTATTTTAGGGTTGTTCGGAGGGAGATTTGGGGAGAGTTTGGGTAGTTGCTGCTTCTATTCTTCAATGCTGAGATTTTCATCTACTTGGTCTTTCCTATATGGATGCACCTATCTAAATGCTTTGAATGATTACAAGTCTCTACCAGGAGGTCCTGCCATGTCTTATTGCTTCATGCAATTTACATAATGTCTTCTGCAAATAGGCACAGCTGGAGGGCCTCATCATCTACTAGAAGTCCCCAATCAATCTGAAATCTCCACTACATCTCCTCCATTGCAGTGGAAAATATTTCCAATGAGCACACATCTCCATATGTTGTGTTTATTATTAGAGGACAGTGGAGTGGGGTTATTTCTTCTGTTTCATCTTCCAGGAAATTTTGAATGATCTTACTACTGGAATGGGAGGCACTAGTCTTTAAGATGATATTTTTATTATACTAAAACAAATATATTCCTTTGTAAACAACAACTATCACAATGGGATCTTATATTCTCTACATATTTCAATCTCTAACTCCCATTAAGGAAGTGAAATTTAAGAATAGGAAGAGCTGAAGTATAGTTGTAATTGCTGATTCATTTATTCATCAAGTCATTTATTCATCAATTGACTTATTTAGTAAGGAATTGTGAAGCTGATTCCTCCCTATTTGAGCTTTTTCTCCACAATCACCAAAAAGAACTTTATTTGTTTATCCTACATATGTTTAGTTTCTTCTGCTTTAGGGAGAGATCTATATTTCAAGGCACCAGATAAGGCATTTTATATATTTCTATTATAGGACCAGAATATCAGGTATCTAAGCTACTGCACTGATGGTAAATTCTTCAATTTGAAAAGGCTACAAGCCAAGACCAACGTGGAGGCAGTGTTGGTGCATGATTTTCTGTTTGTAGATGATTGTACACTCAATGCAATCTCTGAAGGTGAGATGCAACAAAGTATGGATCAATTCTCTGCTACTTCTGCTAATTTTGGCCTAAGAATAAACATCAAGAAAACACAGGTGCTCAATCACCACCATACCATCCATAGGTAGAATCCTCAGTTACAGCAAATGGAGAAATTTTAAATGCTGTGGATAAGTTCATTCACCTTGGTAGTGTCCTTTCCAGGGATGTACACATTGATAATGAGGTAGTTGCATGCATTGCCAGTGTTTTGAAGGCTCCAAATAAAAATATGGGAGAGAAGAGATGTTAGACTGACCACTAAATTGAAGGTCTATAAAGTCATTGTGTTGACCTCAATGTTGTATGCCTCTGAAACCTGGAGAGTCTACCAGCACTATTCAAGGAAATTAAACTGCTTCCATTTGAATTGTCTTAGAAAGATTCTGAATATCACCTGGTAGGATAAAGTATCAGACACTGAGGTCTTGACTCTAACTAAACTGCCAAGCATTCACACTCTGCTTCAGAGAGCACAACTCTGCTGGGGTGACCAGTCAAGGAACCATAAAAATGAAGAGAGTACCCAAAGAGGGTTAGGGTTGCCTGAGACCCCAAAACACCAACATGCCAGGTCCTGTGGAAAGAATTCCACTCAAGTCTTCTCAGCCAAAGGAAAACAAAGTTTATTGAAAAGTCAAGTTCGCCATATGGGACAGACGAAACAAAAAGACTTTTTTTATGGAGAACTCACACAGTGTAAGAGTTCACATGGTAGTCAGAAGAAGTGCTTCAAGGACATTCTCAAGGTCTCTCTGAAGAACTTCAGAAGTGATTCTGTTACATGGGAGACACTGGCACAAGACCACTCAGCAAGGCATGTCCACATCAGAGAAGGTGCTGTGCTTTATTAGCTAAACAGAATTGAAAAAGCTCAAAGGAAATGCAGGATGTGCAAATTTAGAGTATTCATAAAGTTCACTCAGACTATTTGTACCTGACCTCTGACAGAGTATTCCAAACTCATATTGGTCTGATCAGCCACAGGTAGACACATTGAAACTTGACTCTAGAATAGTGATGTCATTTGGTCTTTGAGAATGAAGGACAACAGCCAGAATCACTACCACATTACAGTTTTTCATAAGATTTAAGACTTCACAGGAACTCAGAAATCATCTTTGTAAAATTCTTCATTTTACAGAGGATTAAATCAAGGCCCAGAGAGGCTGAGGGTTGTCCAAAATTTCTTAGGTAGCAGGGCTGAGGTTGATACACAGTTATCTAGGTACAAATCCAGAGTTTTTCTGATACCAGGTTGTCATTAAATGTATTGCCTTGGAATAACTTGCTCAAGTACCAAGAAACTTCTTAAATAGGTAGGATATTTTCAGAAATGCTGAGGGTAGTACCTAAGACACAGAAGGTGACCAATAAATGTTTATGGACTGAAGTCAATTAGAATCATAGAAATTTAAATCAAGAAGGGATTCTAAAGATAATCTATTTGAGCTCCTTCATTTTAAAGATCAGCAAACTGAGATCCAGTGAGTTACTAAGACACAACAACTTATTGGCAGAATTGAATTTGAACCTGTTGAGTCCCAGCATTCTGGTATTCTTTCTATTATATCGTGAGTTCTTGAAGTTATTCATCAAAAATGGGGAATGTGAAAATAGAGTTAATGCTTAAAGGTGTTTCATTTACCTGATAAATTCATTCATGTGGAAACTCTTGTTACTCAATGATTTCTGTTGAAAGTGTATTGGAAAAGGGAAAAAAGATGCAATTATTGGTGGTTTGAACATGAGAAAATTTGAGAGATTCTGGAAACTGAAGGATATGATTTTAGAAGTATATGAAATGGTCTTTGTTTAAACTTGGGAAGATATTGGGAGAGGAGCAGAAAATAAAGCCTTAAACAGAATCAATTATATCTTTATTAGCAATTTTTGAATGTCAATGAGACCACAAGGCTCGTATCTTTAAATTTATCAACAAGGACACATCACCAAATATGCCATGTTTTTTAACAACTTCATTTTTATGTGTTAGATTTTAACATTTTCCCAACTAGATTATAAACTTGTAGAAGGTTTCTATATGCCCCCCATAATTTCCATTCATAAGTGACACCTTATAAGCAGGAACCTTGAAAACCAGGAAAAGAATTGCATTAATATATAGTTCAAAGTGTGTGTGTGTGTGTATGTGTGTGTGTGTGTGTGTTCGATGAAACTATGAAGAACTTGTTGAAAGAATAACTGATGGTCAATGTTTTAGCTTCAGTAAAGTATATTTTCAGTATTCCAGGTGATCATATCAACCAATCAATAAGCTAATACTAAGGAAATGCCTGCTATGTGCAACACTGTGCTCATGGGTATTTGTGTTCCCCACACTGGTACAGATCTCAAATCATTCATGCTTTTTCTGCATCTGTGATTCTTGTCTACAGATTAGGTATCTTATATAATACATTCCAATCAAATTAGACGAAAATTATTTTGGCTTGTATACATATATATTTAGTTTCTGATCCTGATTAGAAAAAAGGTTCAGTTGATCATTTTAAGAATATATTGTCTTAAAATTGACACAAAAATATATCAGGGATTTGAAGATTGAAATATATCAGATTAAAAGAAGTTTTAAAGTTCCTTTAATAGTTGACGCCACCATTCTCCTGGTTATGATTGCAAATCATTGAACATGATCTTAGAAGAATCGAAATTTCTATTGTCTCAGAGGGCAATGGAAGGGGATGGTAATATCTTGGCTACAGCATATTATCAATGATAAAATGAGTACAAGAAGCAATGTAAAAGGCATAATCATATATAGTTATGACAAAAATAGTATGTTGGATGAATCATGTAGAAAAAAGGAAAGACAATCTGAGGCTTAATTAGTACCCATTTATAAAAGCAGTAGATCAGATAAGTATATGATAAATTTGAAGAAATACCTACTCAACATCATGGAATTATAAAACCTTTGCTTGGAGATAACTCAGAGTTATTTTTATTTGTATTTATCTTATAATTAGTGATTTGCAACAGTCTTTTATAGAGTTGTTCATAGTCTGCAACTCTTCCCTTGAAAATGTTTGTTCATATTCCTTGGCTACCGATCCATTGCAGAACAGCTCTTGACCTTATATGGGGTGTCCCAAAAGTCTCGATGTAATTTGCAGCTTTAGAAGCTTAAAATTGCTCTAAGAATCTAGGAATACTCTGTACATGGCCATTCTTTTCTTTATAACTTCGCTATCAGATCTTTATCAGAGATATTACACACACATTTTATATACATATATATATATGTGTGTGTGTGTGTGTGTGTGTGTGTGTATAATATAAAATGTGTGTGTATAATTTTTTCAAAGTTGGGAGCTCTTAAACATGTGGTTTCCCAAAGTTAATAATGCTGTCCAGGAAAATTCCTTTTATTGGCTAGAATGCTTGATCTGCAAAACACATTGCTCAGAAAATTTAAAACATAGGTGTATATACACATATATGTATACACACATACATATGTATTTATATATGTATATAATAGAGGGCAGCTAGCTGATACAATGGATAGAGCATCAGTTCTAGGTTCAGGAATACTCATCTTTCTGAGTTCAAATTTGGCCCCAGATACTTACTGTGTCACCACCCTAAGCAAGCCATTTAAACCTGTTTGCCTCATTTTTCTCATTTGTAAAATGAGTTGAAAAAAGAAATGTGAAATCTCTCTAGTACGTCTGCCAAGAAAACCCCAAATGAGATCACAAAGAGTCAAACACAACTGAAAATGTTTGAACAACATACAATATACCTATGTATACATACTCATGCATGTATGTATGTGTGTGTATGTATGACATTATGTATTCTAGTGTCCCCACCTCTACTAGGGTCTTCCCCCCCAAACAGCATATAAACCCTATCTTCTCCATGAAGCCTGCTCTGATTCCTACCGACCAGAAATCATCATTCCCAGTTATAGAAAAGACAAATACATTGCTTTATGAGGTACTGGCTTCAAACAGGGGGTTCCACAATTGAGCATATTACAGAGGAGATTTTTGTTCAGATATGTGTATAATACATAGATGGTCCCTGCAGCCCAGACTGCCTATGAGATTCTGCATATGAGCACTCTGAGCCTGTGGTTCAACTTTTGTGTATTTCCTTGCAATATGGTTGTGTTGATATCTTCATTAATAGACTAATTGGCATGATGATATGGACTGTATCTGTGCATCATAGGATCACATATTTAGATGTGGAAACAAGATCATGAGGCTAATTGTTTAGCAACCAGCTCTCCAAAAGTCCAGGAATCACTTTTAAGTTCGTATTAATGTTTTTGTCCATGACTTTCTTAAGTCTAGACAGTCAACAAAACAATAAATCAGCCCTTGAAGTTGTAGAATTTGCTGACTTCAAAGGGATAAATGCACACACTGAAATCTAACAATTAGCTTCCACAAAGAGCCAGCTGGTTCCTAGTCACCCTTGACAGGAAGGGATATTGGAGGTCATCTGGTCCAGTCCCTTCATTTTACAAAAAATAAAAAAAAAACAACTTGAGGAGCTAAGAAGGGATGTGTTCAAAGGCAGTAAATTAGTAAGCAAAGGACATGAGATTAAAACGTAGGTCCCATGACTCCAAATCCAACGTCCTTACTCCCTTTTTCCATTTATTCTTCTCTATATCTCCTATAGTGCCAAGCATAGGACCTGGTCCATTTATGCGTGATCTGGTGATGGCAACTAGTGCACCAAATGATCTCTCATCAGAAATAGATATTCTCCTGTAGTAGAATGAAAGTTCTTTGAAAGTAGAGATTACTTCTGTGTTTATAGGTGTATTCTTAGTACCTTCTACAAGCCCAGCAAATACTATGTACTGTGCTTGATAAATTCTTGCCTGATTGTTTGCTATATTATCTATTTCTTTAAGAATATGAGCTCATTGAACAAGGGACCATCTTACTTTTCTTTCACTCTCCCCAGCACTTAGTACAGTTCTTTGCACATAACAAATGTTTAATAAATGCTTTCCCACTGATTCGTTTATTCATTGTGATGTTAGCTATTGTTTCAACTGTTTAATCTTGCCTTCCCAATTCAATACTAAGCTTCTGTACTTCTTCTGTATCCTCAGAAACCCTAGCATGGAGCTAAACACACAGAAGGCACTCAGTAAATATGTCTTAATTGTTATTGTCCTCTTAGGACATGTCTTCTTTGGTGTTAAGGCCTAGGACTCTATTGATTTCTTTTGCACAGTTAAATAACCCTTTCAAAATGATCATTGCCCAGGATTTTATAGGGATAGAAAAAAAATAAGTATCTTTGATAACAATTCAATTTATTTCAGATGTTTTGAGCACCTACTATGCTCAAGTCTCAGAACTAATTGCCAAGAATTTAAAAGCTTAAATATTAAGCTTAAATATTTAGAGGGAGGGGAGAGAGTGAGAAAGGGGAACAAACACACAGACAAATGATTATAGGGCACGTAAAATCAATTACTGAGATTAGCACTAAACAATTGGGAAATCAGAGGAGGCTTCCTGGAGAAAATGGCCCTTTTTTTGGGTCATTAAGGCAGACAATTAGAAGTTTAATTTACATGGAGAGTTTCCCTTGTTTTGACACTGGACAACACATCTTACTGTATTTTGATATTTTTTATAGAGAAACAATACTCACGTACATGCATGCATATGTACAAACATATATGTGATGCATACATATGTGTATATACTGATATAATAAATATGCATTACTGAACATCTGAGTTCAGTAGTCAATGTTATCTGGAAGAAACTGTCCTAGGTAGGGAGGTTACAAAGAGGAATGTAAAATAATCTCTGCCCTGGGGGAATTTTTACGCTAGCTGCAAGTCATTACGTAGGTAGGTTGGTAGGTAGATTAGATAGATGATAGATAGATAGATAGATAGATAGATAGATAGATAGATAGATAGATAGATAGATAGATAGACGGACGGATAGATAGATAGATGGATGGATAGATAGATGAATAGACAGACAGATACATACATACGTACATACGTACATAGGTAGATAGGTAGATAGATAGACAGAGAGACAGAGTGAGAGAGAGAGAAAGAGAGAGAGAGAGAGAAAGAGATGGATGGATGGATGGATGCATGGATGGATACAAAACTCCACTTAGTGGCTGTATTTTGGGCCCCCCTGGTTTAGTGTGAAAGTCAATTGTAACTGCTTCTCTTTGAAACAGCAACCCTGAGGGTCTTTCTCCTCCCAGTTTCATTTTTTTTTTCTAATTAAAGGGGCCATCCCTTGACCCACTTCTTAAAGAGGCCTATGCACTGAATGGGCATTACCTCACTCTAAATGAATATGTGAAAAGGTTTTAGCTTAAAAGGGCCAGGATCTCCCACTGCATTCTGAGTAATCTCCAGTCATGCAGATGAACCATTTGGTCACTGGATCCAGATGGTTCTGGAGGAGAAAGTGAGACTGGTGACCTTGCACAGCCCTCCCTCAAATCAAAGTCAACTGCATGTCATGTCATTATTTCCTTAATGCCATGGTCCTCTTCAAAAAGGAAGGACAATCACAACATCAACAAGAAGATAGAGAGACAGAGTAGACAGAGATAAAGACATAAAGAGATGGGGCAGCTAGGTGGTGCAGTGGATAGAGCACCAGCCCTGGAGTCAGGAGGACCTGAGTTCAAATCCAGCTTCAGACACTTTGACACTTACTAGCCATGTGACCTTGCACAAGTCACTTAACTCCAGTAGCCCTGCCTTCCTCTCTCCAAAAAGGAAAAAAAAAGACATAAACAAACATAGACAGATTATATAAATATATATGATATACATATACAGATATGTACATATACAGATATGTACATACATACATACATGAGAGATTCTAAAAGGTAGCAACAAAAAATTGTAATCTCTTCCAAGCACAGATGACTGTGTGCAAAATCAAAGTGATGGGAGATGTGTTAGGAACAATAATAAGGCCAGTTTGGCTGAACCATAAAGTGAGTCAAGGGCAATTCTATGTAATAAGGCCCACACGTAAGTATCTAGTTAGAGTCTACCCAAACTTTGGAAAAGCATCAAGATGTTTGGAATTAACTAGTGATGAGCAAACTCCTACCCAGGTGGGAACCATTTCTACCCTAATAAGTACTTACATTTTCAATAATCAATAAAAAAAAAAGAGTTCTCAAAGCCCACATTTCATGATTGTCTTCTAATGGGCTTCATTGCCTTCGTTTTCTACTAAACTAAAAGCAGACAGAAGGTCATTTGAAATTTGTATTCCTTTGTTACATTTTGTTAAAATGTGCAGTTATTTGTAAATGACCCCAAAAGTATTCTTTCAATTTGAACAAGTCCATTTGCAGACGGCTGGACATGCAATTGTAAAGAGGTAGGATTCCTATAAACTCTTATACAATTAACTATATAATAGGAAATTTTTGTTTGTTTTTTGATGGATGTGTGATTTCATCAGTGGAGAAAGCTTCCCAGCATGGAACTTCCTTTATCAAAGCAATTTAGCAACTTAGTATCTCAAGATGTTGCTTGTCCTCAAAGGTTAGGTGACTTGTCCAGGGTCTTCCTGATTGCGAGAGCAGCCCTCTATCCATTTTGCCACACTGCCTCTAGATATTTATTGCCTAAATTAATTAATTCCCCAATTTTAAACAATTTAATTTAATTTTAATTTAATTCAGTGAAAAATCCCAATTTAAACAATTTTAAAATATCCTATTTTACTTAACAGGTTGCATCATCTCACTGGTTACAAAATTAATAGGATGTTTCTTTTTGTCATTAAAACAACTACGAAATCTCAAGGAGAGCCAGCAGAGTACAAACTAGCGAATCCCATGAAGTAAGAGAGGTTAAACATATGGGCCAAGGGTGGATTATGTGTCTTTCATTTAGGAATTTTTCTATTGAAGAGTGGAGATGTCCATCACCAGTAAACAGATTGCTAGGCAGGTTGTTTTGTTTTGTTTTGTTTTCCTAAGGAAAAAGCTGAGGAAGCTTATGCAGAGTAGACAAAAAGTGGTGGAGAGGTGCCATCAGTATTAGTGGAGGGGAAATTCAAATTGAAAGAACATGGCTACTAGAATTGAGTTTTCTTCAAGAATTATCAAAGTTTAAAATTATTTTTATTTCCTCTTTTTATGTTTTTTTTCCCACCCTTTTAGATACAGCATGAAATAGTCAGCCTGAAAACTATGAAACCTAGGTTCTAGCCCCACCTCTGGCACATACCAGATTTGTGACTTACTTAATCTTTTAGTGTTCTGGGCAACACTACAAGAATATAAATTGGAAAGAAAGCAATGACTTACATTGGGAAGGGCAGTTTAGTTACTATGTTAAACTTTGTACCTTAGTTATTTGTAGCCACTTCCAACCCTGGGAGATGGGAAATGGTGCCTCTTGTCCCAGGATTTTCAGCTCTCCTCTCTAGGCTGAAACCAGAGCCAAACTTTGGGCCTCCTGTAAGTGTCCACAGTCAGGGGCTTTCTGCCCCACTGTTTTTGCTCTCACTGGACATGTGCTGGTGCCTTCTCACCCCTGGCTGCTCCTCGCAGCACAGCTGAGTCTGGCATTCCTGATCAGCACAGGTTCTCTTGATCTTCCCAGGCTCAAAGGCCCAACTGCCCTCCCTATGCCAGGGGTAAAAGTTCTGTTGGCCGAGGCAGAGGTAGCCACTCCAACCAACTAACTCCAGGGCTTGCCCCTAGTTGTTTTAAGAGACTTGCTGCTGGCTGCTAAAAGGGAACCTAGCCTGGAGGTATTTACTCTTCACAGTGACCAAATCTGACCCTGGTAGTTTTCTTCTGATCTTCTCAAATTATACCAGAAGGACCCGAGTTATGCCCCTCATCTTATTTATTTCCACCAACACTGTGTTAGTCCTAAGGAGCTATTTTAACTCTTTTGTGGGGGGAAATCTTTAGATTTGGAATTTTCTGACCTACTCCACCATCTTCCCAGAATCCTCCCTCATTAAACTGTGTATCGATGAAATCAAGAGAGGTCAATATAATACCCCTATCTTTTTTGAATATCAATGTAATAAATGGCCCACATTTATGATCTCAGTTTAGGAAACTGTATTCTCAGATGTATAGATAGACTGAGAGGGTTTTTGAGCCACAGAAAAATTGAGTAATTTGCTCAAGGCTACACAATCAGTCCATTTCAGAGGCAGGACTTGAAACTAGGCCTTCTTGACTCCTGGTCAGACTCTATTCCCTACCCCACACAGCCTCAGGAAATAAATACTAATAAATATCTTTAACAAAAATTGACAATTATTTTTTGAAGATTATGAAGACAATAGGAACTGGTTTGGGGAGCTTATTTTAAAAAAACTGAAATAATGAGCAACAAATAAATGAAATATAAATAAAAATAAATAAATTTACATATATTCCTAGGATATAATTTTAACATTTGAGGGGAGGTTAACATATTCTGAATGCTATATATGATCTACATATTTATTCTTTTCAGCTATTCTGTGGTATATTAGCATCTGTATTGCCAGAAAACAAAATTTTCTTCAAAGTTATTCTTGGGCAGGCCAGGGACTCAACCCATATGGCTCACCAGTAAGTTTCAGCTCAAGGCTTTAATTTATGTGAGTTGTTCCAAACTTGGGTTTTGGGTTTTGTTTTTTTTTTTTTTTGTATCCTATTTGGTTAAGTGGATATGTGATGCCACCTATTGGTATAGTATCAGAATTTTTTATTTTAAGACTGTGTGTGTGTATATGTGTGTACGTGTGTGTGGTGTGTATAATGTATTCAGTTTCATACTCTGAGGACTTTCATGATTTCAAGGTGTGAAAATGAGAAAAAAGAAAGTTATCTTTTAATTAAATTATTTTACTTACATTAGAAATCCTACCAAATGCAAAGCTACCATTCTTCCCCTGAAGTCCTCAAGTTTTCTGCTTTGATAGAAAAAACAAGTATCAAATACTTTCACTTTTGCTGGCTTATGATGATAAACAAATTAATTATGGTATGCTCATCATTTTTCTCTTTGACATTGTCTCAGGGAACTCAAATGCATTTGTTTACTTCAACCTCATTTTATTACCTTCTAATACAAGGTTAAACCAAGAAGAAAGACCAATTGACTATCTGACAGAAAGAAATATAGTACCAGATTTTTTTTCTTTCCCCGTTAGTTCAAGAATTGTGTGATCTGAAGACTCAAAAATGTGGTTCTGAGAAAGAGAGACAAGATTATAAACAAGTAGCACTGCAAATCCATTCTCACCATGCAACATCTGAAGTGTAAAAACTATATAAGGGAAATTGCTTATTTTAAGAGAAGCGAACAGTCACCTACCAAACAAGCCCCATAATATTATTTTTTCTTTCTACTTTTTTTTTTTTTGCAAAGTACCAAGAAACTTTGATAAACCTAAGAGAACTCCATGACTTTGGCTTTTCATGAAAATTTTGGAAAATCAGTGGTACAAAAGTTATTTCAATTGGTCTTGAATGGATTCACTCATTTCCCCTTTGTCTTTTTTAAGAGTGAAGAGGGAAAATACTTTTAATATTTCTTTTAATCCACATGCCCAAGTGGAGGCCAGTTTTCTGTTTTTAATCTTCGATTTAACAAAGAGCAGTTGGACGGCCACTGATGGTGAAACTCCAACAGTCAACTAGCTTGTAAATTAGAAGCTGTGGCAGTAAAAAAAAAAAAAAATTAAAAAAAATTAAAAAAATAAAAAGATGTGTGCATCACCGGGAGGAGAGAGTGAGTCTGCCTTGTAAATTTAATTAAACAGCAGGTGCAAAATCAGGTCATATGGCTTTGATGTGCCCCGTGCGAGGATGACAACGAGACAATGATTCTAATATGAAGAAATTTGCATACATTTGCATTGGATCTCAGCAAGTACGCCAGCTTTCACCCACTCTCATATCTTATTTCTAGGAAGTGAAATAAGATTTGAATGAAGAGCTCCTATTTAGTAGCTGCTGACAAACCCAGGGACTGCTTTGGGTTTTTCAGAGTATCCTAGGGATCTGGCCTTCTTGCTGTACATTTTGAAATGTTTGCCTGATTAAAAAAAAAAAAACTAATGAGAGGGAGAGAATATTTCAGTTTTGCTTCTCACTTCTCAGAGATGAAAGTATTCCACATTGATCGTAGTGCTAATAAAAATCTATGTTCTGAGTTTTGTCCACAAAGAATTCTATATGCTCTAGTGGTTAATGCTATAAACACTAAAATTATGTAGGTCAGAAGGAAGCATACTCAGACCTAACAATTAGTATTTTCCATAAATGATATTCTCTTAAAAAATATGATTGCATTTTATGGCCTTATTGGTTTCTGAGAGAGTTTTATCATAAGAACTCATCAGAATGTTCCTTATAAACACCATTTTTTCCAAAGCCTGAGATTTCTTCCATAAAGGTCTAAAAGTAGTAAATAAATGATCACTGTCATGTGAATAGCTCATTTCCATATCCAACTATGAGTTTCATCAAATGTTTTAAAGGATAAACACTTGAGAGAGGATGTGAAAAATGGAAAATTTAAGTCTTTGTACCTTTAACTATTTGCATGAATTGTTATTAATTGTAAACTAAATCTAGTCTTCACATGACTTAGAGATACTTTCTTAAATACAGCTGTGTGCTAGGCACGCAATTAATTCACTTCTTAATACTTGGATGGATTTGTGATCTTATCAGTGTGACCAATCCTCACCTGAAGAAGAATACAACCCATAATTCCCCTCTTATCTTGTTCAATTCTTGTCTGCACCTTTCCATAAATCTTTCATAAAGGATTTTTCCAATGGAATGGAAACCTTTCTCTATGTTTTTTTAAATATATCAACTATGCACACTGATTGGTCATCTATTATATCCCATTGCTATATTGCCAGCCAACCTCCATTTCTATTCACACAAAGCAAAAGCTGTCCTTCCCCAAATACTCCATGTCTTCCTTAGGAAAGGTTTTCATCTGATAGCAAGATCCTACAAATGCTCCAGTTCACAGATGATAACTAACCTAATTTCATTGAGACCTGGAATACTAAAACCCACTTCAGTTTCAGATCTTTGGGGGTCACCAAAAGTGCCATATGACTTCCTAAATGATCAGACTGCTCAAGATTATAGAAAGCAGTCTATAATAAAGCTTTCACACCAAAAATCTCCTAGTGATGCTACATGATTATGAATCATAGAATAAAATGAGCATGAGAGAATCAAAAGTATTACTGGTGATGTTAATTGTTCCCTATGTCTTATACATATGAAATAATCAAAGATGGAGGCTCATAGGGAAATATTGGGAGACCTTCCTGAGCAACTACATTTATCCCTTCCTGACCTGTGTTGTCGATATCGTGCCTTAAATGCTATGCTAAGGAACTAGACTTCTGTTCATGCATACACTGTGATATAAATGACACCTGGTTAATGAAAAAACCATAAAACTTATAATGGGTTTAGGTTGTAAGGGGCAAAGGCAAAGTCTTTGTTAAGTAGGCAACATCAGAAATGAGGATCAGAGAGAGAGGGGGGAAGTATGCAAAAGAAAAGATCCTAGAGATTTTAGCAATCTCACCCTTCGGGTTTCACCTATCACTTTGAATTATGCCTCTCTGCTTCACTTACTTTTGTTTTAATTTTTAAAAATGTATTAATTTATTTGTTTTCAGTTTTCAACATTCACTTTCATAAGTTTTAAATTTTCTATCGCTCCCTCCTTGCTCCCTCTCCAAGGTGGCATGCAATCTGATATGGGCTCTTACATTCCTATTAAACACATTTTCATATTAGTCATGTTGCTTAGAAGAAATACAAGAAATGGGAGAAATCATGGCAAAGAAAACAAAACATAATAAAACAAAAGAGAAAATAGTCTGCTTCACTCTGCGTTCCAGCTCTGCTTCTTTCTCTTGATGTGGATGGTGTTTCCATCCTGAGTCCTTTGGAAATGTTTTAGGTCCTTTCATTGCTGAGAAGGGCTAAATCTATCAAAAATCAGTTGTCACACACTGTGGCTGTTACTGTGTATAATGTTCTCCTGGTTCTACTTACTTTACTCAGCATCAGTTCATATAAGTCTTTACAGGTTTTTCTGAAGTCTGCTGCTCATCATTTCTCATTCTGCTACACTTATGATATAATTCTGTGTACTGACCACATTTATCTATAAATGACTTCATTGGTATTTCTTATTCCCCTTACTAGATTGTAAACTCCATGAAGGCAAGGGCCATGCCTTTCTAAAACTGTATGTTTTCCAGTGTCAAGCATAAAGCTACACACAGTAGACACTTGATAATTGTTTGGCAAATGAATGAATACATGAATGAATGAATACCAAAATGTATACAATGAATTACAAACTAAATTCCCAAAGAAGTTCAGGGGTCGCTGAAACCATTAAGAAGGAAAGAATTTAGTACTGAAATCTTTAGATGGAAATTAATTAGGAACCAAAAAAAGATCAGCTTAAACATACACTATGTGAACAGCCCTCTCTGAAGCTCTGAATTTATTTTCAAAAAGCATAAAGGACTATGGAACTCTTCTACATACAATTCACTAGTGATACTAATTAATCAATAAATAAGTATTTAATGAGCCCTCTACTAGGCATCAGGACATAAATACAAAAGTGAGCCAGACAGACCCTGCTCTTAAGGAGATTATATTCTACTGTGAAGTTGGTGGATAACATCATCATGTACAAATAAATACATTATAAATAAATATCCCTCCAAGTGCAGCAGGTGTCACTTGAGTCACGTCTTGAAAGAATCAAGGGGTTTTAAGAGTAATAAGGGGGTTACAAATAAGTGAGAAAGAAAAGTATTCCAAGCATGAGACCACTTGTGCAAAAGCATGGAAGCAAGGGAAAGGAAAAGGGAACAAGCATTTATTAAGTGGCCTACTATGTCTCAGGGACTGTGCTAAGAGATTTACCAGTATCTTCTGATTTTATTCTTATAACAACCCTGTGAAGTATATATTATTCTAATCCTCATTTAACAGATAAGGAAACTGAAGCAACCAGAGGTTAAGTGACTTGACCAAGGTCAAACATCTAGTGTCTGAGGTAGGATTTGAACTTGGATTTCCCAGAACTCTATCTACTGCACTAGCTAACTGCTACAGAAGGAAATGGCATGTTCAGGAACAGCAAGGAAACCTGTTCAGCTGGAGTATAGAGTTCATGATGAGGTGTAATGTGACCGGCCATGAAATGTTGGCTAGAGCTAAAATGTGAAGGACTTTACTTGTCTAATAGATTAGTTTGTACTAAAGGCAAGGGAGCCACTGTGAACAAAGGAGTGCCATGGTCAGACCAGTCTTTTAGTACTCTCAAGTGCGTAGCTTTGTGGAAGATGAACTGGAGAGAAGAGAGATGGGATAAAGAAATATTCATTAGGAGGTTGCTACAATAGTCAATATGATAGGCTATGGATACCTGAAATACCATGACAGTGGGTGGTGGTGGTTTCAGTTGAAAAGGGAGAAGAATATAAGAAATAATGAGCACATAGAATTGAGAGGACTTTGAAATTAATTGGATGTATAGGATGAGTGATATTACACATTCAAAAGTGATTCGTAGGCTATAAACCTGAGTGTCTAGAAGAATGGTCATGATGTTAAAAGAAATACAGAAGTTAGGAAAAGAGATTGGTTTAAGAGTTTTCAGTGATAAGGGCTAGGTATAAAAATCTAGTGTTCATCTACATCAAAATTATAGCATAATCAATGACAGCTGATTAGATTATCAAGAGAATCTACAATGAAAGGAGAAGGATAGAGCCATAGGGTATACATAGGGTATGGGAAATATGTGACAAAATTGAAAAAGAGAACAAAATTATTGATCTCACTAGAGAGACAAATATCACCAAAAATCCATCAAGGGACAAGAAAATATCCAAAAGGAGAAAATGTTCAACAGTGTCAAGTCCTACAAAGAGGTCACTGTGGCTGTAGACAGAAAAGAATACTGGATTTGGCAATAAAGAGTTCACTGGTGATCTTGCAGAGATTAGTTTTAATCTACTAGTGGAAACTACAAGGGGTTGAAATATGAGATAGGAATGAGAAAGGGGAGACAGAGAGTGGAGAATTTTGATCCTGAAGGAGAGGAGAAATTGAGTACAATAATTAGAGGGAATAGTAAGGTCAGTTGTAAGTGTTTTGTTTGTTTGTTTGTTTGTAAAGATGTGGGAATTCTAGCCATAGTTGAAGGCAGAAAGAAAGGAGCTGGTAGATAAGCAGAGACTGGAACTGATAGGGAGAGAGGAGTGAGGGAGACAGGAAGAGAGGCAGAGAGTGAGAGAAGGGGAGAGGGGGAAAGGGAGAAAAGGGAGAGAGACAGGACAGAGAGAGAGAGAGAGAGAGAGAGAGAGAGAGAGAGAGAGAGAGAGAGAGAGAGAGAGAGAGAGAGAGAGAGAATATGATTAAAAAGTCAAGCTTTCAGAAGAAATAGGAGATGGAAATAAGGATATATGTAGAAGGTCAAGCATAGGTAAATAGAGATTCCTATTCTTTAGAGCTTGCAAAAAAAGTGAAGAAAAGGAGAGGGAATGAGGTTGAGGTGATTTGAAGTGGAAAAGTAGAAAGGAGATTGAGCTCAGGAAGGTATCACATTTTATTCAGTGAAATCTGAGGTAAGGTATTAAGATGAGAGAGGAAGGAAGGGATGTAGTTGGTTTGAGAATCTCAGGACAGGGATATAGGACAAGTTAAGGAAGAATAAAAGGGTCTGAATGCTATAGTGAGGACCCATTTGGAATAGTATACTATAAACTGGTAGTGAACCAATCAGCACACAGTTGTGACTTCTTTTTATTTAGGAAATTTAGTATTTTTAGGGAAATGGAAACCAAAGTAGAGAATCTGAATGATTGGAATAATTCAAAGTCAAGGGTATGAAAAAAAAAAACAATCCGTGGTGATAGTGGAATAGAGCAAGTTGGTTAAACTATAGAGGTTAAATTAAGATAGAGATTTGGAATGGTAAAAATAAAAATGAGGCTTGAGCAGAAGCAATAGTTTGGCAAAGGATGAAGGGCTGGAATAACACATTTACCACATTAGAATAGGTGAAGTACAGCTGGAAAGGGGATTTTATGAGCAGACATAGGAATTTCAGTGTTATGGATCATAGAGATAAAATACTTGTGAGTGGTATGGAGGTCAGCAGGCTGCTACCCCTTTGACAACAACAGCTTGTTGAAGTAATGAAGGTTCATATCATAGAATTCAAAGAGATTGATGAAATGGGAAGAGGACCTTCAATTTGATGTCTTCAAGTAGAAGGGCAGAGTATGGGAAGAAAAGGAGGACAATGACCCAGGTAATGATCTCCTTGAGAGATAAAAATAACCTGGGAAGAGATGGATAATAGTCCTCCTACTCAGGACACATTTACGTGTCTGGATGAAATGAAATTAAAAGGAGGAAAGGTCACTGAGGAAAGGTGACAGGGAAAAGAACTAGACATGTCACTGGGGAATAAGAAATATGTCTAGTAACCACTAGCGCGCCCCTCCCCCAACCCAGAGGACCTAGGGCATGAGAGAAAATACAGCCTCTACTAGAGAGGGAGAATAGGGACTTCACCTGATCAAAAGAGAAAGAATTTTCTGTAACTAAAAGGATGCAGAAGGAATGTGAGAGGAAGGATCTATTATTTAGGTTATTTTGTAACCAAACAGAATAAGGGTGCCCCATAGGACACAATAGAAGTGAGAGGAAGTGTTGGATAGGTAACAGAGAGGAATAACTCTGACATAAGGGAGCAGGGAGAAGTGGCCAGGCTTTGTTATTCCAGGACAGGAACATGGAGATTCTGAGCAAATCCATAAAGCAATAGATTGACATGCCCTACCCAATAGCAATGGCAATGTTGATTTTATTATCATTCTCTGAACAAGATATATATAGATATATATAGATATATATTCATAAGATGTCCCTAGAAAAGTTCAGAGTGAATACTTTCATGTGGAACAGAAGAATTCTGACATACCTCATCATTAGAATGGAATCTTGAGAAGAAAGGTTAAGTTGTCCTCTGAGCCTAAGCTCAAAGCTCATCTGTGAATGACCTGTATGAGGTACAAACTCTTCATTTCTCTGAATATGCACATTCTATTAGGAAATTTAAGTGTTTATGCTATGTGAAAAAAACTTCTAAGGCCCTCCCCAAAAAAGCTTGCCACATTATTTGCCACTGTTAGGTCAGCCACTAAAACTGAGGGTTTTGTCCTCTTCAGAATGAAACTGTAAGAATGCACCCTGATCCTATTGCCTTTTTGTTGATATCCTGCCTCTAAAATGAATTATCCACATGTGCAATTTTTTAACATTTTATTTTGGCCTGTGTTATTTTTACATAAACTTCATTTTTATGTAATCTCCCACCCACCCAAAGAAATACCCCTTTTATCAAAAAAGAAGGGAAATTGTATGGCAAACTAATTTTTCAAACATTTTACAGTATGTGCAAATTTCCATATCCCAGTCCCCTCCCTCTATGAACAAGGGATGGAAGTAAATTTTCTCAACTCTTCTCCAGATTCAAGCTTATCATAATTATGTAGCATTCTTTTTTATCCTTTCTATTTATATCATTGAAGGAATTGCATATATTGCTCTCTTGGTTCTGCTTAATTTACTACATAAGTTCAAATATGTTTTTTTCATGCTTTTCCTGAATTCTTAATATCCAGAGTTTTTACAGAATAGTAATAGGAAGAGGGATAAGGAATATACCTGTGATTTCACTGATATAGCTAATTTTCAGGTGTGGAAACTCCTTCTATCAATATAAATTGGTGTCTTTGCTTCAATTTATACCCTTAGAGATTTGCTTAAAGTGCTGAGAGGCTGATAACTTGGCCAGTATGTGTCAGAGATGTGACTTGAACCAGGATTTTCCTGCCTCTAAGGTTGACTCTCCATTCACCATGCCCTAATGCTTAATGACAGCTTGGTAATATTTCTTTACCTTAATTTGTTTAGCCATTTTACAGCTGATAGGCATCTATTTTGTTTCCAGGCCTTTGCCACCATAAAAAAGCATTACTAGTGAGGAAAATTGTTTTTCTATTGGTAACCATTTATTAAATTAGGTTTTAGATTTTTCTTTCTATTTCATCATTCATGGACCAGCCCCTGTAGGTCATTGAGTCAGTTTCTGAAAGACAAGGCTAATAGATGAGAATGCAAGAATTCTCCAGGGAAGTGCTCCTCAATCTTGAACAGAACCTCACCTGCCTAGGAGATCTTACATTTGTTTGGAATATAAACAGAATCTAATCTAGGTGAATTCCAGCCCCAAATCATCAAGTTAATGTCTTTTCCCTCCTCCATTGGAGCCTAGTATAACCTAGCTCGTGAAGGAGAAAACCAGAGTAGTCTGCATAGAGAGATTCCTTTGTCCCGATGACTAGAGACTACTGAGTCTCATGATCAAGTCATGTTCTCAGCAGGTGGAGCTGCAGATTTTTAGACTACTTCTTCATTGATATACCCACTCCCTCACTAATTGCTCACCAATCAGGGTTGATATTTCACCAGTCAAGGGCATACCTCCCCCTTCCTAAAAGTATACTAAAGCATTCAGTATCTCCATTAGGTGTCTTTGGGAATTGAGAGAAACCACTGACTATCAATTTATTCATTATCAGATAACCTAACTAATAAATTGATTATTAATTAAACAGAAACTCTCAAGTTTTTCCATTCATCTCACTATGAAAATTTTAGTAAATATTTAGTGTTTATTATAATAACAATATTTCATTAAAAAAGTAAATATGGAAAACATTTAACAAGACATCACAGAAGCAAAAGATCAGGTGATTATGTGTGTGTGTGAGAGAGAGAGAGTGAGAGAGAGATTACATCTCAGTTTCTTTAAACTTAATAAAGATTTACCAATTCAATCATTTAACAATATTTTAGGAAAAACCAATCCAATTAGCAATTAGTAAGTACCATTATATTCAAGATGTTGTGCTAGATTTTTGTGATAGAAAGATAACACAAAATATAGTACTTGCTCTCCACAGATAAGTATCTAATGCAGAATAATTTTTAAAAAAAGGGGCGGGGTGACGAGAGGACACCAATAATTTTGGAGATCGGGAAGTAGAATATCTTTCCTGTCTTCCACCATGTTACTTCCCACCATGTACTCTACAGTCTGGTCATAAAGGTCTACTTGTTATTCCTCACACACAATATTCCATCTCCTGTCTCTAGGTCTTTGTAATGACTAAAGTGTACTAATGTGCTTAAAGTGTACTCCTTTCTCACTCCCTTCTCTTAGTGCCCCTGGCCTCCTTCAAGACTCAGCTCGAATAGTATCTTGTGCTTGAGGTCTTATCCCGTTCCCCCCAACTGCTAGTGCTTTCCCTCTGAGGTTACTTCACGTACACACACACACACACATTATAAATATGTGACACAGATATAGAGATATGTTTTTTTTTCAGTCGCTTCAGTCATGTCCAGCTCTTCATGACTGCATTTGAGGCTTTCTTGGCAAAGATACTGAAGTGGATTGCCATTTCCTTCTCCAGCACATTTTATAAATTATAAACTGAGGCAAATAGGATTGAGTGACTTGGCCAGGTTCACACAGCTAGTAAGTGAGGCTAGATTTAAACTCAGAAAGATGAGTCTCCCTGACTTCAGCTGACATTTTATCTACTCCACCACCTAGCTCTATATGTTTATATACATATTTATACACACATGCATAGATATATTTATATGTGCGTGTCTGTATAAGCACATATGCACACAAATGCATGCCACACTTCTATGTATGTGTATACATACATGTTACCTGTTTCACATTCCATCCCAATAGAATGTAAGTTCCTTGAACTCCAGAATCCTTTGTATTTCCAGTACTTAACACAGTTCCAGGCAGAGAGTAATTGCCAATTTATTAATTATTTTTGACCAATTGATATAATATGAACTAATTGCTCTTAAATTAATTCTTTATTGAACTCAGAAAAGCTATTGGGCAGAAGAGTATGAAAGAAATCAGTATCTCTGATAAAATGGTATCACAGCAATCCCCTTAATTTATAAATAAGGAAACTAAGTTTCAGAGAACAAATAACAGAATGAATACATACCAAGCCAGTCTATGATCACACACACATCAATGACAACTGAAGAATTTCTCCCAAGATGTTTGGATGGCTTTTTAAGTTTTGTTGTGTTTTTTTTTCTGTGTAGTGGATTCTAAAGTGGTGAAAAAAAAATTGTCAGGTGAAAATAGTTTGTCAAGAAACCATAAGCAATTGCAAAATGGCCATTAGCTTCTTGTCATCCTAATAATGTCCAAAGGGCCTGTTAACTCCAGTTATCTCTTGTATTCATAAATGAGTCAGGTGGCACATCGTCTTTTGGGCTCAGCATTTCACTTTCGTTTTTTTAATGCCATCACAGGATGAGAACCTGCACAATAGGCTGGCTCAGTTTGGTTCATTGTGAGTATTTTGGCCAACAAAATCTGTTTGTTGGCTTTTTTGGATTTCTTGGAATGAATTTTAAAACAAGTCTGTTTCAGGTGAACAATTATATAAGGACACCTGTAGCTGTTTCCTTCTGTAACTTTGTGGGGAGCAGCTTCTCATTCTGAAATTCCATGTGCTGTTTTGAGACCTTTAGAATTGAAATTACACTAAACGTGGTTTTATTTTTCACTTTGTTGCCCATCAAATCTACAATATTCCTTCAACAAAGATTTCTAATTGCCTACTAGGTGGAAACCATTGTGTTACAGTATAGGGAAGATATAGAGATCAATAAAATATAATTTCTCCCTTTCTGGACCTTAGAGTACAGAAGAAAAGATGGGGCATACACCTCAAACACCTATAATGCAAATTATAATGTGTATTTTTAGAAGTTAGAAACACTATTTGCTTAGATAAGAGAGTGGTCACTAAACAGTTGTCTATGTATTGAGAGATAGAGAAAGAAAATGCTTCATAGAGGAGGAGGCTCTGACATTAGAGGAATGAATGAATGAGTATTATTAAGTACCTAAAATGTGCAAAGCCCTTGGCTAAGTGCTGGGGACACAAATAGGAAAACAAAACAAGTTACCACTCTCAAAGGACTCCTAATGAGAGAGAAACAAAGTTTCAGCAGCAAGTCAGATGACAGAACCCTGAAGTCTTTCGAGTAGAGTGACATATTTTATGTCATTTCAATTTATAAAAAATATATCTGTTTCTGATGCAGAACCATCTGACAGTGCCAAGGTTTTTGATGATTAGAACTTTATTTTCTGGGTTTAAAGTAGTTATGACCAAAGCACCTGTAGAGGCAGCTTCCAGGTCTTGTTTCTACAAGAGGTGCTCCCCTAAAGGATGGCTGGTGGAGTTAGGCTGGAAGCAGAGCCAAGGGGAGGAGAATGGGGGAGAGGGGAATGTCCTGCTATTTCCAAGGCTCTTGGGTGAAAGGTCCTAGGCTATTGCCATCTGGAGGTTTGAGGAGAGGTGGTGGAGAATCTTAAGAGTTTCAATGGGCAAAGATGAGGGTCTCACTTCTTGAATTATAGAAAGCAAGCCATGAAGTGAATGGATCCAATATGCCCTCACTCCATGTCCTAACAGTCAGGAGAGGACATACTCTTTTTGATGTAACATGACTAGCATTTATAAGGTAAATTTAGAAATTAGGGTCAAAGTAATTCTGCACTTATGTAACCATTAAATTTACTACATTCCCTCAGAGGACACGCCTCTCTAATGATTGGGGGTGTGTGGATGGAGCCAAGCTTTGTGTTAGAGAAAGGTCTTTCTCTTCTGTGTGGCTTCTGTTGAACTCTTATGAGACACCTAGCACATAAGGAAAGCATTGATTTCAGTTTATAAGAAATAATATTTATTTCACTGAATGTATTACTGAATAGAAGAAAAATAAGAAAAACACAAATAGAAATAAGACCAGAACAAGGTTAGCCCTAACTTTTCCTTTATGCTGGCATTTTTCTCCATGTTCCTGCTCCTGCTATTTAGAAGCAATTAGATGGTGCTATATGGATAATGCACAGAGCCTAGAGTCAGGATTAACTGAGTTCAAATTTGCCCTCAGACAATAGCTAGCTGTGTGACCTTGGGCAAGTTGCATAACCTCCATTTGACTCAGTTACTGCGAGTATTTGCACAGTGACTGATACATAGTTGGCCCTAGTAGGTGGCATATACTTATTCCCTTCCCTACATTACCTAATAAGGAGCACCTGCAATAAAATCCCCACACACACACTCCCATACCTCTCCTATATTGTGCATAAGATTGAGATTGTTTCTTGATGTCTGAAGATGGACAGATACCAATTGCTGCCCCTCTATGCTGCTGCCACAGGATAAAATCCACCTCTCCCTTCACCCTTCCTTCTCTGGAAAGTCCCAAAATATTCATTTTGCCTGAAAACCACTACCCCTGTCCCATCCCCAAGACCTACAGGGATAATGTTATGTTAGTTATAGCCAAGGAGCTGGTAAACATGGAATATGGCTTATAATTTTTTTGAACCAAACATTATATTACAACAATTTTGAGAACTCCCAGTGAATAATTAGCTTAACAAATGGAGATCAGCACATTGTGCTGAATTTAGAGCCTTAGAAAGTTGTCTGAGGAATGCAGAAGTTAAATGACTTGGCCAGGATCGTATATTCTCTATATATAAAAGGTTAGATTTTAATTTTGGTCTTCCTGCTGCTTAGGCCAGTTCTCTGTCCCCATAATAAATTTGTCCCTTGTATGTCCTAAAAAGTTTTAGCAATTTTCAAAGAGTTTGGAGTTAATAAAATACAATAATAAAACCATGCTGAACAAAGTGTAATATTTCTTTGATGATCAAAAGTCTTTTCTCAGGAATTTATATATAGAAATGAGAGCTACCATCTTCGGAATATTAATTCTAGGAAAAGTTTATTCTGTACCAAATATTTTGATTAAACATCATACCATTGGGAGACAAATGATATAAAAGTCTCTAAATGATGATGATGATATTAATAATATCTAAGTATTTAAAAACTTAATTGTAAAATTATTGGCACAAAGCAAACTACCTTGTTAATATGGCAAGTGTTCAGAATATAGCATTTTTCAGCAGTAGTTTTGAGAGCTTTCAGCAAACAGATGGTGGGGGAGGGTGGAAAAATGGTTGGAAGAACACAGCAAGGGACTACTTACTGGCACTAGATACAGAACCCTGTTGCATTGCCCATATGCAGTTCTGGGGCACAATCGCATGGCCAAAAGTAGTGATAGCACTTGCAGCCACAAAGAATCAGGGACCCTGGTCTTGGTTCCAGGGTAGAGAGGAGTACTTGTCATTGCTCATGGAGGAGTATGGACCCTGGTTTCCACTCCAAGATGGAGGAAAGCACTAATAATTATGGTTGCAATAGATCAGAGGGCCTGGTCTCAGTCCTAGTCCAGGAGGAGTGCTAGCTCTTATGGCTATAAGGGAACAAGGTCTCCTCCTAGGTAAAGACCAAAGGACAGTCATGGAGAGCAGTGATCAAAGCTTTTGTTAGATCATATCACCTTGGATGTACCAAAAACCTGGCTCTGAGAAACAGATTAGCTCTGAAAACAGCTGCACCAAAAACCTAAACTTTAGGTCAGTGCCTACTCATCCCTGAGAGGAGAGCTGCATTTTAGAAAATTAGCAAACAACAACAAAAAGAATCTGACTATAGAAAGATAATATGGTGACAAAGAAGATCAAAACACAAACTAAGAAGAAGATAACAAAGTTAAGTAGCTACATGAAAAAACCTCAAAGAAAAATTCAAATTGGTCATAAGTCCAAAAAGAATTCCTGGAAGAACTCAAAAAGGATTTTATAAAATCAAATATGAGAGACAGAAGGAAAACTGAAAAGAAAAATCAGAGTTATGCAAGAAAATTATAAAAAGAGTCAACCATTTGATCAGGGAGACACAAAATGAATAATCAAGAAAATAACACTTTAAAAGAGAATTGGTCTAATGGCAAAAGAGGCACAAAAATCCACTAAAGAGGAAAATGCTTTAAAAAGAACAGAATTGACTAACTATAAAAAGACAGAATAATTCACAAGAAAAGAACTACTTAAGAATTAGAATTAGCCAAGTAGGAAAAAGGGGGAGTACAAAAGTTCACTAAAAAAATAATTCTTTAGAAATGAGAATTGGGCATTTGGAAGCTAATGACCTCATGAGACACCAAGAAACAATAAAACAAAATTAAAAGAATGAAAAAAATAGAAGAAAATGTGAAATAACTCTTTGGAAAAACAACTAACCTAGAAAATAGAGCAAGGAGAGATGATTTAAGAAATATGGACTATCTAAAAATAAGAATAAAAAAAAGCATTTAGACATCATGTTTCAAGAAATTGTGATGGAAAAAATTCTCTGATATCTTAGAAATTGATAATAAAATAGAAATGGAAAGAATTCACAGATCACCTCCTAAAAGATAGCCTAAAATGAAAACTCCTAAAATTATGATAGCCAAATTTCAGTTTCTAAGTCAAGGAAAAAATACTGCAAGCAGTCAGGAGAAAAAAAAATTAAATATCTTGGAGCAAACAAGATTTAGTAGCTTCTACAATAAAGGATCAGAAGGATTGGAATGTGAAATTCTGAAAGGTGAAGAAGCTTTATCAAACAAAACTGAGTATAATCTTCTTGGGGGGTAGGGAGGCGATGGAATTTCAATGAAATAGAAGACTTTGAAGTATCCCTGATGAAAAGATCAGAGCTGAATAGAAAATGTGACTTTCAAATATAAGACCCAAGAGAAGAATAAAAATTTAAACATGAAAGAGAAATCATAAGGGACTTGATAAAGTTAAAATGTTTATGTTCTGATATGGGAAGAAGATACTTGTAACTCCTAAGAACTATATCATTATTAGGACAATTAAAAGGAGTATATATAGGCAGAAGTCTCAGGTGTGAGTTAACTATGATGAGATGATTTAAAAAAAATAAAATGAAGATGTGAGGAAAAGGATACAGTGGAAAAACATATAAGGGAAAGAAAGAATGGGGAAAATTATCTCACATAAAAAGGCATGAAAGGAAGAATGTTTACAGTGCAGGAGGAGATGGATAGCTAGAATTATACTCTCATCAGAACTATACAAAGAGATAGTAATGTATATTTAATTTTATATAGAAATTTTTCTCACTCTATGGGGAAGCAGGTAGGAAATGGGAAGAGGAGGAAGGTTGATAGAAGGGAGGACAGATTGTGGGTGGTAGTTCTCAGAAGCAGAACAAACTTGTAAGAAGGGATGAGATTAAAAGAAAGAGAGAAGAGGATAAAGAAGGGTAAAGGGGATGGAAGGAACTACACAGTTAATAATTATAACTGTGAATGTGAATGAGATGAACCCATTTAATATAATGGAAGCAGGTAGAAGAATTGATTTAAAAAAGGAACCAAATATATGCAGTTCATAAGAAACACACATGAAACAGAGTGACAAATAGAAGAAAAATAAAGAAACTAGAATCTATTATACTTCATCTGAGGTTAAAAAAAAGTAGGGGTGGAAGTTATGATCTCATAAAAAAGTTAAAGTAAATATAGATCTAATTAAAAGAGATAAGCAGGGGAAAGTACATTTTGCTAAAAGGTACCACAGACAATGAAGTAATCTCAAAACTAAGCATATACGCATCAAATGGCATAACATCAAGAGTCTTAAAGAAAAAAAATAAAGAAGTTACAGTAGAAAATAGACAACAAAACTATATTAATAGGGGACTTCAAGTTTCCCTTCTCAGAACTACATAACAAGAAAAAAAGTTAAGGGACAAAGAGAATTTTAGGAAAGATAGATATGATTGACTTCTGAGGAAACTTTTGTTTTGGAGGGGGGAAAGCAGGACAATTAGGGTTAAGTGACTTGCCCAAGGTCACACAGCTAGTAATTGCTAAGTGTCTGAGGCCAAATTTGAACTCATGTCCTCCTGACTCCAGGGCTGGTGCTCTATTCTCTGCCACCTAACTGGCCCCTCTGAGGAAAGTTTAATAAGAATAGAAAGGAGTATGCTTTTTTTTTCTCAGTTGTGTATGGTATCTTCACAAAACTTAATCATTTATTAGATTGTTAATACCTTACAACCAAATATAGAAAAGCAGAAATATGAAATACATCCTTTTCAGATCAAAGAGCAAAACATGATATCAACAAAGGGCCATGGAAACATTATACATATACACATACATACAAACACATAAATTGATATATACATAAATTGATATATATACATAAATAATGTAATACTGAAAATGAGTTTATCAAGGAAAAAATCATAGAAACAAACAATTATTTCATTAAATAGAATGACAACAATGAGATAACATTCCAAAATGTATGGGCTGTACCCAAAGTAATACTTAGGGGAAATTTTATATCTCTTAATCAATACATCAATTAAATAGAGAAAAAGTAGATCAATGAATTGAACATGCAACTAAAAAAAAGTAGGAGAAAGAACAAATTAAAAGTCTCCAATTAAATATCGAATTGGAAACACTGAAAATCCAAGAAGAGATTAATAAAATTGGAAATAAGAAAATCATTGAACTAATAAATAAAACTAGGGGATAGTTTATTTAAAAAAACAGAAAAATCATTGTTTAACTTGATTTTTAAAAAAGAAAGCCAAATTTACCTGTATCAAAAATTAAAAGGGTGAATACATCACCAATGAGGATGGAATTAAAGCAATCATTATGTGTTATCTTGCCTGATTATATGTCAATAAATCTTGCAACCTAAGCAAAATGGATCAATATTTACAAAAATTTCTCATATTAACAGAAATTGAAACAGAATATTTACATCACCCTATCTTAGAAAAATAAATGGAATACACCATCAATGAACTCCCTAAGAAAAAATTCCCTAGACTTGTTTGATTCCTAAGTGAAATCAAGCAAAACATTTAAAGAATGATTAAGTGTAATACTATCTAAACTCTTAGGAAAGGCAAATAAAGGAGTCCTTCCAAATTCCTTTTAGAACAAAACCAGGAAGAGCAAAAACAAAAACAAAAAAAAGAAAAGTATAGACCAATTTCTCTAATGAATATTGATGCAAAAATTTTAAATAAACTACCAGCAAGGAGATTATAGCAATATATCACAAGGATCATTCAAAATGAATAGGTGGGATTTATATCAGGAATGCAGGTTTGTTCAAAATTAGGAAAACCATCAGTATAACTGACCATATCAATAAGAAAACCAAGAGAAATCATGCGATTATCTTAAAAAATACAGAAACAAAAGTTTTGACGAAATACCACAATCATTCCTACTTTAAAATCTAAAAAGTCTAGTAATCAATTGAATCTTTCTTAAAATGATAAGTAGTATCTATATAAAATTGTGAGTAAGCATTTTCTATAATGGAAATATACTTAAAGACTTCTAAATAAAATCAGGAGTGGAAAAAGAATGCCCATTACCACCACTTCAGTATTGTACTAGAAATGTTAATTTTAGCAATAAAAGAAGAAAAAGAAATTGAAGGAATTAGGATAGGCAATGAGGAAACAAAACTATCACTCTACAGATGATATAACAGTATACTTGGAGAATCCTGGAAAATCAACTAAAAAACTACTTGAAATAATTAACAACTTTAGCAAAGTTGCAGGATATAAAACAAAACCATATAAATCATTAGCATGTCTATATATGAGCAACAAAGCCTAGCAGCAAGAGATAGAAAGAGAAATTCCATTTAAAATAACTGTAAACAATATAAAATACTTGGGAGTCTATCTGCCAAAATAATCCCAGGAACTATATGAACATAATTACAAAACACTTTTCACACAAATAAAGTCAGATCTAAACAATTGGAAAAAAGCATGAATTACTCATGGGTAGGCCAAGCCAATACAATAAAAATGACAATTCTGCCTAAACTAATTTACTTATTCACTGTACCAAGCATACTACCAAAAAAATATATGTTTGCTACAGCTAGGGAAGAAATAGCAAAATTCATCTGGACAAACAAAAGATTAAGAACATCAAAGGAATTAATTTAAATAGATGAAAAGGAAGGTGGTCTGGGAATACCAGATCTCAAATTAAATTATAAAGCAGTCATTACCAAAATTATCTGGAACTAGCTAAGAAACACAGTGGCAGATCAGTGGAATATATTAGCTACATAAGACACAATAGTAAATGGCCATAGTAACCTAGTGTTTGATAAACTCCAGGACCTCAAGTTCTGGGATAGTAATTTACTATTTCACAAAAATTGCTTGGAAAAGTGGAAAACAGATTGGAAAAAATTAGTTATATAACAATATCTCACACCATATACCAAGATAAGGTCAAAATTGGTATATGATTTAGACATAAAGATCATATCATAAAGAAATTTGGAAAGCATGAAATGCTTTGTCTGTCAGATTTTTGGATGTAGGGGAAAAAATTATGACCAAACAAGTAAAATGATAAGTTTAATTACATTAAATTTAAACAAGTTTTTGCACAAAGAAAATGTAGCCAAGATTCGAGGGAAAGTAGGGAAAAAAAAACATGAAGTGTTGCTTATAAAAGCCTCATTTCTCAAATATATAGAGAACTGATCCAGATTTATAAGAATATGAATCATTTCCCAATTGATAAATGGTCAAAGATATGAACAGGCAGTTTTCAGACGAACAAATCAAAGCTATCTATAGTCATATAAAAATGTTCTGAATCAGTGGTTCTCAACCTTCCTAATGCCATGACCCTTTAATACTTTTCCTCCTGTTGTCATGACCCCCAACCATAAAATTATTTTCATTGCTACTTCATAACTGTAATTTTGTTACTGTTATGAATCATAATGTAAATATCTGATATGCAGGATGTATTTTCATTTTGGTAAATTGAATATAACCCACAGGTTGAGAACCGCTGCTCTAAATCACTATTTATTAGAGACATTCAAAGTAAAACAACTATTTACAAATAAGACATAAACAGTGTAAATGAGCCGTAATCTCAAAGGAAAGGTACTAGAATTCAGGGGCACTGTAAAAAACATCTTGTGTATGGAAGGGTTTGAAATGAAACTTAAGAAAGCCAGGGAAAACAGGAAGTGGTAGAGAAAGACAGAGAGAGAGAGAGAAAGAGAGGGGAGGGGGAAGAGAGAGAGAGAGGGTGAAAGAGAGAGAGACAGAGAGACAGAGAGAGAGACAGAGGAGAGAGGAGAGACAGAGACAGACAGAGAGAGAGAGACAGAGACAGAGACAGAGATAGTGATCCAATCATGGTCGACAAACAGTAAAAATGGACAGTGTGTATGTGTATGTGAGGGGAATAGAATATTTGGTGTGGGAAACAGCAAGGATGCCAGTGTCCCTAGATTATAGCATATGTGAAAGGGAGCAAAGATAGAAAGGAGCCAAGTTGTGAAGAGTTTTAAAAGTGAGATGATTTTTTATTTAATCCTAGAGATGATAGGGAGCCACTGATGTTTAGTAACTAATGGGGTGGCTTTAGGAAGATCAATTGGACAGTTGAATGGAGGAATGGACTGAAATGGGGGAAAAAAACTTGAGGTTAAGTACTAACCAGAAAACTATTACGATAATCCAGGCATGAAGTGATGAGGGCATATACCAGGGTGTTGATTGTTTGAGTGCAGAGAAGGGGATATATAGGAAGATTTGAAGGTTAAAAAAAAACAACCACAAAACAGGATTTGGTGAGTGTCTAAGGGAAGGTTTTGGGGAAATGATAATTATTCTGTTTCAGCCATGTTGAGTTACAGGATATCTAGTCTGAGATGTCCATTAGGAAGTTACTAACATAAGATTAGAGACCAGCAGAGAAAATAGAGTCAAATAAACAAATCAGAAAATTGTCTGCAGTTGTCTAGGGACCTAATGAAATCATTGATTAAAGTAATATAAATGGAGAAAAGAATAAAACCTATGATAGTGACTTGGGGGAATCCTCTAGCTATTGGATGTAACCTAAAAGAAAATCTAAAAAAGAAAACTGAGAAGGTGGGGTCAGATAGGAAGGAGGAAAACCAGGAGAAAGCTTAATCATGAAAATCTAGAGAGAAAAAATGGTCCAGAAGAGAGTAATCAACAGTATCAAAGGTTATAAAGAGGGCATACTATATAGCTATCTGTGTAATATAGGTAAAGATATATAAGTTATTACAAGAACTTGAGTCAGATGATGATTTTGTCAACCATGTAAAATATACTTAGAAATAAAGAATCAGGGCTAAAAGGAACCTTAGCAATTGTCTCCTCCGAGCCAAGCAAAGTCAACAGAGTCCCAGAAGAAAAAAGGAGACTTGTCTGATACCACACAAGTAGTAAATAACTGAAAACTCTTTTCTTCAGAATGCAGTTTTTTTTTTCACTATACCACAAGCTTTTCTATAATCTAGATTTCCATTAACTTCCAAAATCTTTAAATAAATAGTACCTATAAGGGGTTAAATGGTGGGAGTAGATAATAGAAAGGATGAACTGAAACAAATTAAATTGTCCTAGAAAATTAGCTTTGAAAAGAAATAAAACACTTGGAGAAAGAAGTTGGTATTTGCAGATGAAATTTAGTTCCTTGAAAGCGTATTTGTGTTTAAAAAGGAACAAAAAGAAAATCAGTAGCCCAGATTTAGTCTTTTGTAAATAGGTCTTGTACATAAATACCTTTTACTGTGTGGGTTATGGAGTGGAGAAGGGAGATCTATGGAGTTTCTATCCAAATTCTTTTAAAATTGAACAAATGACCTTCTTGGAGAAAAGTGCTGACTGAAGATAAATAAGTCATACTGGAAATTTTCCTAAAATTCCTGTAAAATTTGAGATTTGGATATTGTGTATAAAGAGCATTGTCACTCTTCAGTCTTGCTACCTCAATGCATTAACAACATGCTGCATAATCAAGGAGCATATGACATTATCACAATCAGAATAAGGGTACGTTGAAGCAAAAAAGATCAGGTGACTCTGTGTGTGTGTGTGTGTGTGTGTGTGTGTGTGAGTGAGTGAGAGAAAGAGAAAGAGAGAAAGAGAGAGAGAGAGAAAGAGAGAGAGAGAGAGAGAGAGAGAGAGAGAGAGAGAGAGAGAGAGAGAGAGAGAGAGAGAGGGAGAAAGAATATGTTAAGTTTTCCTTCCCCAACCCAAGTCAATGCGGAGGACACATATGATTAGTGAAATAGCAGGAACCTCTAAATAGGGCTCTGATCACAGGAGAGGGCCTGGAACAAACTCCATATGAAATAATAACACTTCATTTTACACTGCCTCACACAGGGAGTCTTTCCACATTTGGCAGTATCCAACAAAAATACTGATCCAAGTTTCACTGCAAAGCAATGATAGACATTTTCAGTTCCCAAGACTTTTTGCTTAGCTGCCATTTTGTCCCCCAATGGCCTATATTTTTTGTTAATAGACAAAAGAGAATGAGTGTAGTAAAAAGGTCAAAGGATCTGAGTTTCTATGAACCTTTTCACACTTGTTGTCTATGGGTCTCTGATGAAGCTACCACCCTTTGTTTCCCGGTTTTCTGTTCTACAAAGTTAGAGGGCAGAGTATTTAGAAAAGGCAATCTCTATATTCTCTAGTCTAGAGGCAGCTAGGGTGACATAGCTAGGGTACAGTGTAAAGTCACTTAATCTGTCTACCTCAGTATCATCCTTGGTGAGATGAGAATAATAGCAACTATCTCCAAAGGTGGTTGTAAAGGTCAAATGAAAAAAATTTGTAAAGCATTTTTGCACAGTATCTGGCACAAAGTAGACACTTCAAATGACCTTCCTTCCTTTCTTTCCACCTTCCTTCCTTTCTTTCCACCTTCCTTCTTCCCTTTCTTCCTTCCCTTTTCTCCTTTTCTTCCTTCTCATTACAGGAGGCAGTGTGCTACAGAGAAGAGTCACTGAACTGAAGTTTGAATTTTATCTCTGTTCCTGGTCAATTGGGAGGATTTGAGCAGTTCAGTTAAATAAATATCTATGAAATGTCTGTATTACTGATGTGATATACAAAAATGGAAGAGCCCCCTAATACAATGTATCTTTTACTCCAATAGGAGAGCAGAGGGAATCACGTTCTTCATCTGTAAAAAAAAAAAAAAAGAGAGAGATTACTGGATTATTATCAAGTAAGCTTTTTTTTCTATAGGTGAAAATTTACTCTGAGGAGAATCTTTCAGTTCACAAAAAGCCACTGGTCCTGAAAACTGTATAAATGTACTTTAATTATTTATTCTTCCACATATTAACCAAGAGGCATGGTAAATAATGAATACTGATTATCTGAGTAATCAGAATTTTTTGTTTGTTTTTATTAAACCATAAGCCTGCATTAAGAGTATTAACAAAATGAGATTCTGGTTGGCATGTTTAAAGAAATTGTTTGAAAAAAATTGTTTGGTTTTTTTAAGTGTCCTTTTGGGTCAGCAAAAGCCATAAAAAGCTTGATGTTTGAGCATTCCTCATTCTTGAATTAGGTGATTTAAGGACATGCCCAAGTCTAAAAGTCCACAATTATATGATTATACAGGAAATTAGGAAATATACATTCATTTACTATTCAAGAAATATTTCTTAATTACCAACTATGTGCAGAGTATTATCCTAGTAGCTGAGCAAGCTAAAAAAAATAATAAAGTCATAAAAACCTTGCCCAAATAGTTTTGTAATCTAGTAGAAAAATAAAATATAAGTGTAGATAACTATACAATAATATACAACAACTACAGAGTAGCAAAGCAGCATTCTCTGAGAAACTAGCAGAAATTTTATTTATTGCCCACAGGAGGAATCAAGGAAGGGCTTTGTATAGAAAGGTACCACTTGAGTGAAAATGTAAAATCCTACAGCTTTTAATTGGTATGTTTGAATGGATGGATAAGAATTGGAAATGTGAAGAGGGAAAGAGGGGTGTCCATGGCATAGGGAACAAAGTGAAAAAATGCAGAAAGGTAAGAGAAAATAGGTATTTTAGAGGAAAATGGGATAGTTCAGTTTTGCTTGAGTATTAAAATCAGTGGAACTGACTAATAT
>CM053595.1:164343587-164358604 GCA_028646575.1 Pseudocheirus occidentalis | reverse complement strand
CCCCCCTTCAGGATCCACAGGCCAGGAGCTCTGAAGCAGCCCAGTGGGGGCATCTGCTGGTTACAGCAGTTTCTGCCCTTCCCCCACTGCTTCCTTGCCCTGGGTGTAGATTGGCTGAACTGCTTCTCCTCCCCCAAATTTAGCTTGAAAGCTTCACTCACTTTCACTGACCTTTAATCCTGGCTTAGTAGATGTGAAGATTTCTCCAGGTGCTTTAGATTTTCTCTGAAGTAGACTCACACTGGGGCTTGGGAGGCTGGCTACTCCCAACCACCCTGGAATCTGGCCCCATGGTGATTTTAGGCTGGGCTGGTCAGGGCTCCCGTCTGCAGGCCTGTGGGATGAGCCCTTCCTGCCTAGCTGCCTTTCTTTAATCCCTATTTTTCACACCTTTCTCTAATCCCTATTTTTCACACCTTGGTAGAGGTGGAGTTGCTGGAAGCTGTAGATCGGCTTGGCTTGGCTCCTTCCTATCGCCCTGGGGCCTGGCTGTGGTTTTGGTTTCAGGCTGGGCTTTGGGTTTCGGCTCAGGTCCTGCAGTGATGATCCCCTGCTGCTGAGCTGCCTTCTGGGAGAAATGTGTTTTCTGAATTTTTTGAATTTGAGAGTCCTAGAATTTGTCCAAAGTAATATTTTTGTGGATGTTTAGGGTGCCTGCATGGAAGCTGCGGGACCCTGCTGCTTCTACACTGCCATCTTGATAACCTACTTCTTAACGAAAAAGTGATGCAAAATGGGATACACATTTTTTGAAATGGTCAATATGAGACTTTGTTTTGTTTGACTATACACATTTGTTATAAGAGGATTCTGTCTTATAAATGGTTATAAGAAATCTCCCCCCTTGGAGGCTATGGGAAGGATGAAAAAAATAAAAGCTTAATAGGAAAAAAGTTAAATGATTGGATCAAAAAAAGATCATAGGACAAATAATAATTTCGTAAAAGAACAATAATGATGAGAAAACATACCAAAATTTATGAGATGCACATAAAGAAGAATTAAGAAAAATTATATACCTATAAAGATTTATAACAAAGGATTAGCCACTAAGAGCCTCCTCTCCAAGCATGTACTTCCTGGTAGTACCAACCTGTACTAATGCTTGGGGATCTAACTTACAGAAAATCAGAATGTAGGTCCCTACTTTCTTTTTCAGATCCTGCAGGTATTTGGGGATAGTTTTCTATCAGCTTACTGTAAGAAAAACACCAGAATGGGAGTTCAAGCAAATAGAATGAGAAAACCCTTCTATCCTGGGGAGAAAGGCAGTTACCCCTAGATTATTTTTTTTTTGAGGGCAGTTGGGGTTAAGTGACTTGCCCAAGGTCACACGGCTAGTTTTTTTTGTGTGTGTGTGTGTGTGTGTGTGTGTGTGTGTGTGTTAAGTGTCTGAGGCCGGATTTGAACTCAGGTACTCCTGACTCCAGGGCCGGTGCTCTATTCACTGCACCACCTAGCTGCCCCCTACCCCTAGATTCTTAAAGGTTAGTATAGCTACCTCTGCTTTGGGGACTTCACCATCTAGTGCACATGTGGGTTGGAATGCAAGTCTCAAGTCTTATTACAACAAACAGGAAAAGAGTATTCATGAATTGAACATGAATTTTAAAAATTTAAAATCCAACAAATAAACAAACCACAAATAAGCATATAAGATAAAATCTTGACAATTAGAGAATACATAAGTTGGAAATAAAAAATACTATATAACTGATAAGGAAAACTAAAAGCTGGTTCTTTAAAGACTGACAAAATTGATAAATCTTTAGTTAAATAGGTTTTTTTTAAAGTACAGAGCCTCAAATCAATAGAATTAAAAAGGACCAAAGTTATTATAACAAATATAAGAAATTATAACAAAGCTAGGAAAAATAATTAAATGAATTATCAGAACCTACTATGACATGCTGGGGGATGAGGGAGAAACCCTGAGAACACAAAAGAAATAGAGTCTTAGTTTTGAAAACATAAAATACTAAAACTAACAACACCAGAACACCAAACAGAAATCTTAAATAATCCATTTTCAGAAAAGGAAACAGTACTACTTGTAAAGCAAAATCCAAAGTGAAAAACTCCTAGCTCTCATATATTTATAGCAGAATCCTATTGCCTTTAAAAAATCTATTATTGGGGCAGCTAGGTGGTGCAGTGAATAGAGCACCGGCCCTGGAATCAGGAGTACCTGAGTTCAAATCCGGCCTCAGACACTTAACACAAAAAACTAGCCATGTGACCTTGGGCAAGTCACTTAACCCCAACTGCCCTCCAAAAAAAAGCAAAAAAAAAATCTATTATTATCTATACTACACATATCATCCTCAAAAAGTGGGAAAGAAAACTCTCTACCAAATACCTTTTATGAGACAAATGAAGTTCTAATACCCTAAACAAGGGAAGGATAAAACAAAAAATGAGAACTATAGACTAATATCACTAGTCAATACTGAGTTAAATTTAAAAAAAAGATCCTGGTTAAAAGATTACAGCAATTTCCCCAAAAAGTCATTCACTATGATCAGCTTGGATTTATAATACCAATATAAGGATGGTTCAGCATTAGGAAAACAATCAACATATTTAAAGCAAAAATATCCAGAACTGCATGATTATTTCAAAGTAAAAAAACTCATTTATGCTTAAAAACTCTAATATTTATAAGGAATTATACTGAATATATTTAAAATTATCTGCCCAAACCAAAATAAAGCATTACATGCAATGAAGATACACAAGAAGCTTTCCAGATAAATATAGGATTAAAGCAAGAATGTTCCCTTTCATCACTATTATTTAACAATTCTAGAAATGTTACCAATATCATTAAGGGAATGAAATTAAAGGTATAAAAAGAGGCAAAGAGGAGATAACTACACCCATTAGCTGATGATATGATACTTTATTTATTAAAATCTATGGAATCAGCGAAGATACCAAGACAATAGCTTCAGGAAAGTGGCAAGCTGCAAGTTAAAATCACTAAAATCAACAGAATTTCCACATGATTAAAAATCTAGGAAACACTAATAGAATGAGAAGTTGCATTAAAAATAACTATTAAATGCATAAAATATTTGGGAGTCAGTCTACCAAATCAAACTCACTGCCTGTATTGGTTCAATCACAAAATACTCCTGAAAGATATAAATAACAACTTAAACAGATGAAGGAGTAAATCAAAACTAATGGCTGGGGCATATTAATTAGAAAAACAACAATACTTCAAAAGCTAATTTACCAATTTAGTGCCATACCAATCACATTATCAACGGTATACTTTATAAGACTTTACAAAACAACAAAATTAACAGAAGATCTAGAATATCAAGAGAAACATTGAAAACAAGTAGGAATGAAGGGGGAAACAACACTTCTAGACCTCACACCAGTTGGCAATGGTTTTAAAAAAATAGAAAAGTACATCAGGGGAGCAAATTCTACAAGAAAGAATCAGAAATAACTGAACTCAATAAATCAGAGCTCAATAAATGTAAAGACATAAATTACCGAGGAAAAGATTCTCTATTTGACAAAAACTGATGGGATAACTGGAAGGTAATCTGACAGAAATTAGGCTTAGAGTTAGACTAACATCTTATACTATATTTCACAATAAATTCTAAATGGATTTGTGACCTCAATGTTAAAGATTATCCCATGAAAAAATAAAAGAGAAACAGATTATATCCCTTTCACAACTGTGGATTGGGACTGAATTCTTAAGCAAACAAGAGAAAGAGGCAATTAGATAATTTTAATTACAGAAAAGTGGAAAACTTTTGCACAAAATTAATGCATCTAAGGGAAGTAGTCAAATGGGAAAAGATGTACCAAATATTTCTGATATATGACATACAGACAAAAAATAGAAATGTAAGTCCAAGAGCTATTGAACAACAGTCAAAGGCTATGAGCAAATAGTTCTCAGCAAACAATCAACAATCATATGAAAGCATACTCCAAATAACTAATAATATAAAGAATTACACATTAAACAACCCTAAGATTTCAAGCCACACCCAATAAATTGGCCAACTTGCCAAATTCAGGAATAGTCAATATTGGGGTAGAAGGAAGTTGTGGAAAACAGGTACACTAATGTATTGTTGGTGGAGCTCTAAATTAGTATAACCATTCTAACAAATTATTCTAAAAAAATTAAAAAGAACCCTACCAAATAACTTTCAGTTTAAACAAAGTTTGTGATTTTTTGGTTCTTTGTTAGTTTTGCTTTTTGGGTTTTTTTTAGAAAAGGAATAAAAGCCTTGACCTAGGACCACCAAAAAGATATACCTACCTTATTCCCTTAGACTTCACATCTAGCACAAGGAATCAAACTCTTTAGAACAAAGAACATGGTCTTCCATTATGGTTGCCTTCAAGTTTAGAATTTTCTTTGATTCCTCTCCCAGGTCCAGGACTTGAGTCTGTCACAAATATTTCATCCTAAGTTATGGTGAGTATCCTATATACTTCCCACTTTGTAATTTCCAAAGACTACTAGGTAATACCCTAAAGTACTAAAGAACTCTGGGGTTCAGGACTCTCCAGTTTTCAAATTCTCTCTTCCTTTCTCCTATGTATATGAATGGGGAGAGAAAAAAACCTAGGCATAAGCTAAAACCAGGGAACAAGGTCGTTATCTCTTCTCTTCTCCTCATTCCTAGCCTTTCACAGACAAATGCTGCCAGTCTAAGTCTGAAAGCTGCTTTGCTGTATATGTATTCTTTATATAATATGAATGAAAAGATTTCTATTATGTTACCTGCACTTTTAAAATACATACTCAACTCCAAAATTAGAGGTTCAGTTACTGTATATACATGATTTGTCAAAGTAAGTTTAAAACACATGTAGAATTTCATGATCTAATGTGGAAGTGACAAATCTATTATAAACCCTATAAATACCCTTATTTATTGTCCAGACGACCAGAAGTATTAGAATTTCATACCTGAGGCAGAAAGGGGACTTACTTTTGATCTTCTAAGGGAGTGTTTGATTTCATCATGGTAAAATCACTGTGTCACAAATTTAGAGCTGGAATGGGCTTTAGATATTGTCTCATTTAATCCCTTCATTTTACAGTGGAGAAAACTGAGGTCTGAGGAGCTAAATGGCCTATTCAAAGATATACAGAAAGTAACTCCAGATCCAATATTTCTTACACCTCTGTATTACCTCTGTCTTAAACTAATCCAGCCTCTTTAAAAGTTACTTGTGATATTCTCCCTAACTTAAATCCTGACAGATGTGTGGCTAAAGGTACAGTAGGAAGGATATCAAATTACTGGTTAAGTAACTTGACCAATAAAGGGATCAGACAAATTTTCATGTGTAAACTTAAAAAATTATCTTATTGCTTTAGAGTCATGTGTCACTTTTAAGTTATATTTGTACAGTTAGCTATATCAAACTTGTTGTTATTCAGCTGTTTCAGTCATGTCAGACTCTTTCTGACTCATATGGGCTTATCTTGGCAAGGATACTAGAGTGGTCTGCTATTTCCAGTTCACTTTACAGATGAAGGAACTGAGGCAAACAAGGTTAAGTGTCTTGCCCAGGGTCACAGAGCAAGTAAGCATGATCTGAACTCAGGAAGATGAGTCTTTCTGACATCAGGCATGGTGCTCTGTACCACATAGCTAGCTGCCCCTGTATCAAGTTAAGTCAGTTCAATAGGCTGATGTTAGCAGTGCCCACCTTTTTCTTTTTTGCAAGGTTTAACAACCCAACCTGCCCCATATACTGGGAAATTCATTGCACCCAGAGGTAAAAAACATTTAGAAAGGCAAGAGGTCCCACACTAAAAACATTGAGCTTTCCTGTATCTAAGACTCACTCATTTTAAGTATATAAAAGGACTAGAGATCTGAAAATACTGTCCATGCAATTATGCATAAAAGGATATGTAGCTTTTGTGTAAAAGTTTAGAAACATGAAGAAACTTAAATTCTGAATCTTATGTTGATTTGCATTCCAAAAAACATACTCTGTGTGTGTGTGTGCGTGCATGCATGAGTGTGCAAAGCCTTTATACTCTCAGTTATAGGCAAAAGACCAAGTTTTCTGAGTTTCTATAGCCAAATCATTGGTGAAGGAGAACAAAACATTCCTCCTGGGCAGTTATGTGCAAGGAAGAGATGGTAGCAACATAAGAAAAGGAGGCTACCAAATTCTATTTTTTGTATCTATTTTACTGTTGTAGGGATAGATAATTTAAGTGACATTTCCAAACAAAGTGAAGAAGCAACACAATAAGAGCCTATTCACAAGCAAATACAAATTTAGGGCTCCTACACTAAAGAAAAATATGAACTTAATTTCAGTTATTTTCAATTAACATTAAGGTCTTATTTTTTTCTGATGCTTTGACTAGTGGGATTAACATCTGACAAATGACCAGGGTAAGATACTGAACTAAATTTGAAAAGAACATATATATAGTAATGTAGCAGGGAGAATAGTTTTTTTTCACTATTCTATACTGCAATGGAATCATAAAGATAATCTCCAAACCCTAGAAAGCAGGAAGAGGGAAACATACTCAAACTGGTGTTGACTGAAGTTAGTAAAGCCAAGAAAACAATATACACAATGATTATAACGAGAACAACCCTCAAACAATAAAAAGAAAATACTGCAAAATTGTCAAAATAAAACAATAGAAAACATGTCTCCCTACTCTTTTGCAATGCAGGTGATCCACGGTTATGGAACATTACATATATTTTCAGATATATGCATACATAAACATTTTTAACTTAAGGAAATATTTTAATGACTATTTTTTTTCTTCATTTCTTTTTAAAAATTCCTTACTGTAAGAGATGGCTCTCTGGAAGGAAGAAGGAATACAAGTGAAAATTTAGATGATGTAAAAAAAAAAAGCTGTTCATAAAATGTGTTTTAAAAATAAAAATAAATACCTTGTTTGACTAGTAATACTCTAGTCCTTCTAGGCCACTCTTTTGTCTCATTATAAACAAGGGATGTTTGATAAGAGGGCAGATATTAACCTTAAAAGGTCAAGTTGGGATAATATGACTTAAGTAAGCATACACATAAACTCTTTAAGAGTATGAAAAGAGAGTAATAATGATTGATTTCAGAAATTATTATAATTAATTCATTAAAAAATTAGGACCTATCCTATACCTCTAGATTTATAGAATTATAGGAATTAAAGATGGAAAGGATCTTGGAGATCACCTAGTCCAGTCTCTTCATCTTAGAAATAATAAAGGAAGTGAAGTCTAGAGAAGATAAGGAACCTGCCCTAAGTCATAAAAGTAATAAGTAGGAGGAGTAGGAGTTGGCAGCCAGTTATTTTGACTCCAAATCCAAGGTTCTCTCCACTGTATCACACTATTTATACTTCAGTTGTAGTAGCTAGCTTTATTCTTCTTCATTTCCCTTTCCAACTACATGGCCTTGATTTATCAGGTGTTCAACCTCAATAATCAACTAGAGGACTTTTTATCATTAAATAGTACAATCTGTCACAATGAGTCATATATGATTGGAAGCTAACATCACCAAAGTTCCACACTGTTTACTAGACCAAAGAAGTGACTGTCTGTACATGTGCTAAGTAATGGTCCCTAGGTCAGTTCACTCACATTACATTTCCATTATATTTCACATATACAAAAGAGAAAAACTACCACTGTAGCTTTTAAAAGTTAGTTTTTTTCTTGCTAATTTATTATCTTGATGTATATAGTGAATTTTTCTGTTGAAAGAAAATGATTTTAACTGGTCTAAAATGGGAATTAGCAGAAAATGACAGTCCCAAAACTCATACTTATAGCATATAACTTTTTCACTAAATAGAGACAGTTAAACAAAGTATTTTATTAAAGTTCACGGAAAGTAAATGCCAGCCAGAGGCAAATCAAATGTGTGAATGGATATTTTTGTGATGAGTCTGTTAGGAGTGATCCCTGCAAATAACATACAACATGAGGAATATTTCTTTTCATCTAAGTAGGGAATTTAACTGCAGGTGTCAAATGTAAAGTTTTAGAATTTTACATTTCCTACCAAATCTTTTGTCAAGATTCATCTATCTTCTAATTTTTGCAAAATAAAATTTATATATTTTGCAGCATAGTCATGTCATCCCATATAATATCATTACAGCACTCAGAAGAGCAGTGAGATTAAGCATGTCTTCTTGCATCCTCTCGAATGTCAACATAATTTACAAATGAGCCACATGGATGTATACTGGCATAAAAATAAGATGTTTTACAAAGCAGTTAATTCGCAGAAAAGTGTCCAGCTACAATTTGCTTCCTCAAAGGTCTTTCCAATCCTATTTTAGTTCATGGATTCTTTGGCACCAGGAGGAGGAATCATTCATTTTGTTCTTGATCCTTTAGTAGCAATGAAATTCCTCTTTCCCACTGAATAGTTCTTTTGGCATCATCAAAAAAGAAATCTTCATAAAAGTACTGAGATTCCTGGTCCCATATCAAGTCTAGCAACTTAAATATGCATAACATGAGATAGACTGCTTTGGGTTGCTAAATGTATCTAATAGCTGAAATACCTTCAGGATCCATTTATTTCTTCCATCTCATCCCTATTCCTAGTGATACTTTGCCATATCACTACTTCTTCTCCAAAATTTTTAATATATTAAGTTTCATAGGCAGAATTAGCTTTGTACATATTTTGAGTGCACTGTTTAACAATACCCCTATCAAGAGGAAATAGAACAGAGAGGAGTTAAATCCTAGTTTACACAATTTAGCAGCTTGGGTTAAAGACTTAGAGGAGGAAATTACTGAAACAATTAGTTTTAAAAATGGAATTTTATGTTGCTGCATAGTTTTTTATTATCAGTGTTATCCCTATTGTGTGTTACCACAGTACGTGGAAATAGGTTATGTAACCAACGCTTCAGGCAGTGTGATTTGAATAGACTTTATTCAATTAGAAAATTAGAGCTCCTCAGTTCTTGTCCTCCACTGATGAAAGTACCATTAAGGCCATCTCCTTTCCCTATGATGTGTCCTGGTGGCTCAATTAGAAGACTATTATACCCAGAAATGAGAGGAATATGTTACCTCCCAAAATGGAGCATTCTACTTTTATATAGTTCTATTTGTTGTAAAGTTTTCCTGGAATTAAACCTAAATTTTCCTCTTTGAAATGTCTACCCATTTCCACTGAATCTGCCCTCTAGGGTCAAAAAGAACAAGGCCAATGTCCCTTCTGTATGACAGCATTTCAAATACTTGAAGACAGTTATCATAATCTCCATTCTTCTTTTTTTTTCAAGCTCTAGTTCTTTTAATCATTTCTTAAGCAACATGGATTCAAGGTCCTCCACCATTTTAACTGCTACCCATCATATACTCTACAGTTTCTTAATATTCTTGAACTGAATAAAATACTCCAGATGTAGTCTATGACTAGGGCAGAGAGCAGAGTAACTAAGTACCTCCTTATTCCTGGAAGCTATATTCCCCTTAATTTAACCAAGATGCCAGTAGCTCTTTTGGTCACTGACATCTCTCCCAACTTTGAAATTCTGTGATTCTGATGTTCTTTCCTCTAAACAACATAATTTATTTTTATATCACCATGGAACACAAATTTCTATGTACCATAGTTGCTAGCACAAAACCAGCTGGATGATCTTAAAAGTATTAATGCTGCACACAGAAACATGTTGCAACACATTTTATAAACTTCAACAACAATATTTAAAGAATCTTATTTTCTAAGAGAAACTGCAATCATTTTTAAATTTACATTAATAATCAGTTGTACATAAGATGGAGAAATAGTGACAAGACAATCCAAGAATCATTCATATGTTACTTTCAAGCTGTTCTACTTTCATTTATGTATGAGTAATATTGATGCTGAAAACCCTCTCCTTAAAAGAAAATAATGAAGTTATACTATAAAACTCGATTCAAAAAGAACTATAAAGCCATCAAGTTTTTCTAACCAATTCCCAGATGTTAACTTGGACCTGTCATTGACATTGTCTTATTCATTAATAAGCATTTATTAACTATCTACTATGTGCCAGGCACTATGCTAGGCACTAGCAATAGGAAGTCAAAAGTGAAACAGTCCTTGACCTCAAGGAACTTACAAAAACATGTGTGTGTATGTATGTATGCATGTATGCATGTATGTATATATGTATATGTATACATGCAAAATAAATATAAATGTAGCAAAGGATTTCCATGGATCCCTGATGAATTGAGTCATCTTTTCCTTTTTGTCCAACTCATTTGATGAAATTAGAAAACATAACGAAGGAACAGGTAGCAGATATAATGAAATATAAAGATTCAGTTCTTTCAGACTTTATAATTGCCAATTTTAACTTATAAAGGATGTGCACCTTTGGATTCTGATCAACCAAGATTAGATAGAGTGTAGGACCTAGAGTCAGGAAGACCCAAGTTGAAATCCTCCCTCAGATACTAACTAGCTCACCCCCGGGCAAGTCATTTAACCTGTCTGCCTCAGTTTCTTTAACTGTAAAATGGATTTAATAATAATACCTACCACCCAAGGTTGTTGAGAAGATCAAATGGAAAAAAAATTATAAGGGCTTAGTACATTGTCTGGCACATAGTAGATGTATAATAAATGTGTGTTCTATTTTTCTTCTCCCTTTATACCTTTAGGAGATGTGATCACTAGCAGTTGGGGGGAACTAGAAAAGGCCTCCTGTAGAAGGTGACACTTGAAATCAGACTAAGAATTCTAAGAGGCAGAGGCAAAGACAAAGTGCATTCCAGTCACAGGGGACAGTCCATGCCAAGGCTTGGAGAAGAAGATGGAGTGTGGTGTATGAAGATGGAAGAAAGCAAACAAACCTTCTATGTGCCTAATGTTGTGCAAAGAGTTTTTACAAGGAAGCAAACCAGGGTAACTAGAAGAATGGCAGTGAAAACGAAAGAGTGAAGCTTGGACTGGGTTGGGGGAGAAGCTAATGAGTTTTATTTTAGGCATGTTGAATTTGAGAAGTCTACTGGATAGCCACTTGAAAATGTTCAACAGGCAGCTGATGAGCTGGAACTAGAGCTCAGAAAAGAGATTAGGGATGGGTATACAAATGATTATCATCAGCACTGAGAGGACAATTACTCACGTATGCTTATGAGGTCACCAGGAATAGAAAGAAAAGAGGAGGGTCTAGAACAAGGCCAGGGGATATTCTCACTGTTAGGAATTATGTCACAAATGATGACTTAGCAAATATGACTGAGAAGGAGCAGTCAGACAGATAGAAAAGAAGAAACGAGACAGAAAGTGTCATGAAAGTATCAGAAAATCATGAAAGTCCAGAAAGGAAAATGTATATGGGAGGAATGTGTGGCCAGTATTAAATGCTGCAGATCACCTGGGAGGAAAGGGTGGTCAATAATATCAAATGCTGCAGAGAGGTGAAGAAGAGAAAAGACTGAGAAAATATCATCCTACTTAATTAAGAGATTATCAGAAACTTTGGAGAATAGTTTCAGTTAAGTGATGAGATCAGAAGCCAGACTATAAATGGTTGAAAATTAGGAAAAGGAGAGAGTGAATGTAAGTTGTTAAGTGTTTTTCAGGAGTTTGAGAGTTGTGTTGTGAAAAGAAGGAGACATATAAGATGGTAGACTGCAGAAAATAAGCCAATAGCTTAATAGTAATAGTAATAGCTTAAATATAAAAGAGAGGGTATGCTTGCAGGCACAGAATATAAGTAGAAGTGCTGGATTTGGTGAGAAGGCCTACCTCTCCATCAAATTGGAATAAAGAAGAACGAGGGACGTTTAAAAGTGTTTTAAAATACAGAGGCAAAGAATAGTGGAAATGATCATGGTAAATGACCTCTCCTTTTTAAATAAACTGTGAGGCAAGGTCCTCTTCTGACACGGTAGCATGATGGTGCTATGGGAAGCAAGAAGATTTGGAATAGCTGCTACTATGGGTAATAGGATAAAGAATTAAATAGTAAGTACAAGGATTGCTTTGCTGTAATAAAGACCCATAGAGTTTTAGATAACATAAATTTGTAGTAGACCCACACAAACAGTTATATTACTTTCTCCAGGCACAGAAGATGCAAATGACAAACCTGATTATAGATGACAAACCTCCAGAGTGTTGGTAAATTGGTTAAACAAAATTATGATTCAAAAAGTTAAAATTTACAAGAGAAAAATGCAGTTTGTCATTTAAGTTAAAAAGAAAATGAAAATGACCTACCTGATTTAACAGTTCAAATGAATGAGATTCAGGGCTTGAAGTGATCCAACACTCAATAGTAGTCCATGGAAAGGCTATTCTAAAAGTAGATGCTACAACAATGTTTATCTCTAGTGAGACTAAGACAAATGTATTTACTTCTAAGCACCACATTTTAAGAGGAGCACAGACAAGCTGAAACAAATCTAGAAAAGACATGGCTAGGTCATAAAAGGTCTGCAAACAATATTATGTGAGGAATGACTAAAGAATTGGGGAATTTTTGTTTTAAGAGGGGACTTGGAGGAAGGAGGGAAGGATAGTTTTCTTCAAATATCTTCATTTTAGAAATGAGGGAACAGATATCCAGAGATGTTCATTGGCCTATAAAGTAGAAGTTACTCAAATTAAGAGGTGGCTGGGTCACATTTTTTTTTTCTTCAATATGCCATAAATTTTCACAGATATTTGTTTTCTCTTTCAATTTAAATAGCTATGCATATTTGATATTTAATTCTTTTTCTGAAATAAACAATGGTCACTGTCCCAGCTTAATATACGTGTGTGTATACACACATATACACACATATACATATACGTGTACATATGTGGTGGGGTATGGAGAGAGTACACAAGTTACTGAAAAAGTTTTTTAGAAAGATATACTTAAGTAAAAACCAGAAAAAATACTGTGAAGATTTCTATAACAAATTTTTTTTTAGTCATCATGAGAGCCATCACATTGAACTCCAACATCAGAGTCTCTCATTTGCTGACTGAAGAGGTAGAAAAGGTATTAGGGGAAAATAAACATAGTAAGAGCAACTGGACTAGATCAAGTATACAGAGAAGTTCACACTGAAGTCAACATAATTTTGAAATAGAGGATAATAACAATTTACTTGGGAGGAAAACAATAAAATTATTACCAAAAAAGGATTAATAGAAATAACTACCAACATTTGTTTTTATCTTCCTTAAAAATCTTTATAAGAATATTATATACATACAACAAGAGAATACTTCAATTAAAGTACAGAAAAGAAATAGGTAGACTTTCACAGATCATATTCTTACAGTCACAGAAATAGCAGAAAAGGTATAGAGAATATAAGACCCCACTATGCTTATTGTATTTTTTTTTAATTATTTTAGACTTAAGGGCCAGAACACAAATACAGAATAAAAAAACAAAAACATATCATAAACTTAAATATTGGGACTTAAGTACAAAGAAAGGGGGGGAAAAGCATATCATGTGCATAGCAGAACATAAGAGAAGATTCAAAATAAGTAACAAGTTTTCATTTCAAGAAAGCCTGTACAATAAATAATACACATTGTGGTGAGAATTGTCCATCTTTTCTTTGCTATATGTCAGGTTCTTATATGTCAAATCTATTAAGTTCAGGATTTTTTAAACAAAATCTTGAAAGTCTGAAAGTTTATCAAATGTTCATTTTTTTTCCATTCAGGATATTTAACTTTGCAGGGTATATTTTCAGCTGGAATCCCAGTTCTTTTGTTCTTTGATATGCTGTGTTCCAAGACCTATGCTGCTAGGTCTTGTGTAATTCTAATTGTGGCACCATCATGCTCAAATTGTCTTAATCTTGATGCTTTTAATATTTTATCCTTGACCTTGGGGTTTCAGAATTTGACTATTATATTCCTATGAGTTTTCCTCACAGGACCTCTTTTAAGAGCTGATTGATGGATTTTCCTGTTTCTACTTTCTCCTCTTGTTCTGTTTTTAAAATTTATTTATTTTTAATTCTCAACATTCGTTTCCACAAGATTTTGAGTTACAATATTTTCTCCTCATTTTCCCCCTACATGCACCTCAAAATAGCAAGCCTATTGAATATCCTTTCCCCCAATCAATTCTCCCCTATATCCTCCCCCATCACCCCACTAACTTTCTTAACAGGGCAAGAAGGACCTCAATACCCTAGTGCCTGTACATCTTATTTCCTAGTTCCATGTAAAAAACACATTTAAAAAAATACTTGTTTTTAAAAGTTTGAGTTCTCTATATTTTCCCTTCCTCCCTCTTCATCTGCCCCCACTGTGAAGATAAGCAATTCAATATAGGCTGTATATGTGCAGTTACCCAAATCATTTCCATAGTTGTTATATTGTGAAAGACCAACTATATTTCCCTCCATCCTATCCTGCCTTCCACTTATTCCATTTTCTCCTTTGACCCTATCGCTTTTCAAAACTGTTTGCTTCTAACTACCCTCTCCCCCAATCTGTCCTCCCTTCTATCATGCCCCCTCCTATCCTCTACCCGCCTATTTTCCTGTAGGGTAAGATACCCAATTGAGTGTGTATGTTATGCCCTCATTAAGCCAAATTCAATGAGAATAAGGTTGTTTCATTCCCTTTCACCTTCCTGTACTTCCCCCCTTTGTAAGTTTTCTCTTGCCTCTTTTATATGACATAATTTACCCTAACCTATCTTCTCCTTTCTCCTCCCAAAAAATTCTTCTCACTTCTTATTTTTTAGATATCATCCTTTCATATTAAACTCATCCTGTGCCCTCTGTCTATGTACACATGAACATACATATGCCCACACTCATAAATATGTATTTATATAAACATACACCCTCCTATACATACATATATATGTATGTATACATACATACACATATATTCCCTTCAACTATCCTCATACTGAGAACAGTCTTATGAGTTACAATTATTGTTTTTCCATGTGGAAATGTAAATAGTTCAACTTTAATAAGTTCCTTATGATTTCTTTTTCCTGTTTACCTTCTCATGCTTCTCTTGCT
>CM053595.1:164267365-164343087 GCA_028646575.1 Pseudocheirus occidentalis | reverse complement strand
TTTCAAAGTCAAATTTTCTGTTCAGCTCTGGTTTTTGCATCAAGAATGCTTGAAAATCCTCTGTTTCACTGAATTACCATATTTTCCTCTGTAGCATTATACTCAGTTTTGCTGGTTAGATGATTCTTGGTTTTAGTCCTAGCTCCTTTGACCTCCAGAATATCATATTCCAAGCCCTTGGATCCCTTAATGTAGAAGCTGCTAGGTCTTGTGTTATCCTCATTGTGTTTCCACAATACTCAAAGTTTCTTCCTGACTGCTTGCAGTATTTTCTCCTTGACATGGGAACTCTGGAATTTGGTTATAATATTCCTAGGAGTTTTCTTTTGGGGATCTTTTTCAAGAGGTGACAGGTGAATTCTTTTAATTTCTATTTTGCCCTCTGGTTGTGTTCAGGGCAATTTTGCTTGAGAATTTCTTGCAAGATGGTGTCTAGGCTCTTTTTTTCGATCATGGCTTTCAGGTAGGCCAATAACTTTTAAATTATCTCTTCTGGATCTATTTTCCAGTTCAGCAGTTTTTCCAATGAGTTATTTCACATTGCCTTCCATTTTTACATTTGTTCAGATCTGTTTTATAGTATCTTGATTTCTCATAAAGTCATTCGCTTCCAATTGCTACAGTCTTATTCTGAAGGAGTTATTCTCTTCAGTAAGTTTCTGAAAATCCTTTCCATCTGGCAGATTTGACTTTTTAAGGCATGCTTCTCCTCACTGGCTTTTTGAGCCTCTTTTGCCATTTGAGTTAGTCTATTTTTAAAGGAGTTATTTTCTTCAGTATTTTTTGGAGTCTCCTTTAGCAGGCTGTTGACTTACTTTTCATTATTTTCTTGCATTATTCTCATTTCTCTTCCCCATTTTTCCTCCACTTGAGGAGGAAATCCTTACTTGATTTTCAAAATCTTTCTTAAGCGCCTCCATAGCCTATAATCAATTCGTATTTTTCTTGGACGGTTTTGATGCAGGAGTTCTGACTTTGCTGTCTTCTTCCTACTCCATGCCTTGATCCTTCTTTGTCCCCAAAAAGGAATCTATGGTTTGATTACATTTCCTGGGCTTGTTCATCTTGCTGGTCAATTACTTGACTTTTAAGTGCTTTGCCATAGTAGAACTCTCCTTCCGGAATGGAAAGAGCTTTATCCCAAATTTCTGGGGGTTTTTCAGCTGCTGGAGCTATTAGTTGTGCATCCTCTCTACAGACACCACAAGCTCTGGCTCACCGGTCACACACCCCAGGACCATCACCCAAGACGGCAATCCAAATCCAAGCAGGTTAAAGAAAGAGCAATTACCCTCTGAATGGTCGCTTGGTTCCCCTACAAGCTGCAAGCCAGGAGCTCCTGAGACAGCCAGGAAATGGTGGCTGCACAGACACCACACCTCTGCCACTTTTCATCCTGGGGGCAGGGGCTGGACTGTGCTTTGTCCCCCTGTTCCCACAAAGTTCCACACTGACCTTTTACTTTGTTTTTGGCATTCTGGAAACCACCACAGCTGCTGGTGATTCTCTCTCCTGAAGTCTGCTCCAGGCCCACCACTGGTCAGGGCTACCCTGGGGCTGAGAACCATGTGGCTCACATCAGGCTGTGCTCAGCTCCCAGCCTGGTGTAATGGATCCTTCCTGTTGGCCTGCTGGGCTTCTTTCAGTGGGAGCTTTGTTTCTCTTTTTCTCTTTGTGGGTTCTGTAGCTCTAAAGTTTGTTTAGAGTCATTTTTCAAATATGTATTGGAAGTGACTGGAGGGGATCCCACACCAAGTTTGTGCTTCTACTCTGCCATTTTGGCGCACGCACACACACACACACACACACACACACACCACTTGTTCTAATGCTTCAGGAGGACAATTTTCTTTATTTTTTGTATTATTGCATCAAGATTCTTTTTTTGATTGCAACTTTCAGTTAGTCTGATTAGTTTTATATTTTCTTTTTGATCAATTTTCCAAATCTGTTGTTTTTCTTACATTTTCTCTTCTATTTTTTCATTATTCATATTTTGTTTAATTATTTCTTGATACTTTCTCTGGCTTCACTTTGCCCAATTCTAATTTTCAAGGTGCTATTTTCTTCCTGAAGATTCTGGATTTCCTCTTCTAATTGGTTGAGCTTCCTTTCATACCCTTCTTGTTTTTCTTGAATTATTCTTGGTTTTTGTTCTTTTTAGTTTTTCCTCCATCTCTGTCATTTGATTTTTAAAGTCTTTTTAAAGATCTATGAATTCTTTTTGGGCAGGTGACCATTTGATATTACTCTTTGGGGGTTTCTTTACTTCAATATCCTCCTCTAAAGATGAACCCTGGTCATCTCTATTTGCATAATAACTTTCTATGATTGAATTCTTTCTCCTTTGCCTGTGCATTTTTTTGTGTGGTAATAGCTTAATTTTTATAATCACTTCTAGCCGTGGGGTATGGGACATGGTGCCTCTTGCCCAGATCTTCAGTTCTCCCCTCCAGTCTGGAACCAAAGCAAACCCTCCAACCTCCTGTAAGTGCCCAGAGCCAGGGTTTTTCTGCCCCACTGCTTCTGCACTCATTGGGCATGTGCTGGTTCCTTCTTGCCACCACTGCTGTTGTAGCACAGCTATATCTGTCATTCCTTGTCAGCAAAGGTTCCCTCAATGTTCCCAGGCTCAAATGTCTAACTACCCCTCACTATCCCAGAGGTAAAAGTTCTTGAGGATGGGGCCAAGGCAACCTCTCAAACCAACTAGCCTTGGGACTTGCCACCTGTTGTTAAAACAGAACCTACCCTGGAAGTGTTTACTCTTTACAGGGACTAAACCTTGTCTTGGGATTTTTCTTCTGATCTTCTCAAATTGTCCCAGGAAGATGCAGGTTGTGCCCCTATTCTTATTTATCTCCACCTACACTCTGTTCACCTTAAGTTACTACTTTAACTCTTTTGTTGGGGGAAATCTTAAGAGCTTGGAATTTTCTGACCTATTCTGCCATCTTCCCAAAATCCTCTATTTTTTCTATTAAAAAACTTTTGATTATTTTTTAGCACAAAACTCCATGTTTCTCATGAATATCAAAAGCACATAAACTTTCTGACTTAGGAACTACAATCAACACAATGACCAACCACAATTCCAGAGGCCACAAGATGAAACACTTCCTGATAGAGAAGTGATGATGTCAGAGGAGAAATTGGGACTTTTTTTTTTTAGACATGGCCAATAATGGGAATTTGTCTTGCTTTAAAATACATGTTTCTAACAGGGGCTTTGCTTTTTTTGCTTTCTCAGTTGGGAAAAGGAGAAGAAATAGGAGAAAGAAAATGAGGGTCTAAAAATAAAATTTAATTTTAAAAATGTTTAAAGATTTTGAAAGATAAAATAAGGGAAATAAAAAAGTTTAACAATACTCTGATTAGTGTCAAGCAAGGCATAAAACAAGGTGATATAAGGTCACCAAATATGGTTAGTACTCCTGAGAAATACAATACAGAGTCCAAATGGAAGACAGGTTTTCCAAAGATAGGGAAGTTGCCCAAATGTCCCTGTTTGCAGATGACACTGTGCTGACTGAATGAACCCAATAACACTGTAGAAACTCCTCATTTAGATCTATAATCACTCAAAAGAATATGGCCTAAAAATACACCGAGGAAAACCCAAGTGGTACAACAATGCCTACTGTCCAGAGTTCTAGTAGTATCAACCTCAAATAGAAATGTCAGTAATCTACTGTTTTAGGAAACTGCAAATTAACATTGTCTTTGTCATATTAAATTTTTGTTTTTATAAATATTGTATTTCTTCCAAATTATATGAAAAAACAACTTTTAACATTTGGGTTTTTTTTTATTTTGAGTTTCAAAATCCCTCCCTCCCTACCTCTTCTATTCCTTTCTGGAAAAATAAGCAATTTCATATAGGTTACACATGGGCAAAAATACTAAACACGTTTCCATATTAGTCCTACTGTAAGACAAAATACAACATTAACAAAAAAATCGACACAAAAAAGTGGAAAATAGCATGCTTTGATGTGCATTTAGACTCTGTAAGTTCTTTCTCTGAAGGTGGACAGCATTTTTCAAAGAGTCCTTTGAAACTTTCTTGAGTTGTTTTTTTTTTTTTTTTTTGCTTTTCGGAGGGCAGTTGGGGTTAAGTGACTTGCCCAAGGTCACACAGCTAGTTTGTGTGTCAAGTGTCTGAGGCCAGATTTGAACTCATGTCCTCCTGACTCCAGGGCTGGTGCTCTATTCACTGCGCCACCTAGCCACCCCGAGTTGTTTTATTACTGAGAATAACTAAGTTATTCACAGCCAATAATTGTAAAATATTGCAGTTACTGTGTACAATGTTCTTCTGGTTCTGCTTACTTGACTTTGCATTCATGTAAGTCAAGCATTTCCCATTTTTTTTCCCTGAAATCATCCTGTTTATCATTTTTTATAGCATAATAGTATTCTATTACAATCACATATCACAACTTGTTGCTATTCCCCAAATAATGGATGTCCCCTCAGTTTCCTGCTATAAATATTTATACATATAGATATTTTTATTATTTCTTTTATTTATTTGGGGGTAGACACCTAATAGTGACACTGCTGCATCAAAGGACATGCAGTTGTGGGCACAGTTTCAAATTGCTCTCCAGAATGGTTGAATCAATTTACAACTCTTCCAACAATGCATTAATGTTACGATTTTCCCATTTCCCCTCTAACTTTTATCATTCATCTTTTCTGTCATATTAGCCAATTTGATAGGTGTGAGGTGGTACCTGATAGGTGTGAGGACCATGGTACTTGTTTTACTTTGCATTTTTAAAATCAATAGTGGTTTAGAGGATTTTTTCACATGATTAAAAATAGCTTTAGTTTCTTCTAAAAATTACCTGTTTATTTCCTTTGACCATTTATCAAATGGGGAATGTCTTGTATTCTTATAAATTTGATTCAGTTCTCTATATGTCTGAGAAATGGCATCTTGATCAGAGGCACTTGCTGTAAAAAATATTTTCCCCCAGATTTCTGCTTTTGGCTGCATTGTTTGTTCAAAAACTTCAAAATTTGATACAATCAAAACTATCTATTTTATCTCCTGTGATCCCATATTTTGTTTGGCCATAAATTCTTAAACTATTCCATGCTTTCCTAATTTGCTTATATCATAATTTTATGTCTAAATCATGTACCTATTTTGACCTTATCTTGGTATACAGTATGAAATGTTAATCTGTGCCTAGTTTCTCCCAGACTGTTTTACAGTTGGTTTTTTTCCCCCCAAATTGGAGCATTTTATTTGTAGGTATATTTTACATCTTTAGAAAGGGAATAGCAGAATTTTTTCCTCCTGTGAGTTTTCATTTGCTTCCTCATGGTCCATGATGCCAGCTGAGGTTGTAAGCACAATAAACTCAAACTGACGGGATAGTAGCAGATTATTCTGCCACTTCTTCAGATCTTTCAACTGAACATCAAATCTGGGGCTGATTACACTACACTTGTTTAATCTGCTCATGAGATTCACAATTTTTCCTGCTGTTTTATAATATCTTGATTTCTCATAAAGTCATTAGCTTCCAATTGCTACAATCTTATTTTGAAGGAGTTATTCTCTTCAGTGAGCTTTTGAAAATCCTTTTCCATCTGGCACATTCAACTTTTTAAGGCATTCTTCTCCTCACTGGCTTTTTGAGCCTCTTTTGCCATTTGAGTTAGTCTATTTTTAAAGGAGTTATTTTCTTCAGTATTTTTGGGGGTCTCCTTTAGCAGGCTGTTGACTTACTTTTCATTATTTTCTTGCATCATTCTCATTTCTCTTCCTCATTTTTCCTCTACTTGAGGAGGAAATCCTTATTTGATTTTCAAAATCTTTCTTAAACTCCTCCATGGCCTATAACCAGTTCATATTTTTCTTGGATGGTTTTGATACAGGAGTTCTGACTTTGCTGTCTTCCTCCTGCTCCATGCCTTGATCCTTTTTGTCCCCCCAAAAGGAATCTATGGTTCAATGATCTCAAATTCACCAATGTAACCATGCTTCATCATCACAGTTAAGAACCAGAGAATCACTTTATTTAATTTTTTTTGGAGGGCAATTGGGGTTAAGTGACTTGCCCGAGGTCACACAGCTGGTGTATGTCAAGTGTTTGAGGCTGGATGTAGTTTTAGTTTCCTCAACGGTTTTTGTCAAATGGTGAGTTATTGTCCCAAAAGCTAGGATCTTTGGGTTTATCAAACACTGATTACTATGGTCATTTACTTACCTTGTCTATTCCACTGATCTCTCTTTTTCTTAGCTAATAATAGACTGCTTTTGATGACTACCACTATATAACAGTTTGGGGTCTGGTATGGCTAGGCCATTTTTCTTTACAGTTTTTCCTATTTAATTCCCTCAATATTCTTGACATTTTGTTCTCCCAGATGAATTTTGTCATTATTTCAAGGTCTATAAAAAAATTTTTTTGTCAACATATTGGTATCTCACTGAATAACTAAATTAAGGAGAACTGTCATTCTTATTACATTCCAATTGCTTAGATTTGAAGTGTTTTGTAATTGTGTTTATACAGTTCCTGGGTTTGTCTTGGTAGGTAGACTCTCAAGTATTTTATATTATCTGTTGTCATTTTAAGTGGAATTTCTCTATCCCTTGCTGCTGGGCTTTGCTGGTAAAATAGAGAAATGCTGATGATTTACGTGGGTTATTTTATATCCTACAACTTTGCTAAAGTTGTTAATTATTTAAATGAGCTTTTTATTTTTTTTTAGAATTCTCTTAAGTATACCATCACATTATCTGCAAAGAATGATAGTTTTGTTTCCTCGTTGCTCTTCTAATTCCTTCAATTTTTTTTCTTATTGCTACAGTTAGCATTTCTAGCACAATAAAATACTGACTAATAATGATGATAATGGACATTATGGCTTCACCCCTGATCCTATTAGGAAGGCTTCTAGCTCATTCCCATTACAGAAATTGCTTGCTGATGGTTCCAGAAAAATATTACTTATTTTAAGGAAAGTTCCATTTATTCCTATACTCTCTAGTATTTTTTATAGAAATGGGTGCTATATTTTGTCAAAACTTTTTCTGCATCTACTGAGATAATCATTTAGTTTCTATTGGTCAGCTGATACATTATGCTAACAATTTTCCTAATACTGAAACCAGCCCTGCATCCCTTGTATAAATTCCACCTGGTCATAGTGTATGATTCTTATAATATATTGATATAATCTCTTTGGTAGTATTTTGTTTAAAATATCTGCATCAACATTCATTAGGAAAATTTGTCTACAATTTTCTTTCTCTGTTTTCCTTCTTGGTTTAGGTATTAGCACCATATATGTGTTGTAAAAAGAATCTGCCCATTTTCCCAAATAGTTTATATTATATTGGAATTAAATGTTCTTTAAATGTTTGGTAGAATTCACTTGTAAATCTTTTTGGCCCAGGGCATTTTTTCCCAGGGAATTCATTGATTGCTTGTTCTATTTCTTTTTCTACAATGAGGTTAAGTAGTCTACTTATATTTTTGTAAATATTCATCAATGTCCCTTAGATTGTCATCTTTATTAGGATATAATTGGGCAAAATAGCTCCTCATGATTGCTTTAATTTCATCTTCATTAGTGCTAAATTTACTCTCTTCAATTTTGATGCTGGTAATTAAAAAATCAAATTAGCCAATGGTTTATCTGTTTTACTGGTTTTCCCCCATAAAATCAGCCCCTAGTTTTGTTAGTTCAATAGTTTTATTTTATTAATCTCTCCTTTGACTTTCAGGAATTCAAATTTGGTTCTTAATTGAAGACTTTTCATTTATTTTTCCAACTTTTAGTTGCATGCCCAATCCACTGATCTGATTTCTCTACTTTATTGATATGTTTAGAGATATAAATTTCCCAAGTACCACTTTGACTATATTCCATAAATTTTGGTAGTCTCAATGTTATCTTTAATATCTTTATTATATCTTTAATGAAACTGCTTTTATGATTTGCTCTTTGACTCACTCATTCTTTACAATTAGATTTAGTTTTCAATTAATTTTTCAGCTATCTTCCTAAGGTCCTTTCTTAAATGTAATTTTTATTGCATTATATTTCTGTTTTTCTGCATTTCCTTGTGAGATTTTTAATGCTCTAACACATGGTCAGTTTTTGTATAGACGCCATGTACTACTAAGGAAAAAAGTATATTCCTTTCTATTTCCAATCCATTTTCTCCAGAGGTCTATCATATCAACTTTTTCTAAAATTTCATTCACCTCAACTTTTTTTTGTTAGATTTATCTAATTCTGGGAGGGGAAAGTTGAGGTCCTCCACTAATATAGTTTTATTGTCTATTTCCTCCTGTAGCTCACTTAACTTCTTTAAAATTTGGATGCTATACTATTTGGTGCATGTATGTTTAGTATTAATATTACTTCATTGGCCATGGTAACTTTTAGCAAGATGTAGTTTCTTTGCTTATTAAAAGATCTACTTTTGCTTTTTCTGAGATGATGATTGTTACCCTTGCTTTTTTTTTTTTTAAATTATACTGATGCATAATGGATTCTGCTCTGGCCTCTGGGTGTGTGTCTCTGCTTCATATGCATTTCTTGTAAGCAATGTATTTTAAGATTCTGGTTTTTAATCCATTCTGCTGCTTCTTTTTAATGAATGAGTTAATCGTATTCATATTTAGTTATAAATACTGTGTATTTCTGTCCATTCTATCCCCACCTTTGGCTCTCTCTCCCCCATCTCTTCCTTCATCCTGTCCCTCTTCACAAGTGTTGTATTTCTGACTACTACCTCCCCCAATTCACCTTCTCTTCTATCTGACCCTTCCTCTTCTCTTAGTTTCCTTCTTTCCTATTTCCTCACAGGGTAAAACAGATTTTTGCACCCAATTGAGTATGTATGTTATTCCCTCTTTGAGCCAATTCTGATGAGAGTAAGGTTCAAGAAAAGTCTGCCCTCCCCCAATCTTCCCCTTCACTGTAAGAGCTTTTTGCATGCCTCTTTTATGCAAAATAATTTTCCTCCCTCCTTCCTATCCCTTTCCCCTTCTCCCAATGTGTCTCTCTTTCTCAACCCTCCATTTTTTTTTTTAGATACCATCTCATCATATTCAATGCACACCCATGACTTCTTTTTTATACTCCTATTAACTGCCCTAATAATGATGATAAAGTTCTTAGGAATTTTAAGTACCATGTTCCCATGTGGGAAGTAAATTGTTTGACCTTATTGAATCCTTTATGATTTCTCCTTCCTGTTTAATTTTTTCTGTTTCTCTTCAGTCTTGTATTTGAGAGTCAAATTTTCTATTTGGCTCTGGTCTTTTCATCAGGAATGCTTCAAAGTCCTCTATTTCATTGAATATACAACACCCTCCCCCAAAAGATTATACTGTTTTTCTGGGTATGTGATTCTTGGTTGTAATCCTAGTTTCTATGCTCTCTGGAACATTATATTCCAAGCCCTTAATGTAGAAGCTGCTAAATCCTATATAATCCTTACTGTGGCTTCATGATATTTAACTTGTTTCTTTCTGGCTGCTTGAAGTATTTTTCTCTGTGACCTGGAAAGTCTAGAATTTAGATATAACATTCTGGGAGTTTCCATTTTGGAATCTCTTTCAGGAGGTGATCTTTCAATTTCTATTTTACTTATGGTTTTAGGATATCAAGGCAATTTTCCTTGATAATTTCTTGAAAGAAGATGTTTAAGTTCCTTTTTTGACCATGGCTTTCAGATAGTCTAATAATGCTTAAATTATATCTCAATATATTTTCGAGGTCCATTTTTTTTCCAATGCAATATTTCACATTTCCTTCTAATTTCTTTCCTTCTTTTCATTGTATTTTATTGTTTCTTCATGTCTCATGGCGTCATTAGGTTCCATTTGCCACATTCTAACTTTTAAGGAAATATTTTCTTCAGTGAACTTTTGTATCTATGTTTCCATTTAGCCATTTTATTCCAATGAGTTTTTAAAAAATAAATTTTTGTACCTTCTTTGCCATTTGACCAATTACTTTGTTTTCTTTGGTAAATTTTTGTACATTTTTTCCCACTTTTTGTGTGTCCTTTACCAATCTGCTGACTTTTTTTATGACTCCCTTGTATTACTCTCATTTCTTTTCCTAATTTTTCTTGTACTTCTCTTATCTGATTTTTAAAATCCTTTTTGAGCTCTTCTAGTTCTTTTTGAACTTGACACCAATTTTACATATTTCTTTAAGGCTTCTCATGTAACCACTGTGACATTGTCATCCTCTTCTAAGTTTGAGTTTTGATCTTCCCTGTCATCATAATAATCTTCTATGGTCAAGTACTTTTAAAAATAAAAAAAAAACCAAATCTTTTTTAGCTTGTTTCTCAACTTTTAACTTCATGTTAAAGTTAAGCTCAGTTCCTGGGTGGAGGGGGTACTCTCCCAAGCATCAGGCTTTTCATGCTGCTGTTTTCAGAGTTAATTCTGGGGACCTGTAAGTTTTTGGTCCTTCCAGGGTGGTATGATCTAAGAAGAAGCATGTTCACTCATCTGTCCTGTGCTCTGGTCTATGAATGGCCATAAGCATTCTTTTCTATCCTGGACCTGTGACCAGGATCCTCACTCCTCTGTAGCTGCACACTCTAGTGTGTACTGCTTCTTCTGACCTTGGAACTATGATCTGGATCTGTGACCCAGACCGCCACTTGGGCAATGCAAGAGAGTCTGGTACGCAGTATCAGCAAAGTGTTCCTTCTTACTAGCTGTCTGACCCCTTTATTGTATGTGGGCTGAGAGTTCTGGAAGTGCCTACTACTTATTCAGTTGCCCCCAAGGTCTGCACTGGCTTGCTGGTGCAAGAACTACTGCTGGCTCCTGCTGAGGTACTGGGTCTTGCTGCTGGCTTGCATCAGGTTTAAGGGAGAGGGCTCAGGGCCTCACTGCTGGCATGTTCCAGTACATGGTACCTCACTGCTGGCTCATGCCTGGGCACAGGGCATTATTATTGGTTTGCTGATGTGTGACCTTCTACTGTGTTGCCTGGGCCATCTGCACTTCACTTTCACCTGAGTGAAACAGATCTTTCTTGTCAATCTTCTAAGTGGACATAGGCTGGAAAATTCTTTCACCTTGTCTTTTTCATTGGTTCTGCCACTCTATAATTCACTTGGAGGCATTATTTTAAAGTTGTTTGGAAGGGAATTTGGGAGAGCTCAGCCAAGTTCCTGCCTTACCTCTTGGTTCCCTTTTCATCTTGTTAAACATTCCTCAATTACATTTTAATACAGTTCAGGATGGCTGCACATGTGCATTTTCCAGTACTTACTGCTGGTAAGTTTGACACATCTATGTTGTAGTTATATGGGCAACTATTCAGCTGGTTTCTGTAGAAACTACAGATAAACAATGACCCAGGACCAGCACTGATAGGAGGAGGATAATATTCAGGATTGCATTTGAGAAGCTCTATAGTCTTTTTAATGCCTCTGTCAATCTACAAATATTTAAACCTTCACTATGTAAAAGGCACTTTGATTAGCATTCATGATGCTACTACTGCTGATAATGGCTAACATTATATGGGGCTTACTATGTGCCAAGTACAGGGTTAAGTTAAGCACTTTACAATGATCTCATTTGACCCAACTTGCAGCAACCCTTGGAGGTAAGTGCCATTATTACTTCCATTTCACAGATGAGGAAATAGAAGCAAACAGAAGTTAAACAACTTGCTCTGGGTTAGTAAATGTCTGAGGCCACATTTGAACTTGAGTCTTCCAAAATACAGGCCCAGTGATCTACACATTACACCACTAAGCTACTTTTACTTCACTTCTGTATTTGATAAACAGACAAAATTAAATAGTCTCTACTAATACCCAAAGGGAGATAACACGTACAACTATAAACATATACAGAATATATACAGGAGAATTTCAGGAGGAGTCCCCTAGAATCTAGAAAGACCTGAAAAGCCTTCATGAAAAAATATAGTACTTGAGCTTAGTCTTGAAGGAAACCAGAGATTACAAAAAGGACAAGTGAGGAGGGAGTAGTACATTTCAGGCATCAGGGACAGGCAATGCAAAGAGATGGAGACCAGAGCATCCTGGCATAGAATCCCAAATCAACCAATACAGACACAATGCAAAGTGTGAAAGGAATGGAAAAGTAGGAAGGGGCCAGGCTATGAAGAACTTTAAATGTCAAACAGAGGAGAGTTTACATTTGATAGTTGAGACAACAGGGAGTCACTGGAGTTTACTTCTTTTCCTGTTTCCTTTGAAACAAAGGCCCAACTCTTAAATATCAATATTCTTCCAGTGATGCTGCGCAGTTGTATGAAATGCCATACTGTCTGAAGAATTAAAACTTACAGTTCATCCAAAGGGCAATGGAGAGTCACGTGGTGGGCATGAGTAGGCTGCAATATAGCAAAAAATCACTGTACAGGATAAGTGGCATAAAAGATCTCAAGGAAGATGTACAACTGAAAAAGGAAGTGAAACAGTCATATAAAGACACTGAGGGTAATTGATAGTTTATATCTACATTGTCAGGAAACATGACCACTGGACCTATGTCTAGGCCTATTTAGATGTAAATTTATCTAGATACATAGCCAGCATTGAAGGTAGCAATCCTTGGGAAGAAGGGGTCCACCAGAAACTGCTGACTACTACCAACAAAGAAGTTAGCCCAAGGGTCATGGGAATAGCAGCACAGCATCTCCCCAACCCTCCAATAAGGACTGGCATTCAGACTACCGCATGCAGCTTTCATCAGGGAAACAATCTCTGTGGAAGAGCCAGGCATTTCCAATATTGATCACTTATGGGATAGGCAAGGCAGCCTAGCTGAAGCAACAAGGCGCTCTGAGAGATCAGAGGCAGCAGGCCCAGGCAAGTCAAATCACTACCACAATTCCCAAGATCCTGATGGACACATACCTAGACTTAGCCCAATAGCCTTGGGAACAGCAATGCCCTCAAACCACTGTCCCTGTATCTAGTATAGTCCCCTCAAATATCATAACAGAAAGTTAACTCCCTGGAGATGCAACCTGGATGGCAGCTGTTTCTGTTTCCTCAACAATAGCTACTAAAGACCTGTAAAAAAAAAGGGGGGGCAGTTTATGGCACCCAGGACTTTGGCATCATTGAATGGTTCAAAGTCAGAAATAAGTAAGGTTTTATTAGTGGAAATGTCATTTAGGAAGCTGCATCACCTTCTGCTTTGCTGCTGTACCAGAGCTTCAGTGACTTGTAGCTGAAACCTCCTATATATACTGTCTTTCCCTATTAGAATGTAAGCTTCTTGAGAGCAGACACTTTCTTGCTTTATTTGTATTCTCATCACAGTACAGTGCTCTCTCTGTACACAGTGAGTGCTTATACAATGTTTTCATTCATGAAGGGCAGACACTGTAAAGGATTATACTGGGAGGAGATGGACAATGTTTGTATGGGATGAAAAGGCATGGATGGGCTCCTTATGGGAATTTTCATGTTGATGACCTCATAAGTATATCAAAACAATCTGATCAGTACTCAGCATTAATATGAACACACTAAATTAAAGAAGATTTAAATTAAATTTATTGTTCTTACATACACATTCCCTTCCTGGCTGTGATTAGGAGTCCCTGGACTTTGTCACCAGGACTCAATTACCTTCTGACCCTGAAACTCAGACCTGGCCCCTTCTCAATCCTGGAACATCCATCCCTCTAACAGGCTACACTTCTATTACAATTAGTGAAGGTAGGGGCTTGTATTTTGAGGATGGGCTTAGCCTGGCCATTCTTCATTCTCAAGGTTATGCTCCTGGCTCTTTAGATTTCACTACTGTGTCTTCTCTCTCCTCTGCACTCCAGCGTTTAGCCCCTTTTTATGTATTGTCTCTTCCCATTAGAATATTTGCTTCTTCAGGGCAAGGACTGTCTTTCTTTTGCTTATATTTGTATCCCCAGCACTTAGTACAGTGCATGGCAAGTGTTTAATAAATACATGAAATACCTGCTGCCTGCCTGCCTTCAAAGGTGATAACAAAAAATATAAAACTAAGGTGGTCAACAATACCTCTACAAAGAACCAAAAAAATGCATAGACTGAATCTTGACTGGAAAGTTCAAAAATTCACAGCGAGTCATTTTCTCATGATAAGGCTGGCAAAATGAGATAGAGATAGAAACAGAAATAGAAAGAGCAGTCTGAGGACTGGGATTGGGCCCAGCCAGGAATAACCAGAGCATTTCATGGCAGGGAGAAGCTATATAAGATGGCAAGAAGAGCACAAAGGAGTCTGATCTTCTGTAGGTCACACTAGAAGCTGTCACTACTCAGTTCAGAGCCACAAATTTGGGATGAACTGAAGAGACCTGTATCTAGGAGTACAAGGGAATGGAAGAGGTTCATGGACATCTTCCCTCGTCAGATACTTACAGAGCTCTTTTCAAGGGAGTAGTTATTATACTACTTTGATATCACTAAAAGCCTGTTACTCTTCAACATGAGCTATCCTTAAGATTCTGGAATAATACAACACTCAAAAATCCCCAAGAAAGTAAGACCATAGAGGACACACACTCAGCCCCAACACTATCTCCAGATGACCACAGAACCTGGCAAGTCCAAAGTCATGAAGTAGGTTAGAAAAATGAGCAAACAAAAAAAGAATCCCATCATAAGAAGCTATTAGGGTGAAAGGGTCACAAGACACAAACCCAAAAGAAGGGAATGACTACAAAACATCAATAATCAAAGCCTCAAAGAAAAATATGGCTTAGACACAAATTCAACTAGAAATTCTGAAAGAGATAAAGACAAGAATTTTAAAAATGTTTTTATAAATAAAATGAGAATTCTAGGAGAAAACAGTAAAAGAAACAAGAAACATAGAACAAAGAATTAGAACGCAATTAGCAATCTGGAAAAAGAGTTATAAAATCTTACCCCAGCAACAAACTCCCTGAAAATTCCAATGGATCAAATATAAGATAATAACCTCATAACATAAAAAATTGCAAAAGAAGTCAAAAGTTTTAAAAAGTAGAAGGAAATGTTTCAAAGCAAAACCAATTAACATGGAAAACAGATGAAGGAGAGATAATTTAATAATCATTGTATGCCTGAAATAGATGAAAAAAAGAGCGTAGGCATCGTATTTCAATAAATCATAAAAGAAAATTGCTTAGATCTGTTAGAAACAGAGGAAAAAGTAGAAACTAAAAGAATCTACTAGTCACCTCCTGAATTCCCACAATGATAACTCCCAAGAATGTCACAGCCAAAATCCAGTTCATGTTCAAGCAGACACACAGAAAGAATTAAAGTACAAGGAGTCACAGCTGGGATCACTTGTAATTTAGCAGCCACCACTAATAAAGGAGGAAAGAGCTTGAAATATAATATTCTTAAAGGAAAAACATACAAGCTTACAACAAAGAATAACTTACCTGGCAAAAGTGAGTTATATTTTAATCCTATGGGAAGCAGAGAGAGGGGTAATGAACCTTTAATGAAATATAGGACACTTAAGTATTCTTGATAAAAAGACCAGAACTATTTCTGAAGTGCAAATACAGGAGCCAAAAGAAAAAAAATTTAAAGGCAAACATCAGTGAACAGTAGTAAGGGACCACACAAGGATAAATTATTAAATATCAATATGGGGATATGATATATATATATATATATATGTCTCATATGCACCCTATTATCATCAGAGGCTCTGGGGGGGGACTAATTTTAAAAAGGGCTCAGGAATGATTCTATATTTTGATGATCTTTAAAGAAGAATGGGATGGGAAGTAAATAGAGTGGAAGGATAAATTATCTTACATAATCAGGGTGCACATGGAGGTACAATATACTATACAAGCAAGGAGGAAGAGTGGGGAGAGCAGGTGACATTTGAACTTCACACACAGAGTTGAGTACAGGAACGTATATCAATCAACAAGGAAAGATGGAAAGGGGATAAGGAAAGGAGTGGGAAGAATAAGGGAAAGAAGAAAAAGGAAGTATCAGTTCTAAGAAAAACAAACTCTAAAGATGTACCAAAATTTTTATAGCAGCTGTTTTGGTGGTCGCAAAGAAGTGGAAACTGAGAGGAACCATCAGTTGGGGAATGACTAAACAAATCGTGGTATATGATTGTGATAGAATACACTATGCTATAAAATATTATAAGAAACTATGAGTAGCATAGTTTAAAAAAATCTGTGAAGATTTATATGAGCTAATGCAAAGTAACGTGTGCAAAACCAGGACAACATTGTACACAGTGATAGCAACATTATAGTAGGGATCAGTTGTGAGAGATTTAGCTACTCTGAACAATATAGCACTCCAAGACAATTCCAAAGGACTCACTCATGATAAAAAGTGTTACGCACCTCCAGAAAAATGATAAATTCTAAGTGCAGACTGATGCATATTGTTTTTCACTTTATATTTCTTGGGGGATTTTTTGGCAATATGGCTAATACAGAAATATGTTTTTCATGGCTTCATATGTATACTGGGTACCATATTACTTACATTTTCAATGAATAAGAGAGAATTTGGAATTCAATTTTTTTAATGTTAAAAAATAATAATAAAAGATTTGGTACCCAAGGAGATACCTGTTGGGGAATGGCTGAACAAGGTATGGTATGCGAATGTGACTGAATGGTATTTTGCTGGTGAGACATGAGGAAGGAGATGATTTCAGAGAAATCTGGGAAGACTTGAAATAGTCTTCTTAGACTTGAATCAGTATCAATCAATAAAGGGCAAAGTGAGTGGAATCAAAATACACATAAAATGACAAGAATATTGTAAAGACAAACAATTTAGGGGCTCTAATCAGCTCAATGACCAACCATAGTTCCAAAGGACTCATGTTGAAATAAGTTACACACATTCTGATGGAAAGGTGATAAACTCAGAGAATAGATTGAGACTTTTTAAAAATAGTCATTGTGGGATTTTAGTTTTGCTTGACTATACATGTTTATACTAAAGTGTTGGGATTTTTTCTTTTTCTTTCTTGGTGGGGGGGAAAAAGGGAAACAGTGAAGAAGTAGGAACAGAAGGCAGATTTTAATTGACTGAAAAAGTAACACTTAATTAAAAAAGAAATTTAAAAAAATAGGGAAGGTCAGTTGTAGAAAGAAACAAATTACTTGGTAAGTCAAACAGCATTGTCAGGGAAAGGCAGTAGACCTATAAGTTCACTGATAAGGGTAAGAAAAAGAACAAAAACTAAATACATTGATATTGTGCACATGTTTTAGCATGCTAACTTAATTCAAAGATCATAAAAAATAGGAAGTATAAAATACAGAACAAAATGCCATCCACTGTCAAGCAATAATAGCCCTACCAATTTTATTTCAAAATTAGCAGCTGCAAAAACCAAAATACCTTATCCCTAAAATAAATTTTATAAGGCTTTTGTTAAACAATTTTCATAATCCCAGAACTGGTAGAGCAAAATGTGACTAGAATTCAAATGTATTTTGGTAAATGAGGAAAAAATGGTTAACTCAAACCAGAATGAAGATAAAATAAAAACTCCTACAGAGATATACTCCTATAGACCAAATGTCACTTATCAAGATAACAGGAGTACCTGGAATAACGATTGGGTTAAACACAAATCCAACATTAAAAGTTTTAGAATCATATAGGAGAGAGCAGACTGGGGGAAGGGGTATTCTGTGAGATCACTGTTTTGGGGTGGTGGGTAGGGGAAAGACAGGGAGTAAATTTGTAACTGGAAGTCTTGTGGAAATGAATGATGTAAACTAAAAATAAACACAAAAAGTTAATTTAAAAAAAGTTTTAGAATCAAAATGAACAAACTGAATTTGAATCATCAACATGATGATGTTACTGAAAAAAAAAGTATACTCATATTCATTAGTATGCTACAATTTGTAAGAACTAGAAACTTCAATACAGGTAGATTCCAACAAACCTGGCTTTAATCCAAAATTCTATAGTCAGGCCTCACTTTTTTGTTTTTAAACTCTGATAGAAGGAAGGTGAAAAATTAATTAAAAGCACTTACTAGGTGCTTTCTATGTGCCAAGCACTGCACTAAGCTCTGGAGATACAAATACAAATGCAAAGACAGTCCTGGTCATCAAGGGCTTACATTCAAATGGAGAACACAATACACATAGGGATATAGTAGTAAAGGAAGGTAACTTTGTCCCAATGAGTTACAGAGATAGTGAATGGAGTCATAAAATAGTAAAATGACACAAACATAGATTCAATGGTAGAGTTGATTTGATCATAGTTCACAAACCCAAGAGTATAGGGGTAAGGAAAAGCAGCAAAAAAGCCAGGAAGTTATAGAGGAGGTAGCTGAAGAAGAGTGAAGTGCAGCATGACTGATGTCAGCTGAGGGCATGGCAGGTTCTTCTCATCCCCCAGCAAGGAGAGGACTGGGCATCTCACTGATCTCTGTTGGTTTTTGCCAATGTTATAGAAAAGAAAGTGAGCTAGGGTTTCTGACGGCCTCAGCATACCTCTACTAACTTGCCTTGTTGGGAGTTGAATAGAACATGCAAGTACAGAGCTTCTATTGTTTAAAAAAAAGGAACAGCTGTGGCAGAAACAGCAGCAACAAGAGCAGACATTCAAAAGTCCATAAAACTATGTTAAATTTTAAAAAAACTCAAAAGAAGTGAATCATAAGTAGGTCAAATTCCTCCAGGAGAAAGTTCGCTTCATTAATTACATGAATTTTAGTATAGACAATTCTCAATTATGCACTCTAATGGGGAAAAAGAGCTTGGATAATATAGAAAAGCAGATGATTTACGCTAGTTTAAGAATGTTTTTTGGAAGCTCAATGGTAAAAAATTAAGGAGCAACTAGATGATTATAAACTTCTCTTGTTCTTATACTCATAAAACCACTCCATATTAGTAATAAAAGTATTCAATTTCATAATCAGAATATCTTGAGCTCTAAATCAACCCTGCCCTTGAATACAAATGCCATCTACAATTACTCTATAAAGTGATCAACGATTTTCTTTATGAACTTTTCCAGTTATGATAGAATTACTTCACAAGGAAGACTATTCCAACTCTCATAGTTTCACATGGTTGGAAGGGAACTTGGGGGCCATTTAGTCCACCTCCTACCTTCTATGATATACATGAAAAGAGGTTATCTAGTCTTTGCTTCACAATCCATAATTGAGGAAAATCCACTACACCTTCAGTGGCAATCCATTCCATTTTTGGAAGCTTAGTTACTTGCTTGTTCCATTTTACTCCATATAGACAAATTATTTTTTGTTGTTTTTCTTACCCAAACCTAAATTTGTTTCTTTACAACAACCAATTTTTTTTTTAACCAATCCTCCTACTTCTGCCATCTAAGGTCAAGTAAAATAAATCTTACCACTCTCTGCAAGACAGCCTTTCAAAATGGCTTTTATGTCCCTTCTAAGGTTTCTCTTAACATCCCTAGCTTCTTGAAATGATAAGGAATGGTGCTGAAGCTCTTCTGGTTGCCCCTCTGGATGATCTCCACCTCATCAGTTTTTCAGACAGAATTAACTGTTAAAGTGGTTTCCCTTTCTAACTGAATTAATTAGGCTCTGACCTGAGATTTCATTGGTGTAAGGAATTCCTAGCATGGAAATTCCCTCCAAAGGTTCAACTCAGCAACTTGTTAGTAATGATGGGCTCAAATTAAAAGGTTAAATGTTTTGCCAATGGTCATGAAGTTAGTAAGTTTCAGAGAAAGGATATGAATCAAAGTCCTGACTCCAAGACTAACACACTTTAGTCATCATGCATGCTGCTTTTTTCTTTCTACTATGTTGAAACAATACCTCCCTCTGAAACTTCTACCCACCTGTCTTAACTCTCTTCTCTGGAACCTAGCAGAATTAGTCCATTTTTTCCACCAAATGATTGCATTTAAATATTTGAAGACAGCTGCTACATTCCCCAACAAGTCTTCTCCAAAAGATTTAGTGTTTTTCAAACCAATGCAAAGTAGTTTAATCAGAGTTGCCTCCCTTCTTTCCAAATGAAAAAAAAGGAATACATGTGAAAAGTGGAAAGATAACTGGACCAAAAAATTGAAATAAATTAAAGAGAATAAGCAACCTTAAAAGTTGAAGGAAAGAAAATTTAGTTGGAATAAAAGTATGCAATCTGACGGCCCAAAGGAGAAAAATACTTTGCATTGAACAGGGATCAAAAGTTAATGCTTAGAAAATATATATTTTTATTAAAAGCTTGGCATGAAAATATGAAAAAGAACATGAAATATTGGTTTATACCTAAACTGCATACATGGTGCTATAAATCTGTGCTTGTCTTAAAATTTTATGCTGCTTAAAAACACTTGGTTTTAAGAAAAACTTTTATTAACTCAACTGCTACACTACAGAAAATAACTACAGTTAAATTTTATTTATCTTTCTTCACAGATCCACTGTATACCACTGGATAGCAGGATTATTCATTGGCAAGGTGGCCTCTTCTTTTCCCAGTTATTTTTGAAGAGAAGAATAAACTGTCAGGAAAAGTTATTTGTCAATAGGGAGAGAAAGCAATATTGCTTTGCTCAGTAGGTAGAATACTAAGAAAGAGACAGAATCCACTTTGCCTTTATAGCAAATAGAAGAAGTAGATATAAAGAGAATGCCAGTTACAATATGATTACTATCACCTTTCTGGTATTTACTGGCTAACAGCATCCTTCCTCGTTCTTAACAGTTCTCTATTACTTCTTACTTTATGTAAAACTGAGAATACAGTCTACTTTGCTTTACATTAATATAACATTAATCCAATAACCCAGTGGGTTCAATGATTTGTCGCGGGTGGTTTCACAGTTTTATAGTGCTATCAAGAAATTGAGAACATATCTAACTTGCTTTAAAAAGGAAAAACTTTTTAAGGACTTCAGCACACTGCATGAAAATTAGGCTAATTACAAGTGAGTTGTTTTTTCTGTTAATTTAAGCTGATAACATGACTACAACTTAATATTTTTAAGAAGTTTGATAAAATTACTTGAAGACAATCTGAGCATGACTCAAGATGGTTAAATTGAAATTCAGGCTGACCTTTCCAATTAGACTAAATCAGGAAGCTTATCATGTTAGTTATTCAATGGGTTTTTTTTTCTGGTAACAACTACAACTGTCAGGTTCATTATCCCTTGATAACATTTTTGTAAGTATTCTCCTCTCGAAAATAGTACTACACTGGAACCTCACTATTTGTCATATCATCTAATTAATTAGAAATCAAGTCTATTTCAGACATTATCTGAGAGACTTCTTATTTAAGTACCAGAATGACTGTTATAAATTTTACATACAACATACTTCAGCTCAATATGAGCAGATACCAACTTGAATGGAGTGTGAAGGCTTTTATATAAATTACTTGGCATTTTTAACATACATACTTAAAGTTCAATAAATTTAATATTAGTTACATTTTTACCTACATTTATATTTTCCTTTTTAATAATTTTTTGTCTTTATTCAATAATCACATTCTAACACAAAGCTTAATTAAGTCCACTAAAGTGCACTTATGTCAAACATATAGAGTAATCAATCATCTTGGAAGTGAAAAGTATGGATTCTAATCCAAGGTTTTTCATTGTGTAGGCTTAGACTTTTCTTTTTTTCTTCTTCTAGTTCCAAATTCTCTCCCTCCCTCTTCCATCCATTGAGAAGGAAAGAAATACAGTACCCATTCTATATATGTATGTATGTATGTATATGTGTGTGTGTGTGTGTGTGTGTGCGTGTATTTTCAACAAAATTGCTTTATACTCAACTGGGAGCTAGCAATCAGTCTTGAGCGGCTATAAGCTGGACTTTGTGGATGTCAAGATCTGACTTTAGTTGACTACAACATACACACATATATGTGCTTGTGCTGCAGACTGGTTTAGAGAATGAAAAAATTTATATTTTTCCTTCAAATGCTTTATGCATATGATAATAAGTTGAACATGTGGTTTTTGAGATGTCATTGGAGCCTGGCATTTTATCATTGTTTTATCCCCACAGTGTAACACAACTAAATATTTTACAGTCTTTATATTTGCAGCCTACCATAAGTGGCTCCCACAACTTTATGATGTGGGAGTCAGTGTATAACACTTATTTTGGATATTTTTTATATGTCTCTAGTGAGACTGTTGAATTCACACTTAACTATAATTGGCACTTAACTATAAATTACATAACTACTCAATTACAAAGAGCTATCTTCAAACATTCTTCTAAAATCTATTTTTTTTAATCATAGGTCTTTGAAAATTTGGATACAGTAGTTTGACTTCCACATACCTTAATTCAGACTGAATTCTCCTTTTCAGATGCCATTACCTTGGATGTCATTTTCTTCCTAGGCATGAAAGGGTTTAAAATTATGTAAGATACTAAGACGATCTCTCTATTCCTTAGGTGGTTTTACCCAGAGATTCTCAACCTTTTCCACCATGAGCACTCAAGAGTTCATATCCATGTTCATATCAGGAATACTGCTCTATGTAGGAAGGTCTTTACCTTTCGTTCACATTCTTATGATCAATTCTGCATTTTCCCTGTCAGTAAAAAACAGAACTATCAGAATAGGGAAATCCAAAAGTCTAATTTTATCCAGGGTTTCAGATTATCCAGGCCAGGACATTTCTCAGAAAAAGACTTGCAAAAATGGTTTATATTTTATCTCCTTTTTTCTTTTCCCCTTTGCAAACCCTCTGTGAGATATTTCAACAAATAGAAATGGCAAAAAGCCAAGAAGTCAACAAAAGCTAGGGACCTTAGCAATCAGCTCTTGAATTTAAAAGTTAGCTATAGAAATCCACATTAACTTCACTGCACGTTAAAAAATTTTTTCCTGCTTCCTCTAATTTTTTCACATGGCTTCAATGCCATTCACACACAGAAATGAAAGGAGTAATACTCCTATAACTCACACCCTTCCCTTTAGTGACTTACTCTCACAAGAATCAATTTCAACCAGTAAGTATTCTTTTTGAAGCTACTAAACTTTATCGTCATTCCAAAGAGGCTGAGAATCCCTAGTATAAACCAGAGATATTATATATGATCTTAAACTTAATTATCTTAGTCAACCATAAAGGAGAAAAGCTAATAGTCTCCCCATTCAAAAATTTTCTCATGGTTGACATATTAAAGATCAATACTATAATAGGAATAAAGCATGCAAAATATTTTATAATTAATACTACAGATATAAAAAGACTTTTGGTAGATAACTTGATAAAACAACTATTTGGTCAGAGAAAATTATTTTAACCATTATACAAAAGCAACATTAGAATATACTAGAATAAGACCTTTTATTTCATGCTAAGAAAAAGGTAACTAAATAGTTATGACTCTTTTAAAGTTTTACGTGATGTAATAGCTCGTAAAAATCATTCATAAAGGTGACAGCTAAATCATCCATAAGATAGGGGCATTTTTTTCAGAAGTAATATGTCATTCATGTGAATATTACCATATGCCAAGATACAGGTAAGTGCTCAGAGATTATGCTATGACAAGAAAATTAATTATCTCTGGCTAAAGTAAAAGTATTCAGAATTCTTTTTAGATCCACTTCTCTGAGTATAGCAATAAGCAGGGAGAAATTAACCCGTTACTCAGAAATGGCTAAACAGAGTATAAATTTTGGAAAAGTACTATTAACTACACTGAGAAGTGAATTCATGATAAGAATGTTCTTTTTAAAATAATAAATAATTTTCCATCTTTACTGTAAAGTATACTTCTCTGGGGTAAAAGTCATTGAAATGAACAGTGATTTATTTTTACGAGTCCTACTGGTAAGTAAGCTACTTCTGGGGCTATAGCTATAAGGCTACACTGTGTTCATTGGTACATACTGAATTATTTTTTAGCTCATTAGTGTACCATTTAGTGCACCAGAAGGGTTAGTCACCAAACATTTTTAAGTCATTTACCTAAATGATTGGTTCAGTCACAGGAATAATTATAATGAAGACTGTAGACAAGTAAATTAATGTCAAATTGAACAAGTAAAATATATCAATAAGCCATAAAAAGCAGTCAAGCAAACAGCTCAGAGTATGAATTATCATTACAATAAATAAATACTCCTGAGTCAAAAATGGCATGCCAATTTTTTTTATTGTTTTCTAAATCTACACATTTGATACTCAGATTCTAAAAACCATGCAAATTCACTGAGGGTAAGGCATGTGTTAAAATGACACTGATACAATTACTCATCTAAAAGGAATGAAATAGTTCTAAACTAATCACAGAACTTCACAGATTAATGTATTGATTATTAAATTCTAAAGCTAATACCCTGTCAATAACTAGCCTAGTCCTTTTGTTTTACGACTGGATACTTTTCTTGATGAAAGATTACATGAAATAATTATTTTATGAGTTATTAGATAACATACAACAGTAATGCAGTCTTCATTGGTTACCACAAGGAAGCAACTACTTGGTGCCATAATTGAGATTCCAATCCAGTTATTCACTCATTATGTTTATGAAAAGATACTAACTATTAAGTACTCATCACAATATGATTATTCAACTAAAACCATATGATCCTTATACTCTGGACATAGTTGTGACTATCAGGTGTGTGCTGCATAAATAAAAAGTTACTTCTAAAGACAACAGCAAATCACTAGGCGATTGTGATGTATCTACTAATCCTCACATTCAAATATATATACATATATTTCAGTAAATGTGGGAATAACAATGCAAATGGAATCTAAACAATATTTTTATATTCACACTGATTTTGAACATTTCCGACCTCCTTCTTTGTTACAAAGGCTTAAATGAAAATTTCCATGATGATTTTCTCCCCAAATAAGAAAAAAAATGATGCAATAGTTTGGGAATAAATAAAATGGGAACATTTTCTTTCAGTGATGGACATTTTTGTCTTCTAAGAATACACTGTTTTTAATTGTTATGTAATTGTTTCATGTACAAATAGTTCAATTTACTCATTTATTCATTTAAGAAATCCTGGCATGCTTATCATATACATATGTCCCCAGTTAGATTTTAGTATAATGCTTTGTTCACAAGAAGCACATAATACTTATTGGATGAAATGGTCATAACTGTTAAAAATGCAATTACTTGTGGGATGTTACATATATTTTTTGTAAGTTGCCATATAATTAATTAAATGTACTAACAAAGCAGAAAAGTCAAGTATATTAAGGGAAAATATACCATATTCTGGTTTTAACTGACTCATGAAATGCCATTACAGCTAAGTGTGTTTTCATGAGCTTAGCTCTTGAACCATGAATAGACTGTTAAATTCAGGGTTGTAAATAACAAAATACAAAGTACCCACTCTGACTAATAATAGGTATACCTAATTTCCAGGTTTTCAGTAATATAAAAGAATCTCAATCAAGAAAAATGGAGAACAGGAAAGACAAAATCAAAGCTTCCTTGGGCCTAACTTGCTTTCTTAAAGTCCTTACTAAATTATCTGTTTAGTGCTTCAAAATATAACCAATAGGGTATATTTATTTATTCATGGAAAAAAGTGATTCAACAATGGCTGTCAATGGAATATTGTCTTTTTAAAGCCCAGAGCACAGCATAAGGCCTTGCACATAAAGGTGCTTAATAAACGCTTGCAAGATCGAATTTATGGATTACTAAATTTTACACATTATTTCAGTCTTCAGTCTCCCAATAAGCAGATTTTGTTTTATAAAAGGGAACAATAGCCTCATTTTCTTTACATTTGGAAACAATGTTTTTAAGATCTAACAAAAGGTTCATTACTCTCAGATTTAGCCTTAGATTTTCACTTTAAAATACATGGAGCCAGATAATCACAAAAACTTTAAAAAATAAAAATGGAATCCCATTATTTCAATTACAGGACAATCTTTTATCTCCTAAAAGTTCTTAAAAACTAACTACTAAACTCTTGTTTGATGGACTTTCAAGGAAATCTTGACTTGTAGACATAATTTCCCTTAAAGAATGCTTTCTCTTTCTTCACCAAAACCTGCACTGTCAGAAGAGGTCACTGTAAGAAGCTCTGAAGAATCTTTTGAAAGCCTTGCATAACTTGAACGTTGGCTTCGTTTATGGGTCATGCTTTTTAGATTTTCATTCTGAATACCACTTGAGTTAGAACTGGAACCAGGCCGCAAAATAACTTGGGAGGTATCCCTAATTGCTTCTGTTTCATCAAAATTCTGGTTAGCTCTATTGGATGGAGCACTGTTGTTATTTAGGGTCACAGTACTGGGTGTTCGATTCAAGTTATAGCCTTTTTGGCCAGTTATAGTTGGCCAACTTTCCTCAGGGCTACTAGCTATCAAGCTGCATTCTGAAGGACTCTTCTTGTCTTCTGAGCAAATGGACATACGTGCTACAACTGGATCTTGAAGGCCACTTAAACTGTGTGGTATTCCTTGTTTTCCACTGTGGCTGTCATCTTCAAGTTCTATGAGGTTAGCCTTTTCAAGATGAGAATCATCAGCAACTTCATTGTGAAGGGAATGATTTGGAGAACTTTCATTAGACCTTACTCCTGAATCAGAGGAATCTTTTTTGTCTAGGAGGGCATCTGATAAATACTCTTTTGCTTTAATGAAGGTTCTAATAGGCTCTGTGCTTTGTTCTGGAGATTTAGGTATTCTATCTACTTTTCCTTCTGCTTTTTTATCTTTATCTTCTTTGAGAAGTGGAGTATTATCTGATTCTTCTGTCCCAGACTCATCTTCATCACTTGGAAGTTTTTGATAGCGCAGCCCACTTCCTTTTAGTTTCAAGTCTGTCTGGAAGAGGCTTGGTCTTTCCAAAGATTTCTTTCCTGGAAGAAGCTTACTTCCAGACTGATCAGATTTTTCATCTTCTTCAGTGATAGGATCCAAAGGAGATGCATCGTTAGTGGAAACACCTGAAGATGAATAATCTATAACATCTCCCCTCTTGATCAAAAATGACTTCCTTGCATCATCTTGTTTCAGTTCACTATCCTTTCCTTTTTCTTGCTCTATAGAGGAATGAATGGAGCCCCCTGATGAACTCTGACCCATATAGTATAGCCCTGTGCTGTGTGGAGAAGATCTGCCACTAATTGTTGCAGAGCTTGCGCCCCCTTCTAGCTGAGACATTTGAGCAATATATTCTCTATAGGCATCTCTATATTCTGCCTGAACCTTATCAGTAAGCTTTGAGATTTCAATACTGGAATCCTGTGAATTGAGACTTGAAAGACTTGGGGTTCTGCGAGTTTGTGACTGTGAAGACAGAAAAAAGAAAATACTTTAAGAATTTAACTAAGCAATAAAGAATAACAAATACCAGGAATTTTGAAATCCTGGCGTTCTCAAAGGTCACTTAAAATTACCAGCATATTATGAAAAATTAATGTTATTCCACTTAAGTTCTATAGCTCAATAAGTTTTAGAAATTCTTCAATTCTGACATAATTTTAAAATTATTTTATGTAAAGATTTTAGCAAATTCATTTAGAGTAGTATTTTAAAATATATAGTAATTAGCATTTGCATCAGCAAACAATCTTGGCACTTTTTTAATATCTACAAACTGTCACTTTGGTTGATTAAAAATTAATAAAGGCAGGGTGTGGCTAGGTGGTGCAGTGAATAGAGCACCAGTCCTGGAGTCAGGAGGACCCGAGTTCAAATCTGACCTCAGACACTTGACACAAAAATCTAGCCATGTGACTTTGGGCAAGTCACTTAACCCCAATTGCCCTCCAAAAGGCAAAAATTAAAAAAAATTTTTTTTAAGTTAATAAAGGCTAATAAAATTGCGCCATGAAAGAAAAGGAAGGAAGCAGGAGAGATAAGAAATCTTTTAATGTTAAAAATGTCATTTTTCTTTTTTTTTTTTTTTGCTTTTTGGAGGGCAGTTGGGGTTAAGTGACTTGCCCAAGGTCACACTGCTAGTTTTTTGTGTTAAGTGTCTGAGGCCGGATTTGAACTCAGGTACTCCTGACTCCAGGGCCGGTCCTCTATTCACTGGGCCACCTAGCCGCCCCCAAAATGTCATTTTTCAACATACTTTCAGAAGTTACTTGTCTAACACTTTGAAAGATTTAAGAATTCTGATCAATGTAATGACTAACTAGGACTCTAGAGGACTCACAATGAAGCAACCTAACAACACTCCCTAATACGAGAGGTGGTGATCTCTGAGTGCACACTTGGGCATATGTTTATTAGGATACGTGGGAATGTCATAAATGTTTTCTTGCTTATACATATTTATTTCAAGAGTTTTGTTTTTCTTTCTTTTTTTAAGGGGGAAGGAAGGTGAATTTTCTTTAACTGAAAAAGAATTTTTAAAGATAACTGTAGTCCTACATACTATCACTCTGAATTTCAAACAAGTCTCTAAGACGGGTTAACATGTATTAGTGGAAGAAAATTATACACAATGGTCTCCTGCATCAAATAGATCACAGGTCCTTAACATATGGACTGTCACTGTATACTGCACAGGTCAAACTCGAAAAATAACCAATATTACTTGCTTGTGACTTTTCCAGTCAAGTACCTAACTGAGGGAAGAAAAAGGTACAAGGAAAAACATAAAAAGTGAATAAAAGATGCAAAAGAACAAAAGAAAGGAGTTATAAGGCTTAGAGTTGCATTAAAAAAGCTAGATGAGACAAGAGATAACAGGTTTGCAAATCAAGTTGGAATCAGAGAATTCTCAAGAACTGCCAGTGTCATGAAGAAAAAAAAAAACTTATCTGTGAATGAATCCTTTTTAACAATTAATTTGAAAATGAAAAAATCCTTCTTAATACTCCCTAAAGTAGTAACCGATTCTCTTTTTGAACATCTCCAGTAATTAGGAAATCAATGTCTCATGAAACTGTTTAATTCCACTTTTAAATAGCTCCAAGTGATAGCAAGTTTTTATATCCCAAATCTGCCTGCTATGACTTTCACTTATTTGTAAGTTCTTACATCTATAGTAAAATAGAATAAATATAATCTCTTTCACATAACAGTCCTTCAAATATTTAAAGATAGTAATCACAATCCACCTGTTCCCCAAAGTCTTTTCTTCTTCAGAATAAGTTTTCTTAATTTCTTCAACTATTTCTCCCACAATGTGACTTTATGTCCCCTCACCATTTTGGTAGCCCCTCTCTAGGTGTAACTTTGCTTGTCATCGTCTTTTTTGATGTGTGGCATTCAGAATTAAAAATAATACTCCATGTTTTCTGATCCATAGCACTGTAGCACTACTAAAATTTTTCATTTTGGATGCTTCTATAAGTGTAAGGAACCAATAAGTGAGAAGGAAAATATGAAGTTGGAAAACAGGCATAGAATCAAAGGAATGGGGTAAGGGAAAACTAGGGGAAAAATGGTAAAAAGTAAAGATGTGGAAGCAATACAGTGAGCCCTCCATGAGGAGGAAATGTCCTGTTTCCCTTCTTAGATTCACTCACAACCTGATAGTGATTATAAGAATTCTGCCACTGAAATTTAAAGAAAGGTCAGATTTTAGGTCACAGTAAGAAACATGAAGCATAGAATACAGATGAATTCTAAAGATACCAAAGACAACTCAGAAGGAAGAAAAGGAGTTAATCATGTTGGGAGGGTGGGGAAAGAATAAAGGAAGGAAAATAAAGTTTTGACCTATTCTCTCCTTTAATCAGTCTTTTGTAAAAATTCAAGTCACAGAATACTTTTTTAAATTCCATTTTCTAACTTTAAAAAAAATCTAGCTTTGGCCTTGATGTAGACAAGCATTAAAGACTAGACTCTAACAATTTATAATGAAAGGTAGACAAAATGAAAAAGGAACAATGGGAGGTAGAAATTTTTTTAAAAAGGAAATACAAGAGAAATGAATAAAAAATATTTACCATTAGTTCAAGAAAAAATATCCTTATTAAATAATAGTTGACCTACCATGCATTATATGAACTGTTTCTCCTGAATATTTTTCCTTTACATTGAGATTTCCCATAGATGATTTCTATTTTTCATTCTCTCACATTTATCCTTTTGCCTTTTCCCTTTTCTGTCCTTCATTTCCTGAATCCTTCTCTGGCTCTTCTTTCCCTCATTCATCCTTTTGTGCTCCTCTCTTTCCTCTTCTTTTTCCTGCTCCTCACCTGTCCTCTTTCTTCCCATCCGGAGAAAGAGCCTGCATGCTAAAATAACTATCATTTTAAAAAATATTTCCAGCTATATTTAACATCAAATGAGAAAAGTATGATTATGAAAAACTGCTATAGTTCTTTTACTATTTTGTGTATATACAGTTCTGTAATTAACCTATGTTTTAACCATTTATCACTTAATCTAATCCAATTTCAAAATACCAAATAAAATGAAATATGACCAATATTTTCCATATGAATAATGTGTTTTCCTTTTATTTCAGACACTAAAGGCAAAATTTAACAAATACCTGCCAACTTAAATTACTGTGGCGTGGAGGAGCTTCATCAAGACCAAGAGTATTCAGTTCTTCAAAACTAAAGTTCAATGTGTAGGGAGCGTGACTAGAAAGCTCTGTATGTGGCAATTCAGTATGCAATGAGCGACGAAGAGATTCGCCATGAGGGACAGAGATATCAGTGTGATCCGACATTACATGTGACTCTTCAGGAACTGATTGGTTTTCTGCACTTCTCATATCAAGTACCTTAACAAAACAAGAAAAAATAATGTTACTAGTGATAATAGAAAACCAGGTCTTAAAAGTTATTTTTAAAATTCCCAGTTATATTAGACACCAGAAAATAGGAAAATACATTTCAAACAGTATATATGGCTACCTACAATGTCTGTGCTAATGTACTAGAAACTGAACATTTTAAAGTAAGAACAGCACTTTATAATATGTCCACTATACTATCAGTATTACTTTGAAATACAATTGGGATGAAGAAAACAATGTGATATTTAATACAAACCAGGAAAATGAACAAAGGTGCTGTCAACTAAACTTTTTTTAAAAAATTAATTTATTATTTTTAAACTTCTGTATAAAATACATTTAGGTGTGATTGGCAAACATCAATATATGAAATAATAAATAATATTAATGTTATTCAAATATGAGAAACAAATAAATATTATAATAGGAATTACTTCCATTACTATTTTGTAACTATCCTTTATATATTTCTATATGTATATATTCCCCCTCATAGAAAGTAAGCTCCTTGAGAGCAGCTGCCTTTTTATATTTGTCTTTGTAACCCTAGCACTGAGCACAATGCTGGTCACAGAAGAGGTATTTAATAAATGCTTGGTTGACTCCTTACTAGCTTTTGACAAAGAAGTGAATAAAAATTATTTATTCCTACCACACTTCTGAAAAGATGCCAGTCCCCAAAATGCATGTTCATTTCTTTCTTCAATTCATCAATGTTACATTGAGCCAGTACACGGCCATTAATATTTGCCTGATTAAATTAAAAATTGAATAAATACACATAAATACAAAAGCAACATGAAAGATGTCTGAGCTAAACATTTAGTCCATTTTAAAGATAACTGTTGTAAAGAAGAATCATTATCCATTATCATTTTTGCTTTAATAATCTAGATATTATTCCAACAATTTCAAAGTACTTTCTTAGGCAAAAGATGAGTAAGTCATAAACTCATCTCTCTCTGCCTACTTAAATCCTACTAACACTGTAGGAGGCCAGTTTAAGTACTACTTCATTCACTCCAGATTTTAACAGTCTCTGAACTCATAGCACTTATAATGTCTGCTATTTATTTTGGCAATTTATCATATCCTTCATGAATTAAAAAATTTAACTTCATCAGTGTAGAAACTCTACTCCAAAGCAAATCACAATACTTAGCAAACATTTCATGAATAGCAGGTACCCAAAAGTCACATTCATTGACTTTAATCTTCTCACTGGCCTCCCTCTTGGTACTCAGCTGATTTAAGGATGAGGGCTTTTCATCTAGTCTTGTATTTCAAATCCTTCTAAAGTGGTAGGTAGATATATTAGAATGGACTTTAGTTAGAGGAATTAATTATAAGCTGCACTATAAATTAACTTTTTCATGCACATATGGGAAGCACCATTTTGTAGTGTAAAGAGATCACTGGAAGTATTTAAGAAATGATTGAATAGCTATTTATTTGGTATATTGTAATGGGGATTTATTTTTATATATGAGTTGCAGCAAATGATTAATGAGATCCTTTCCAATACTGAAGTTCTATGATTCTTAAACCTTCCCACCTATAAAGATGTCATTGTGATACAAATGTAGATAAATTTGGGTTGTTGTTTTTTTTTTTCTGGGGGAGTAGGGAAAGGGTATAACTACAATCAGTAAGAATCTTAATTCATTAATTCATAGCAATTAAATACACACAAATGTTTGTGAAACCTTACTGAAATCTTCATCTTCAACAAGTATAATTGCCTAGCACTAAAAATTTAAGAAGTAGTAAGGCATCCACTAAAGAGATAGGCAGCAGCATGTGTCATCCTCTCCACCAACAATCCTCTGAGATTCTGATGAAGATAGCCCAGGACCCTGGGAATAATAGTGCCCATCATCCCTACTCCCAGCTCCAGCCCCTTAAGTCATCATTCAGGGAAGCAAACCTATGGGAAAGGGGTCACCCGTTCCCACCAACTTCCACCATCTGGGCAGGAAATCTAGGACATGTGAAGAGCAAGCAAATCTGAAGGAGAAAGAAGGGAGCATGTGCTAAGAAAGTCAAACCACCTCCTACTGCCTCAATCATCACTTCTAACAGCTATGCTACAGCTTTTGACTCCTCAGTAGCCACAGCAGACCCAGAAAGAGAAAGTTCTCATCAAGTCCTTGAACTATCAAACATAAACACATAAGGATATATCCAATGAAATGACATTAAAGAAAATGCATCATCCTCATTTTTGCCATTCTGTCCTCAGGTCCATCAAATTTTTCTATCTGATGTGCAGCCAAAACCTCTTTTATATGTTCTCTCCCCCATTAGAACATGAACTCCCTGAAAGCTGAGACTGTCTCCACATTTCTATTTGTGCACAGCCCCCCAACACTTAAATGAATACTTTGCACATGGAAAGTATTTAATACATGCCTTTTCTTTCATGAATCCACTTATTCAAGAACAAGGAACAAGTTTATTTCATGATTTCTCAAATATAGTAAGAAATGATAGGGTAGTTCATCTCATTTGTGCAGAAGCTACTCTAGATTAGAAGCTAATCTCTCTTTTAAATGGTACATTGCTGTGTTTGAAGTTTCTGAAGAGGAGGCATGGATCCTATAAATCAGTGGCTCTCAACCTGCCTAATGCCATGACCCTTTAAGACATTTCCTTATGTTGTGGTGATCCCCAACCGTAAAATTATTTTCGTTGCTACTTCATAACTGTAGCATAACTTCATAGCATAATTTTGCTACTGTAATAGATCATAATGTAGATATCTGATATGCAGGATGTGTTTAAATTGAACACAGCCCACAGGTTGAGAACCGCTGCTTTAAATGTATAAAAGTTTATATCAAAAGCCCTGCTACAATTAAAAAAAAAACAGCAAAGGTTCCTAACAAGCCAATCAAATGCTAATTTTAAATTAAGTTTTACATAGATTCTAGTTTTAAAGATCAGGGGAATAATTTGGTGGAAGAAAATTATTCTCTTCTAATTAGAAAAGAACCATTCACCTTATATATATCTTTTCCCAAAAAAGTCTGTTTCTTCCTTTAAACATATATATATATATGTATATATATATATGTATGTATGTATGTATGTATGTATGTATGTATATAGAAACTGAGAGAAAGCTAAGTAAGCACCAGCTAGCATAGTAAAAAAGCCCATACTACCAAAACATTTTCATTTAAAATCAGCAATAGAAGAAAGGCCCCAGGGATTTTAACAGATGGCAATAAACAGATTTTAACAAACAGGAAGTAAACAAAATAGATCCCTTACTCAAAACTGAAGAATTATGCCTAGACAAGAGACAAACTAAGGACAATTACTGGGGTAGAGAAAAGAGGAAGGAACTAGGGTTAGAATAACAACTGGAGAGACGGTTCATTATAGAATGTATTTATATTTCTCTAATTCTGGCAATAAACCAACATTCTTTCAAGTATCACAATAATATCTGTGATTATTTCATGAGCTGTTGTGCCAAAAAAGTTATTATTTCATGATTAACTTTCTAGGGATAATACTGGGGTGATTCTGAAACAAGTTCACAGTCTATCCCTCGAACCTATACTCAAATGCTTTCTAATTCAATAGGATCTAGCAGAGCTTGTGACTCAGTAGAGGAATACTTGTTCTTCCTGATACTGATACTTTTTAATGAAAATACTCTCGATTAAGATAACATAATTTACTGGAAATGTGCTCAACTACAAGTTGATTAATGAAAGTGAAGTCTTTCTACTTGAATGCATGGCTATCTGACTTAGCAGTCAAATAATGGTAGCTAATCAAATTGTAGGTATACCAGGGGATCATATAACTCTTTCAGGAGAACTGTGCCACCTCCAAACCATTAAGTGAACAATTACACAATCATAAAGTTAACATGTCCTTAAAAAACGTTTTTTAATTGCATTGTCTTAAAATTTTGATAATTATTTAAATCATACAAATAAATCACAAAAGGGAAAGAACACAAAAGATGAGGTTCTCAACTGAAAGCCAAGCTTAAAATCTAAATGGTAATATCATTTGACTATAGTAATAGTTTCTTAAAATGCTTTTTATTTTTAAATATCATGTACATTTTATACATTAATAGGAAAAACTGGAAACTTTGAAAAATTGAAAATAACCTAATTTTCTCTTCTCTTATTCAAATATTAGTCTGATATATAAACATATACATCACCTTTTTTATTGTTGCACAGTACTGCGGTATCATACTTTGGTCCAAACCCTCTATTTGTTTCAGTTTCTCACACACAGAATCCACATTCATTGAGTTCAATGTCACTGACTGTCCTGACACTGTTCCCTAGAGAAAGGGAAAAAAAACCATATTTACAGTATTTTTTAAATGCTTTATACAAAGTCTTGTGATGCAGGTGTGCAAAATTTCATGGCTTAGAGCTATAAAAACATCACAATTAACACTGAATTCGATAACTTAAGAAATTATCATAAGGAATGGTCCGAATCACTTGTACTTAAGAAATGGGAAGAAAATATTACCTAAGACACAGTACAAAATTATTTTAAAATGTTGGACTGCCAATGTGTTATCTCACTATGGAAAAGCTGCAGTTTCATTCAAATCACAAGTTTCTAAAAATAGAAAACAGAAGGCTAGGTCATTTAGCTACCAAGCAAGTCCAAGTGGAAGATTGTTTCCTGCATATGCCTCAATCAAGAGCAAGAATAAGAGAGATAAACTTTGGGAAAAAGAGAGTAGTAGGGGGGGAAAAGCTGTATAAAAGAAGAGAGCTTAAAGCCAAAAGAAAAAAATAACCCACAAATACAATTATTTATGTTTCCTACCCAATTCTATAATGCACCCTATACAACACCTTAACCAAAACAAGAAACAGAGATAAAAATCCTAAAGATTTCTGGTATCTGTTATATTTTAAGTAAATTATTTGTTGATAAAGAATGAGAATAGAATTTTCAATTTTCCTTGAAACAGTGTAAGCAATTCACCATGAAAAAAAGTAGATTTATTTCTTAGTTATGTCATTAAAGATACCATATTGAAAAAATTTTAAATCTATTTAAAAGGCAAAAATAAGAGTAGTTTATAATAGTTATTTACAGCAAGAGCAGATCAATGAGGAGTGATAATACTGCTTTTCCTGCCTCCCTCTGTCGATTTCACATCAGATAGGGATACGTAAACTCTATAGGGCGAATAAAGAATGTCTCTAATTCTTGTACTCACCATCATAAATACCAGCTGGGGGAACTTAATATATCTCATTTAGTAGAAACCAAAACCATTTTAGAAGATCATTTAAGAAACCTACCTCCCAAGGAAAAATTACGTGATTTGAATTCCAGAGGATATGTTAGCCTCCAAGACTACTGTAGAATGTTGTTAAATGTTAGATATTAACATGGTGTTGAACTCTAGTGGAAACATATACAACAGACATTTGTATATACCACCCACTCCACACACGTTTATAAAAATACTCTATTTTGTGTATACATATGAACATGTTTGGAGTAATGGGTGAAGTCATACAAACAGCACTTAAATAACCCCTATGATCTCCAGCAAATTGATAATCACATTGCTGACAGAAAAAGATGAGGAAACCATGATGTAGTAAATACTGGAGGTAAAAGCATTCATTTTACTTGAAAATACATAATCACAAAGAAAACGCATAGACACAAAATATATCACAACATACTAGAAGAGTAGGTTAGCAAGTACTTTAGCGAAACAAAAAATTATCAACATTTCTGCAATGAAATTATAAGTATTATTTACTTTCATATTTGGTATTTTAATTGAATTATATCACTGAATATCAAGTAAGTCCTGAAAGAATTTTATTCCCTATATAAAATATTATTGTATACAATATCATTATGAAGCTTTTTAAAGGGAATATCAGTGAAAAAAAGACATACTGAATCACTTTATACTCTTAAAATGATCTTACTCATAAAATGTTAATTAGATCAGTTAAATTCTGCGTTAAATTTTTAAATCAATAATCATTAGTCTATAATTTAGTAATAAATACTACAAAATCCAACTGAATTTCAGATACTTTCAAAGGACACTTTCAGAGGAATAATACATTCAGGCTACTAGCTATGTAAAAGGCAAGAATATATTCAAAAGCAAAGATTTAAGTTCCTAAACATATCCAGGGAATACTTTATTCATTTGTCCAGAAAAAGGTGGATTATGAGGCCAGAAACTACATCTATGGAATCTATTTTACTCTCTCATCATGAGGCAGGGTTCTAATATTTTAATACTAGGGAAAAATGTCCCCATGTAACAAGTACCATTCAAATTTACTAGTGAATAAACAACATACAGTTATGTGTAAAGGATCAATAGACTCACTATTAGATAAGTGAATTATAAAGGCACAAAAGTCTGTAATAGATGAATTGATAACCTAAAAACCCTCAGAAAGCAATACAGACCCATCTAAACCCAAGCAAAATCTAGATAAGCACAAGCTTAGTGCAACAAAAAGTTTTATAGTTACAAACAATGAAAATTATCATTGAGGTTAAAACGTAATTTAAGATAACATGTACAGTCCTTAGATATAACTGGTCCAATCCCTTGAATTTAGGTAGGTGAATGTTTAAACCACGAGTGAAAAATGACAGTGTATCCTTAAAAGATTTTGTACTGTGCAAATAATCTAAGAATTCCCTCACAGACTGAAATTACATGAAATATGTAATTGTAGGCTATTAGTAGGCTCTAGCTACTTAAAAGTAAGTAGTTTCCCTAAATAAGCAAACTTGTTTATTTAAATATTCATTGTTTTATATTTAAATAAAATTCCTACTATTCAATAATTTCCCAAATTCCATAATTTCTAAAATGCAAAATTTGACATTACTATAGATACTATGTGCTCTATGGTTTATTTTTTGCTCAGAACTATAGTTAAATGTGTGTATAAAAATTCACTATAAACTACTTTTAAGAATAATGCACAAAATGTTTTTAGTGACTTGTCCAACTTGAAGACATAAATCTCATACTATTTAAAGACTAACAAAAAATGTAATTGTTATTTAAAAAATGAACAGACTGATACTAGTATCAGTTCAGGATTATATTCAAGCTAATGCAATATAATAAAATTTTCAATTAATAAATTTGCATAGGAAGAGAATTTTAGGATAAAATATAGCTATATAAAAAATAATGGCTTTTACACTGTAGATCACCCTCTGCTTTTTGATACTTTCTTCTACCTTTTTACCACATGTTCATATCCTGGTTTTTCTATCTAACTTCTCAATCTCCTTCAGCTGATTTTTACACATTTCTCCAGATAACAGTAGGGGATAACTCTCCCAAAGTTCTGTCTTATACTATTTATCTCTTCTCTCTACACTAGATGATCTCAAGTCCCATGGTTTTCATTTGCATTCCTATGTTTATGGTCCTGAAATTGACTACTCCAGCCCTAGCCTAGTATTTTTGACTTCCAGTCTCATATCTCCAACTACCGTTCGACATGTCAAAGTGGATGTCCAAGAGACATCTTAAACTCAACATGTTCAAACTGAATTATCCCTTCATCCTCAAGTGCTTCCCTGTAACTTTCCTACTAATGCTAAGGGTAGCCCCATCCTCTTAGTTATCAAGGCTTACAACCATGTTATCTTTGACTCTTCCCCTTCTCTCACACCCCTGATAATCTTCTGCCAAGTCTTGTCCATTCTGTCTTCTTTCATATATCTCATATATTCTTCCTTCTCTCCTCTGATTTATGACCATCCTGCTGCAGGCACTTACACTTCATGTCTGGACTACTTTTGCAACAGTCCACTTGTTGGTCTCCCTGCCTCAAGTCTCTCCTCACCCTGATCCATCTTCCATTCAGTTGTTAAAATGATCTTTTAGAATGAAAGATCTGATTATGTCAGCTCCCTATTTTTAAAAAAACTCCAGTGGCCTCCTATTACTTCCAGGATCAAATACAAAAATTCTCTATTTTGACTTTCAAAGTCATTTATAATGTGGCTCCTTTCTACTTTTCTAGTCTTCTGATACCTTACTTCCCACGAGTTCCTTCCATGTGAAGCAACTAAGTGGTACAGTAGATAGAGTGAGGCCTGGAGTTAAGAAGACCTGAGTTCCAATTCCACCTCAGAGACTTATTTGCTGTGTGACTCTGAATAAATCATTTAAACTCTGTCTACCTTTGTTTCCTCAGTTATAAAATGGGGATAATAATAGCACCTAGTTCCCAAGGTTATTGAAGATCAAATGAGATATTTGTAAAGCACTTAGCAAAGTGCCTGGAACACAGTAGCACTTAATAAATGTTTCCTTCTTTCCTTCCATGTACGCTGTGATCCTTAAAAATTAGAATTAGTCAACAAAGAAGCTAATGATTCCATGAGATATGAAAGAATAGCAAAAGTGAAAAGGCCAAAAAAAAAATGAAATAAAATGTGAAATATCTTCTAAGGAAAACAAATGATACAGAAAGTGGACAAAATGGTCTTCCAGTGAATAGCCTAAGTTAACTACTTTAATTATTGACTGATTTGACCTCCTTGCTGTTCAAGGGATTCTCAAAAGTCTTTTCCAGCACCACAATGTGAAAACATTGATTCTATAGTGCTCAGCTTTCCTTAGAATCCAACTTTCAAAGTCATACATTACTACTGGAAACACTGTAAATCATAATATTGCTACTATTACTATAGCTATACTGAAAAGAGATCAATGAAAGAGGGAAAGGGCTTATGTACAAAAAATATTTATAGCAGTTCTTTTTGTGTGGCCAAGAATTATAAACTGAGGGCATGTTCATCACCTGGGGAATAGCAGAACAAGTTATGGCATATGAATGTGCTGGAATACTATTGTGCCATAAGAAATGATGAAGGGTACATTAGAAAAGCCTGGGAAGATCTGTATGAAATGATGCAAAATAAGGTGAACAGAATCAGAAGAACAATCTGCACAGTAACAGCAATACTATAAAGATAATTAACCTGGTGAAAGCCTTAGTAATTCTCATCAATACAATGAAACACCACAATTCCAAAATGGTGAATGTGAAAATGATGGAATGTGCTATCCGTATCCAGATAGAGCAACAGTTCTTGACCTGTGGGTCACGACTCCTTTGGGGGTCAAACAACCCTTTCACAGTGATCACAGGGGTCACCTAAAGACCATCAGAAAAAAAAAACATTTCTGATGGTCTTAGGAACTGAGACACTGCTCCTTTATCCATCTCCAGACATGTCGGCCCACATGCAGATACGCCCACATACGAATATTAAAGAGTCGAGGCATTAGGAAGGTTGAGAACCACTGAGATAATCTGAATTGAGTATACACATCAAAGCATACTTTTTTTCTTTTCCTGATTTTTCCTGGGAGTGGGGGGAAAAGAAAGAAACATGGCTAATATAGATATTTATTTTGAACAGCTATACATATTTGTAATACGTTTTGTTTTTCTTGCCTTCTTATTGTATAGGGGTCTCTGGAATTGAAAAAAAAAGTTAAGTCTCTGTGCTTAAAAAAATCCTCTTTAATCTTAGTGCCTTTCTTTTAAATTTATCTCCAATTTATTCTGTATATATGCTATTTGTATATAGTTGTTTATAGGTACCTAAGTGGCACAATGGATAGAATGCCAGGCCTGGAGTCAGGAAGGTCTGAGTTTTGCTTGCCTCATTTTCATCATCTGTAAAATGAGTTGGAGAAGGAAATAGTAAACCACTCGAATATTCTGCAAAGCAAAACCCAATGGGGTCATGAAGAGTCAGACACAACTGAAAAATAGCAACAACATAATTATATACATGTTGTCTCATCTATTAGATTATGAGCTCATTAAAAGCAGATTTATTTGTTATTTTTCCTTTACTTGTACTTCCATTGCTTAAAAAAGCTAAATGACTGAAATAAGATTATACAATCTGTGGATAACAATAAATATAATTTATAAATATTACTTCACATGAAATTTTAGGAAAGAAAATGTGACAGTATGTCCTGATACTACTGACAGTTACATATCTAAATAACTGTGTAACCTTGGGTATCTCTTGACTTCAGTCTGTAAAATGTCTTGACTATATGATTTTTAAAGTTGGTGGGGGGAAGGTTTCTAGTCCATATTTTATATAGAGAGTAAGGGATAGATCTGTGATTTCACTAGTATAGGTAAATCTAAATGGTAAGTTTCCTTTAGAAACAGAGTCTGGCACAATCTCTGTACTAATGGTCTCAGCAAAGTTGCCCAGAGCACTGAACTGTATCTTGTGTAGTGTCACAAAACTAATAGAGGTCAAAGACAGAACTTCAACCTAAGTTCTTCTGACTCCAAAGTAAGCATTCTTTCCTCCATGCCATGGAGCATCTCCTGGAATTCTGTAATAATAATACATAATGTTAACTATAAAGACATACATTGTTTGTATATACAATGTACATACATTCCAATTATTTTCCATTTACTGTGTTAGTCAACAAAACGCATATTTAAATCTAAATCTTAAATACTTATAGCTTTCATCATTTTATGTGGAAATAAAATACCTACTGTTAAATGTATACATGTACATGCAAACACAACTGAGTTATAGTGTGTTAACAGAACAATTGCCTGAAATATATTCCAGTTACAAATCACAGAAAGAAGGGAGGTTTTACTCATTCAAAAACACACAATTCCCAATCTCAAAACAGTGTTAAAGTTGTTTCAATGTTTAGGAATGGAATCCTCTAAAACTTTTACTTATATTCACTAGAGAATTTCCTATCAAACAAACAAACAAGCAATGATTAAGTTTACTATGTGCAAGGCACTGCTAAGCACTGTGGATACAAAAAAAAAAGGCAAATACACACTCAAGGAACTAAAATCCCAAAGAAGGCAACAAGCAAACAATTATGTACATACAAGAAATAGATAATGTAAATGAGAAGTAATTCCAAACAGAAGGTATTAGCAAGTAGAGGGGATCAGAACTCTTGCAGAAAGTGGGATTTTAGGTGAAATTTAAAGAATTTCTGATATCCTTATCACATATATGTAGACTAATTTTTCTAAATAATCTAGGATTTGGGTATGATGTCATTTCTCTATGGATTCCATACTCTCACAATGCTTTGGGGTCTAGTTCGACATATATGTGGTTTCTGGGAGAAAAATCTCTAGTCTATGTTCCAGAAGGCTCTGGTTTACATATCCAAGAGGCTGTAAACAAGTTCTGATACTGAGAGGTTTGAAAAGGAGGTCTCTGGAAAGTCTAATGAGTAGAAACTAGAGACAGGAGATACTCAAAAAAATGGCACCTTCATAAAGATCTTGCTGAGGCAAGTATATGGAAAAAGAATCATTGAGCAACCACAGTACTGAAAAAATATAGAGAAGAGAACAATGAGTATGGAGAGAAAGTAGGCAAACTCTGGTATAGTACAACTGAAATATGGTATCATGTCCAGATTCTGAAAAAGGATGAAACCCATGACCTCACGTACCTAAGGTTAGCTGCATTCTCTTCCCCTGCCAAGTTGAATATTAAGAGAAGTTGATCTGATAAAACAGCTTCCACCAGCAGCACCATGAATGAAACTGGCTGATCATTCCTTTTGCTGTGTTGATGATATAGTGGGAATGGAACAAGGAGTTGACTCAAAGTCTCCCTTTGAGGGGAGGAAAGAATTTACCTAGGTACTGGTGTAAGAAGTAATAGCTTGTCACAATCTTGCCACTGTTTTGTTAAATCTCACTTTGAATTTATGTCTTAAACTTGGTCTTATAAAGAGGAACTTCAGATAGAGATTTGACAACTACAGATCTGAACAGATGATGACGACCCAAAGCATATTCCAAATTTGGTAGAGCTATATACAGGGGCCTATGTTGAAAGGACCTCATAATACTGCCTTTTATACCACTTCTAGTGCCCAACTATCCATTGGTAATGTTACAGTGTGTGTGTGTGTGTGTGTGTGTGTGTATATATATGCAAACACATGCATGTATGTATGTATGTGTAAGATATACATATGCATTTTATTCTTCATCACTTTTATTCTTCAGAGATTGTCATAGTATCTGTGATATTATCTCAAAGAATAGGGATACTGGAAAGATAGAATTTTGTTTCAGAGAGAACACTGGGAATCATTAGAAGTAGTATACAATATCCCAAATACAATCCAGCCCATTTTCTCATTTTTATTCAATTCTGGACTAAGTTTGTTCAAATAACTACAACCCTTAATCTAGATAACAATCATTCTTTACTCATTTGCTTTTTCTTATGCAGATGGTTAGGTCAAATTCTTTTTTTTTTCTTTCCTCTACTAGTAAACATTTTTATTTATCCAATATTTCCCCCCAATTATATGTAAAAACAATTTTTAAAACTTCCTTTTAAAATTTCTGAGTTCTAAATTCTCTCCTCTCTTGTTAGCTCCTCCTTTAGAAAGGCAAGCAATTTGATATCAGTTACACATATGCTGTCATGCAAAACATTTCCATGAGACATATTCTGAAAGAAAACACCAACAAAATAGAAAATAAGGAAAATAAAGGGAAAAAAAAGTATGTTTTGATCTACAGTGAGACTCGTAAGTTCTTTCTCTGGAGGTAAGTAGCATTTTTCATCAAAAGTCCTGTGTAATTGTCTTGGATCATTGTACTGCTGAGAATAGCTAAATCATTTAAAATTACTCATCATATAATATAGCTGTTACTCTGTATACTGTTCTCCAGGTTCTGCTCATTCATTGTGTATTAATTCATGGAAGTCTTTCCAGGTTTTCCTGTGAACATCCTGCTCATCATTTCTTCCATCACAATCATATGCCCCAACTTGTTCAGTCATTCCACGATTGATGGGTATCCCATCAATTTCCAATTATTTGCCACCACTAAAAGAGTTGCTATAAATATTTGAGTATATATAGGTCCTTTTCCTTTTTGTTTTTTATCTGCCTGAGGTTACAGACCTAACAGTGGTATTACTGAGTCAAAAGGTATGCATGGTTTTATAGCCCTTTCAATATAGGCCTAAAGAGTTCCAAATCACTCGCTAGGATGATGGAATCACTTCACAACTCCATCAACAGTGCAATATTGTCTCAAATTTCCCAAATTCCCTTTAACCTTTATCATTTTCCTTTTATGTCACATTAGGCAATCTGATAGGTATGGGGTGGTACCTCCAAGTTCTTTTAATTTGCATTTCCCTAATCAACTGTGATTTAGACCATTTTTTCATATGACTATAGATAGCTTTGATTAATTCATCTGAAAACTCATTGTTCATATCCTTGGTCAAATTGTTTTTAGTGATATACAATTACTCTGTGTATTATGCTAAGTCCTGGGGATTTAAAGAGAAAATGAAATAACAATACATGCTCTGAAGGAACATACATTCTCTCAGGGAAGAAAGCAGTACATATAAAATTGTAGAAAAGAAAGAGGGAAAGGAAGAAAGTCGGTATACAAGGAGGGTATCAGCAGCTGGGGGAATCAAAGACCTCAGAAAGAAGGTGGTGCTTAAGCTGAGGTATGAAAGAAACTAAGGCTTCAAAGAGAAAGTGTTGGGGAAAAAGGAATTCTAGACATAGGGGACAGCTCATGCTAAGGCATAGGAAGACAGATTTTGAGTTTTATTGTAAAAGGCTTACGAAGAAAGACTTCTGGAACTGAAAAACCAACAAAAGGATGGGGTAAAATAATTTGCCAACCCAAGACAACCTAGAAGGTAAACAGGAAAGGTCTGTCTCACTGAGGTGAGAGTGGAGCACAGCCCAGCAGAGGCAGCACAGGCAAGTCAGGAGCAAGGCCCAGTGAGACCCTGAGCTTCCCCGAAGCCCAATGAAAGCCTGCAGCAAAGTTCAGCAAGGTTCAGATAAGCCAGTAGTAGGCCTTGACCCAACAAGCTAGTTTAGGTTCCAGGGGATATACTGAATCAGCAGCAGTGACTCCCAAAGCTCTCACAGCCCATAAACAGTAAGGGATTCTGACAACTGGTCAGAAGGAGATTACAGGAGATACTTTGCTGACAGTGAGTGCAGGCCTCTGTTGCATTTCCCAAATGGGGATCTAGGTCACAGACCCAGGTCACAGCTCCTGGGAAAGGAGTACCAGCATACTAGAGATTGCAGCCACATAAGACAGGTGTTTCTGGTCACAGTTCCAGGGCAGAAGAGAGTGCTTGTAGTCACTCACAAACCAAAGCACAGACCTGAAGAGCAGTAACTACTTAGATTATACCATGTGAGAAGATCCAAAAACTTACAGGTTCCCCAGAACTAGTTCTGAAAACAGCAGTACCAAAAATGTGAAGCTATATATGGTACTCCCACCAACCTAGGGCAAAGACTAAGTTTATCACAAAACTAAAAGTCATGAAATAGGCTGGAAAAATGAGGGAAAAAAAAAGAGAAAACAACCTGACTACAGAAAGCTGTGATAGTGACAGGCAAGACCAAAGCACAAAAGAGGACAACAATGTCAAAATGAATACATAAGAAGCCTTAAAAAAAGGCAAATTGATGTTAGGCCCAAAAAGAACTCATAAAAGAGCCCCAAAAGGATTTTAAAAAACAAAAAAAGAGAGGTAGAAGAAAAATTGGGGAAAGAAATGAGAGTGATGCAAGCAAATCATGAAAAAAGAGTCAACAGCTTGGTAAAAGAAGCACAAAAAAATGGAAAATGATGTTCTGAAGAAAACAACTCCTAATAGAACTGGTCAAATAGAAAAGATGGTACAAAAACTCACTCAAGAAAATTCCTTAAAAAATAGAACTGGCCAAATGGAAAAGAAAGTACAAAAGCTCACTGAAGAAAATAATTTCTTTTTCCAAAATGTTACATAAAAGAACTGAAACAAAGTGCCAATAAACTAAGAAATAACTGAACCAAACATAATATGTCAACATAATAGAATATCATTATGCCATGGAAATAATGAAGCAGGTGGTTTCAGAGAAACCTGGGAAGACTTGTATGAACCAATATAAAGTGAGCAGAACCAGGACAACAGTATATACAATCATAACAACTCTGTAAAGACAAGCAACTTTGAAAGATTTAAGAACTCTGATCAAGGTAGTCATCAACCATAATTCCAAAGAAATGATAATGAAATATTCTATCTTTATTCTTGACAGAGGAGGGACTTAAGAGTACAGAATAGGACATATTTATCAGATGTAGCTAATGCAGAAATTTGCTTAATCTTTCACATTTATTATAAGAAATTTTGTTTTCCATTTTTCCCCTTTGCTTTTCAGTTGATGGAAGGATAGGGATAGGAGAGAGATAAAGTAGATTTTTGTTAAATGTAAAGAATAAAATTAAATTAAAAAAAATACGGCAGTCACTTCAAGTCTCTCAGCTAATCATTCACTTCTAATTATACTTACTTAGATAAACAGCAACCTTTAAGGTACTTAAAAATATTTTACAAAAGGAAGAAATTTTTTTAAAAAAATAAAAAGGAAGAAAATACTAAGAATTCACATTATTACCTTGACTGCTTAAAAAACTAAACTATTATACAGTTTTTAAAAATCACTAACACTAAAATTATGAACTTATGTGACATATTTATCAATATAGACAAATAAAAAGTTCTGTTCATTTAAAATTCATTGATATATTTGGAAAGTTTGGAATCAATTGATTAATATCTTTTAATTTTTATCCCAAGGTCCTTTCCAGAATAATAATCAGAGATCATAATTATCCTGAGACAGATGCTAAACATAACAACAACCTATTATATCTTTTTAGTATAAAAAACAATACATTTTGGAGGTAAAAAAAAATCGAAGTTCAAATCCTGCCCTCAAATCTTTACTAGTTGTTTAATAACAAAGGGTAGTTCACTTCATTTCTCAGTACCTCAGTTTCCTTCTCTTTATTATACTTCACAGAGTTGTTATATAAGAAAGGACTTCAGTAACCTTAAATAAATGTTATTTTTGGTGGAAAACTTAGGAAAGGAAAAAGAACTATCAAAGTGCCTATAACCATAGCTAATTTATTTTTTCCAATTTGTGTTTCAATTATTATCAAATTAAAAATATATAAATGTATTATTTCATAGTAAACACATGAATTATTTCAACGGGAAGACTGAAATTTAGCTGTATTCTTATTTCAAATCAACACGCTTTAGTGGCAAAGACCAAATTATTTTAACATTAAGTACAAAAATAGAGCATGTTGGAATTACTTGTTAAAACGTAAACTTCAAAAAGTTGCACACAAATTTGAATTGTTCATAAAAAGAGCACCTACATTCTTTTAAAGGGTCCAGTATTTTTAAAAAGTTAAATTACTTTTGGGAATAATTTATTTCGTGTCAAAACATGTTTTGACACAATATTAGAGTTATTTTCTTTAGTAAATATACTTAGAAATCACCAGCCAGAAATTCAAGCCATGCAAAAAGCTAAAAGCAGCTTTTCAAACTAACAAAGAGATCAAAATGAGCATTAGTTTATTTTCAGCCCAGCTTGAAAGTGCCAAGGATAGACTCTAAACAATTCTATTAAGGTAAGTGAATGAGAATTCACAAAAAGTTGCTGTACCTGTCTCTGTTTGTTAAACCCAGATTTACACTGCTTTGAGGAATAAAACAGAATGAAAGATAATATTAAGATGAAAACATCAAACATAACATGTAATAACTAATATAAATAGTAGCACTTGTACCATTCATTTTATTAAAAAAACAAACAAACCAAAAAACCCTCAAACCCTGGAATCTAACAATATACTTTGGGATAACATTATTTGATATACAATATTAACATATGCTGGTTTTAGACATTTTATATGAAGCAAAATTCAGATGTTCCCAGTCAATAAAACTTCAGAATTTATCAATTATTAAATATTACCAAATTATAGCTTAAAATTAATAAACAAAATCTCAACTTAAAAAATTACAGTTGAAGGTTATTCACCTTTTTATTTCTTTCTAACAACAAATGTTCTATTATTTTGCTATGGGTAACATGTAAAATTATTTAACTCAAATAGACATTACATAAAAGAGCATGTCCTAGAACATATTTGAAAGAAAGTTCTCTGCTATTTTACAACAGGTTTGCAGAATATGATGAATAACCCCAAACCATGACATTTTAAGGAAAAAACTTTCATAACACACAGTAAAAAACTAAAATTGACTACGGGAAACACTGATATGCTACTTTTAATACATTTTTATAGTAATGCAGATTTTTAAAATTCTAACTAAAGTCAAAGCATGCAACAATTACTCTTATCAAACCTTACAGATGCTTCTAGATATTCTAAAACAATCTGTATTGCTGTTAATATATTTAGTTAGTTAACAATACTAATTCATTAAAGCTGATTTTACATTGTGAAAATACATCTTTGCAGTATGATTCTACTGTCATACTTTTGTTCTGAAGTGGCCATGACTGAGCACTTTAAACTACAAAAATGGTAGTAATGCAACTGATCCTGGACACTTTAAGAGTATCTGAAACTGATATTATTTTGCTATAAGGAAACAACTTATTAAAAACCAAACTAGTGCTAGGAAAATGTGGCTTTGCTGCTTCAAATCAAAATCACAATTACAAATGAAATACTAATTGACAGGTGGAGAGTCTGAAAGATGGGTTTTATTTAACACTACATTTGTAAAGGTTTGTTTTCAAGACAATCTTCTTAAAAATCACTGCAATTTCATAAAAATTCAAAGAAATTAACTTTATCACTTAAGTTTTTAATAGTTATAATACCCAGGCATCAAAACTAGTATATATATGTACAAATATGTTATGTACAAATATGAATCACTGCTATGGACTCAAAACCTTTCCATTAAAATGCTCTAGTGATACAATTAAATATTATAGTTTGATTTTTTTTTTTAAGTTCTAGCCTGGAATACAGTACAATGACTCTCAAGTAGGGGATAAATTGCTTTTTTTTTAAGTTACCCTTCAAAAGACAAAAAAATAAAAATAAAAATAAACTTGATGGCTCTGAGCTAAAAAAAAAAAAAGGGGGTGGGGGATGGTGTTATTTGAAAACTTTTTGAATCATTTTCATTTTTCAAGCTGACTCACAAACTGACAGGAATTGATGAGTAGTAGGCAGTATGAGCAGCTACACTGAACAGGCTTTTTAAACAGTTCTGAATGCACCTTATTTCTTACCCATGGTATCTTTATTTTTCTTGTCTTGGCCTCCTCCTAAGCAGAGATAGTAAAAAGTTTGGTTCGGGTATAAGAACAAAAGTTCTTTTAAAAGCAGATTAGGATATTTTAAGCCAAAAGTGAACACAGGAATATACAGCATCAACTTAAGCCATTTCATACTTAAGCCTTCTACTTGTTTAAAACTAATTAACCGTCCATTTATCTCTTTTTTTCCAGGTTAAACTAATATATAAACATAAAGGCATACATATTTTTCTTTCCTAGACAATCTCAACAATTTTTTGAAAAATATTCTGAAGCTCCTTTTATTACTGCTCTAAAGACCTGGTAATTGTTTTTATGGCCTGGGTTGTTGCTGCTGGTTGTTCTTAAACAGAAAGTAATGTTGATAGCTCTTAAAGTGTGAAAGAGCCATTGACAATAAATATAACAGACTGACTTAAAAGCACATTGTTTCCTGGTGCCCTTTATTTGGTCTGACAATGAGCAACTTTACTTTTAAATGATTTATCAATTAATCAAAGAATAGAACAGTTCTTTACTTTTAAAAATTCAATATTACCATTATCAACAATAAGCATTTACTTAAAACCCACTTGAGTTATTTGAGAGTACAATTCAAAACAATTTATGTAATCAATGTCACCAATTACAAGAAAATGTATTGCAAGAAAAATAATGTGCTGGGATTAAAATACATTTGGAATCATTCTTTAAGAGACAAGGACCATCCAAAATATCAATGGTTAAACCTTTAAATGTTGATAACATATTATGAACTCCAGTAAAATGAGTTATAGTTTTAAATCTACTACATTTACCCACAAGTACTAAACTGCTATTCATGAAATGTTAAAGATCTAGAGGAAGACCTATATCAGGTAGAGTGGATTCTTTGTGGAGGATCGTATGAGAGAATGGGTGGCAAGACACATATTTGATAAGATGACATGGTTAGGCTGAAGACTGCGCTGATGTGCAGAATATTCACAAAAGTGCACTGAAGTTTGTAGCATTTTCTGATACCTACATAGTACAATGAGTAGTCATTACCAAGTTTTAGAGCAATACATTTTTTGGTTATAACATCTCTTAAAGCCCATACACTAAGTCTGAAGAGGGATGAAATATTTATCAGAATGAGTTACCAGACCCATGAAAAAGTACTGATGTACTAAAGAAGTGTACTCCTTGATAGCAGAGACCAAGCTCATTTAAATTCTTATAGCCTGAGAATTTGGTAAAGTATTTTACACAAAGCAAGTGGTTAAAAAATGTTTGCTACTAATTGTGAACACTATATACATGTCCATTTTATAGAATTTGAGGTCAAATTTTACTATTTAAAATGAATATAGTTTTAGTACTACTCTTTAATTTTCTCACTATCTGCCTTACTTTTATTTAATCCTTCATCAGGAACACATTTAACCCTTTCTCATGAAAAATGTAATTTAAAATAATGTATTTTTGACATAATTTTCAAGAATGAAGTGTAATAAAGAAATGTTGATATTTGAAAATGCTCATATGTTACTTTGATTAGAAGATCACAGAAAAACATCCTCATAGATTTCTTTTCAGTTTTAACTCCCAGAAAGTTGAACTATGTCTTTGTTTATTTTTATTAATTAATCCTCTATATAAAAATCAATGTCATATGCTACTGTAGTTGCTAATTGGTTTTTTTAAAAGCAAAGCATTAATATACTATGTACATGGCAGCATTTTCTTTTAATATTATAAACAGCAAAACAATACAGCAAATTTACTAAATGTAGGCAAAAAAATATAATCAATTCTTATTTTGAGCATCTTTTAAACATTTCACTTAGAATGTCTTTTCTCCTTCCTCAAAATAGAACTTTGAAGACTATCCCTAAATGGAAGATTGCATGATGGTTCTACAGAATTCTCTAGTCATTAAAATTCTTATACATTATTTCAAGTAGAACTAATTTAGCATGTTCAAAGTATTATGACTCTTAAGTTGGTTACAGTAAAGGCATACCTCACCTAACATCATTAATAGTTGTGATGAAATTTGATATCAGTTGACTCAACCTTCAAGAGAAAAATTAGTCCCATCTGAACAATGTTTAGGTACATACAACAAATAAAATCATTAGTAAGCACACTGATATTAAAGGCAGTTAAGAACACTATGAGTTAAGCTTGGGTTATTACCAACTGACAAAATAATTGGCCTAATATTTTACAGTTAAGTACTGAGACAGACTAAAATTTGGTTATGACGCATTTATAGTATTATGAAATAACACTGGTCAGGGTAATATGCAGAATATGCTTATGTCTGGTTTTCATAAATATCTCAAAAAAATTTTTTTGGCATAAAGAATAATACTTATAATTGTGAACATATGTAATAAAGATTCTCTAAGTAAAAATTATTATGGTATATAATGTTGATTGCTCTATTAATGAAAAACTCCCTAAATATTTCAAAAAGAATTATGGGCTACTGTGTTCATCATTTATAGTTAACTGAAAAGACTTGACTACGTTTACTGAGATGCTAATGGTTCAAAAGAATTTACACTCTTAATAGACACACAAACAAATAATTCCATCTTTTTTCTACTACCATGAATAACAAATTGGAATCTTAACATTGACTTAAAAGCATATCAAGTTCACAAGTATACAGGAATTTAGGATACAATTCACTAAATTAGTTCAACTATCTGGCCCATATTTTAAGAGAGCTTTAGAACCAAGACTGATTATATTTACATGGCAATAATGCACTATTAAATAAAATAAAATAAATAGCTGGATGCACATGGATTGAATTCAAAAGAACTCTGAATTTCATCTAACATATAGTGGTTATTTTTAAAGCTCTTACACTGAGTTCACATCTTAATAAACATAAGAACACAAGAAAAAATTAAAATTTCTTACAACTAAAAATAATTCCTATCTTAAGATGTTAGCAAAAATGACTATTAGTTCTTTTATGGTAAGATATCCTTGTAGTTTTAGCAGCAAATTTATTTTACTATAGTCTGTGAGTTATTGTAGAAAAAAAAGTAATATGGATTTTATGATATGAGTACAAATTGCTGACAAAGGTTTAAGTAGGAATTACCGAATATGATTCCAATTTCAACACTAGCTCGTGCATCAACATTTCAGGTATTTTAATGCAACAGTCTTCTATGTATATAGCACTAACTACAACAACATCATGGTAGTGATAAAGGCTAGAGTAAAATGATAAATCATAACTTAGTTATAAAAGACTTAGGTCTAGAGAATTAGGAATGTAAAAGAGCTCTTACAAATCAGCGCTGAACTATTGATGAAAACGGCAGAAATAAATAATAAAAATAAATAATAAAACTGGAAAAATGCATTTTATGATAATTCAAGAGGAGGTATGATAGGGGAAAGAAAGGGATTAAGGGGGTAAATAAACACACTAGCTCTTAAATTTATTTGAAAAAACTATACTTATTAGTGTTTAGCTACACTATGCTAGTTGCCCATCACAACACAAATGCAGTGTTAGTGAACTGCTAATTACAATTAATATAAGATCATTACTGTTGAAAAGCAATGAGATGCTAGAGTTCCACACCACATGACTACTCAGTTATTACCATTGAGGAGTCTGTGGGTGAAGAAAGCCCCTCAGCAGCATCCTCCTTGATAACCTCCTAACAACACAACAAAACAATACAATATGGGTGAATCAATTAAGGCTTAAACCAAAACATGACAATGAATGAAAATGATGTTCAAGATTATCATAATATTAAATAAACATTTTATAGATGTAATTAAAAGACTTTTAATAACTTTTTCTGGTAGTAACAGTTTAGAATTGAAAAAGCAAGTTAATTAATTTTTTTTGAGTTCTAAATATTCTTTTCAGAAAAAGTTAGTTAAGGGGGAAGTATATTTTTCTCTTTAGACAGATACATAATGGTAGTTTTTTTCCCTTTTGAAATTATTTAAATCTGAATAAAACACAGGGCTGGAAATAAAGTATATTTAAATACAAAATGTATTTTGTTTCCATTTTATTTTCTGGTAGTATTTTTAAAAAATAATTTTAACTAACTTGTTTAACAAAATGCTTGAGGATGATCTTTCAACACCTCTCATTTATATAACATACTAATAAGCATTTTTAGATATTTCATATTCAAGTCTACTGAAAATTAAATGAGAATTCATTTTTAAAAATACAGGAAAACTACTATAAAACAGAAGAACTATGATTACAAACAAGTTAACATTCACTACTAACACTGAAAGTAATATTCCTTCTACATAGTAACTAATTAAATATAAACAAAATACATTTTGCATTAGCAATAGCTTAGTTATTCTTAGAGATATTTATTAAATAATTTATATTATTTGTACTGAAAGGAAATTACCAAACTTATTTTTTAAGGTCATCTATATTTATCTAGATCAATATTTTCATTACCCTTCACATACTTACTAGGCCACTGTTCTGATCTCTGGAAAAATTCGTTTTTATAGATGGACGTGGGATGACATGTTGGAAACTGCCAGGGTAATACCTTGGCAGGTTAACATATGGGACAAAGAATGGCTATGGAAAGAAACATGTAACAAAAAAGGGGGATAAACAATTACAGAAATTAAATTATATTATGATCAAAAGAAATTTATCAATCTAACAAAACGCAATTTCCCCTTTTTTAAGCCTAATGTGTAAACCAAAATCAAGCCCCCAAAAGCTTTATTTTACATAAATAATGTTATATTAAAAATAAATTCAATAATTTTTTAAAACTAAAGTTTGGCTCCTTTCTGCTTCCAGTAAAACAAAAATACACAATACAACCAATTCACAACCAAGTAGTCATTCTATATAAAGAATGCTACCAGAAGGATGTAACTTAGATATTATCAAAAGTAATTTACCTATTTCTAGTATGCTACCAAAAAAAAAAAAAAGACCTCAGCTATGTTATAGCCCTGGCAGTGATATGGCATTATATTAAGACTCAGGGGTAATTTTTAATAAGCAAGCATGTTATTTCAAGGATGGAATAGATTGCTCAGATAAAATTTTGTGATGTATTATAATTGGATAAACTGAAATTTTGTTTAAAAATTTCATACTAGCTATGATAGATATATATTAAAATTCATAAGTCTCAATTCTATTAAGTTTCTGGAACCTGTCTGGTTTTTTTTTTAGCCCCAAGAATATTCTGCTTTCACTATCAAGGTCAAAACAAGTCATTCCTTAGAAAAATGGGTCAAAACCCCTATAATCTTGAGAAAAAAAAACAATTGATAATAGTAACTACTCGGCCTAGTAATCTATATTACTTTTCTCTCATTTTTCTCACTTCCAAAAGATGTTTCTGAATCTTAAACCATGAACTGGCATCTAGATGTCAATGGACACAATCTGTGCTAAAGTATGAATTTTGACCAGTAGATGATTTAACATAAAATCTACAAGAATAAAATTTCCATTAGACTAAAACAGCGCAGAAACATGAGCTCTGCTTGTCAAGCTGCTGCTTCTACAGAGAAATTTTATTATGATGAAAGTTGTTGCATTAAAATTTCACTTATGAAATTTATTTCTCTTCTTGTAACAAGGCTAGACTAGCAAGGCATATGGCATAAGATGTCTGTGCCAATCACCTTACGAACTGCATATTAAATTTTATTTGGGTTTCCTTTTTTTTAAGTAAATATTTTTTAAATGATCATAAAATTCTACTGTTCATTCTTTACATCAAACAGCCCTTGCATAACATCCTAAACGTAATGTATTTTGGCACGTTAATCCTTCCTATCAGCGATGGCTCTAGGTAGTACTAGTAGAACCCAAACTCTGCAGGGAGGTTGTTGAAGATAAATTGCTGCCGTGGAACCACAAGGCACAAATCTAGGATTTACCAAATTTGCCTCAAGATGCAAGAACTATGTTTAGGATGACTAATCAACAAAAGATGATTCTGTCCTCTTCAATTTGGTTGTGTAAGATCAATCCTGTTTGAATTTATTTAAGCTGGTTTCCATTTCCCCAGTCACAAATTCCCTAGTGCATCCAAAGTCACGGCTCAAGATTGCAAACTTCTAGAAGGTAAAAGTAGTTTTTATACATTTATTATGAATTAGCAGCTCTATATTAATGATAATCATAATACATAAATTACACTGCTTATATTCAAGTACAAATCCCTATAAATTTACATTCGTAACAAAAACTTCATGTTTGTAAAATTTTACTTTAGATTCATAAATATGTAAAATGTCATATTTAGTTATAAAAATCAACACTAAAATTTTTGAGTTTTGAATTTCAGCAGTTTTGTCTTTACTAAGTACTTTACTTTCAGAGGTACAAAAAATATGGAAGACAAAAAATTGACCAGTTTATGAAAGCTCCAAATAAGCAGGAAGGTGAGGAGAATGAACATTTTATACAGCACCTAGAGTGTACCAGGCACGATGCCAAGCTCTTATTTTTGCAAATATGAACTCAACTCTCCCTTACAACAACCATGGTAGTAGGTACTATTATTATCCCCATTTTATAGATGAGGAAACTGAAATAAACAACAGCTAAGTGACCTACTCAGAGTTACACAATTGATAAGTGTCTGAGGCCACATCTGAATTCAGGTCTTCCTGACTCTAGGCCCAAATTCTATCCACAGTTATGCTGCCACCTCACTGCCTTAAATGTCAATTTAAAACATTAAACAGGACAAATGAAACATGCATAAACAAAAACAAGGATGATCTTTAAATTAAATAATGTTTCTATTTATATCAATGTGTATGTTATAGAAAATACATGCACATAAGAACAAGTTGTGATTACCTCATTTTACCTATGTCAAAATCATTTCCCTATGAAAGTAAAAAGTAAGTCTTAATATTTGGATTGTACTTAGGATTCATTCTAATTTTATTTCTCTCTTCTTTATTCAATATTTACCTCAATAGTCAACTACTTTAAATACCATCTTTCTACTTTCCTTTGTATCTTAAGAACAGAATGCAATTTCAAAAACCCAAGGAAATAATAAACTACTTAATTATGGCATCACGCTGAAAGCCAATTCTTGAAATGACAAGGTAGAAGTATTGATTTACCCGGTTATAGAAGGGATGCTGAGGTCCTGTTAGGCCACTGTAAGAGCTGCTATGAGCTTGAGGTGATACCACATTACCAGGATAAGTTCCATTAAAGGAAGTTGAAGAACTCATAGTTGCAGGCAGACTAAATGCAGATGGGACTCGAGGATTCACATCAAGTGGCACAGCAGAGTACTGAAGTCCTCCAATCTGTTCTCTTGCAGCACGAACATCTAAAATAATGAATTATGTACAGACAGTGGAAAGAAAGAAAAGTATAATTTAAATCTCCACGTTTTTGTATCTTATATTCAAGCAAGATAAATGATTCTGACTTACTCAGATCAAAGAAATCTGGAATTAAAGAACTGCTGATTTATACAAACTAAGTATTAATAAAATTAAAGGTAGTTGATAAGACCATTAGAAGTTAGGTGCTTAAGAAAGAACAGTACTAATTCAGATGATTAAAACTCAACTGATGTATGAGAAAATTAGAGGATCAATCTCAAAACAGCCTTTCATTTCTTTGTTAAAAGCAGTCATTAAAAAAATACAAAATCACTAGCTCTAGTTAACAAAATAAGAAATTGTTGCTAGTCTCCGTTTTTTAAAGGTAACAGGCCACTTCCAAATGGCAACATAAAATATCATAATTTCTATTTCATTAAACAAACTGAAGATAATATGCAATGTCAAAATGCCTACATTAATCTAGCACCATTAGCAGGGGAAATAATTCACTATGGGCTCCTAAATCCTTATTTTCTTCATAGTCTACACCATCCAAGAGAATTTGAAAACATCTGATGTCTAATGCTAGTTTAACTTCAATTGTACACATTGCTCTATGAATTTAATATGTTAAAAGAAAATGCTTATTAATTAATAGTTGTCACTCACATAATACCTGACAGAAAAACTTTTCCCACATACAACCTGACACAGGGGAGCAGAGATGGATACAAGCTGTCAAGAAAGTCTGCCAATATTTGATAGTTCTTCCTATCCCCATGAAACACTTTAAAAAATTTGTCTTTCAGTCATTCATATCCAACTTTGTATAACCCCATTTAGGCTTTTCTTGGCAGAGATACTGGAATATTTAGACATTTTCTTCTCCAGCTCATTTTACAGATAAAAAACTGAGGCAAAGAGGGAAAAGTAACTTGCCCAGGGTTACATGGCTAGTGAGTGTCTGAGGTCAGATTTGAGCTCATGAAAACAAGACTTCTGAATTCTAAGCCCAATGTTCTATCCACTGGGCCACCTCTCTACCCCATTAAAATAATTTTTAAAATACAGTAGCATGAAGACAATGACAGAAACATAAATCTTGAGTCTCTAGGAGCAAAAGTGCTAGTACTAAAATCTATTACAATATACTTTACATTAAGTCACTTCGATTTCCAAATCTATGTCTTGATATTCTGCCCCTATGGAAGCAGCTTCTAGAGCCATAAGCATAACAAATTCCAAGGTCACAAAGATTCACACAAAATGGATTCATTCTTACTTTATGGCATATCGTTAGCATCATCCTTAATAGGGGCAAGGCACTTTGAGATATTCAAAAAAGAATAATATTTATAAGCTAGTTGTTGCCTTAGAACTTCTATTTTACTTTAGGAATGAGATGTACATGTGAAAATAACTATAATACAATAATGTTAAGTATCAAATTAGAAATAGAGAATAATGGTAAAAGAAATCAGAGTGTCTTTCCTTGAGCGGGTCAGCTAATCTACTACTTCCTCAACTAGATATTCTAGTTTAAAAGAAAAGATAGTATTATTAATTTGTCTGAGACAAGAAAGCTGGAAACGTTTCCTCCACCGAAATTCTCTAAGCCAGTGATTTTCAACCTTCCTAATGCTGCGACCCTTTAACACAGTTTCTCATGTTGTGATGACCCCTAACCATAAACGTATTTTCGCTGCTACTTCATAACTGTAATTTTGCTACTGTTATGAATCATAATGTGAATATCTGATATGCAGGATGTATTTTCATTGTTATAAAATGAACATAACCCACAGGTTGAGAACTGCTGCTTCCAAAGTAGAATAATTTACCTTGTTAGGATAAAAGGACAGCACATCTCATTAGTGCTCTGTTTCATCTCTTTAACAGGAAGCACTATTACAGTCTCTGGCCTTATACCATGTTCTTTTATTTTCATATATTACTCTAGCCTCGATAAAATAAAGTATAAGAACTTGCTAATCTGATCTTTTCACCATTGTGATGTCATGATTTAAATGGTTGTATTCATCAATTAGCTCTCAAGACAGACAATATTTATTCCACAGTTAGAGAATAAATTCTTGAACTGAACTTCAATGGAAGATATTAGTTTCAGTGAATGATAGAGAGCATAAAGGAAATAATGCTGCCCTGTCAAGGTCTTTATAGTTCCTGATTCCTGAATTTATTATCTAGTATATTAGCTATCCCTTCTTGCTTTGGGTCACCTGAACATAATCAGAGCTTACTTTTTTTGGTTGTTGTTGTTAAAGTTTGCTTTTCTTTTTATTTTTTAAGAACTGATTAGTTTATTTACTTTTAGTTTACAAGATTCAATTCCACAATCCCTTGAGTTTCAAGTTTGCTCCCCTCACTCTTCCCCCCGCTTCCTCCCACCCATGGTGGCATATAATCAAGTATAGGATCTGCAAATACTTTCACACCAGACATTAGCTTGGTTGTACAGAAGGGTTGTAACCAATGGAGTGAACAATGGGAAAGAAGAAACAAAACCAAACATGGAAAAGAACGATACTATGTAGATTGCTTCGGTCTTCATTTAAACTCTGTTCTTTCTAGATCTTTCTCTGAATGTAGGTATCTCCTTCCATCCTGAGACTTACTAATAAGTTGTCTTATTGCTGAGAAGAGTCCAGTTTATCAAGGTTGGTTATCACACATATGTTGCATCTGTGATTGTGTGCACGTGTTTCCTGGTTCTGCTCTTCTCACTTGGCATTAGTTTGTATAAACCTGAACTGGAGCTTACTTGATGTTTGTTGACTAAGCACCTAGAAGTCTGGTTTGCTTATAGTGGCAAAGGGAAAATGTGAATTTACTCTGGTCAGGCAGACTCTGTCTCTTCTCTCCACCAAAATATACACTCTAGAGCTACTGGGGACAGGAGTATGTGCTGTTACCAGGAAAACATTCTTGTAGTAAGCAGGAGAGAATGAAAATAAATGTTACATAATAAATTACTTGAAACCTTTAATTACTATAAAACATTCAAAATGTCATATTTCCTCCAAACAAAGGAAAGAGAGCTCAATTTGAACTTCCCAATGTCTAGGGAACTTTAGGGAATCTAAAAGACCATTTCCCAAAAGACATGTCACTTTCTTCTCATCTACTTATTCCTGATAATGTTCTATAAACCTTAAGGTTCTAGATATAAAGAACTTTCTCCTATTAATCTAACAATGATACCCAGTAATGAAATTTATTTCCTGACCATAAAGAGAAAAATACAATTTCTCAACTTGGGAATTTAGAATTTAAAATAAAGCTTTTCCAGTTAACTCTATTAAAATGATCTTGGTAATATCATATTTTATATTCTTAATGCCTTTCAAATTTACTTCATATTGAGACCCCTTTCAACCTTTACCAAATCTTTCTTTCCCTGTGGATAAAGATTTTCTCACCATTTTCTGGTTTCTGTTAAATTTTTGATAAAAGAACTGCTTGGAGAGTGAGATCTGAAGGAAGAGAAAACAAATCAGGCAGAAAACTACCTGGTTCACTGGATTCAGGATGCCTCCACATGACTGAGAAGGTAAATACTGTCTCCATTTTAAAACTGGATAAACAATGGTACTCGCAAACTATAGATTAACAAGTCTGACTGTACTTCCTAGTAAAAATTGCAGCCTCAAGTTCAAATCCAGCCTCAGACATTTACTAGTATGATTGTGTGATTGTGGTCAAGTCATTTAACCTCTTTTTGATTCAGTTTCCTCATCTGTAAAGTGAGAATAATAATAATAGCATTTACCTCACAGGACTGTTGTGGGGATCAAATGAGATAGTAATTGTAAAGTGTTTATCACAGAACCTGGCACATAGCAAGCATCATATGTTAGTGATTTTTGCTATTATTATTATCATAACAATTTTTGTTGTTGTTGCTGAAATTGTAGAATGCATTATTAAAGTAAGCGAACATATAAAACATATAAAAATGGGAGTGGTGATGACAAAAAGCCATCATGGCTACATAAAAATAGCTTGTGCTAGGTTAACTTTATCTGTATTTTGATATAAAACAAGTAGGGAATGTTGTATATAGGAGAATCTCTCAACCAATGCAGATCAATGACTATTCTGCAACTGCAGTATTAGTTCTACATGTCACATTGAGAAGTACAGTGATTTGCCCACCACAACATAGACAATTTGTATAAGAAGTGGAATTTGAATACAAGTCATCTTTCTTTTAACTAAACTAAAATGTTTCATAAATTAAATAGGGGTAAATTTCTTCCACTCAGGTTCAAATTTTTTTTTTAACAAAGTAAGGCAAGCAAAGTAAGAAGGCAGCTTTTCTGACAAAGATCTGAAGATATCTGTGGATGCCTAGTGGTAAAAGAGGCACAAAAATTCACTGAAGAAAAGAACTCCTTAAAAAAAAGAATAGACCAAATGGAAAAAGTGCAAAAATTCAACAAAGAAAAGAATTACTTAAAAAGCAAAATTGGCAAAACAGAAAAAAAGATACAAAAGTTCACTGAAAAAAATAATTCCTTGAAAATCAGAATAGGGCAAGAGGAAGATGACGACTCCATGAGACATCAAGAAACAATAAAGCAAAGGCAAAAGTAGAAAAAATAGAAAATGTTAGATTCTATTCTAAGATTTTTTCACTGGAAAACAGACTGGAGAGAGATAATTTAAGAGTTCTAAGACTACCTGAAAGCCATCATCAATAACAACAACAAAAGAGCCCAGACATCATCTTTTCTTTTTCCCCTTTTTGGATGAGGGAGGGTAGGGCAATTGGAGTTAAGTGACTTGCCCAAGGTCACATAGGTAGTTTTGTGTTAAGTGTCTGAGGCCAGATTTGAACTCAGGTCCTCCCAACTCCAGGGCCAGTGCTCTGTGCCACCTAGCTGCCCCAAGACATCATCTTTCAATAAAATGTAAAGAAAACTGCCAAAGAATTCACCTTCTGAAAGAGATCCCAAAATAAAAACTCCCAGGAACATTATATCCAAATTCTAGAGCTCTCAGGTCAAAAAGAAAATATCCCAAGCAGCCAAAAAGGATCTATTCAAATACCATAGAACCATAGTAAGGAACACACAAGATTTAGCACCTTCTTCAATAAAGGATCAAAGGGTTTGGGATATGACATTCCCAAAGGAAAAATAGCTAAGACTACCATAACCTACCCAGCAAAAATGAGTATAACCCTTTGGGGGGAAAAATGGAAATTTGATGTAATAGAGAACTTTAAAGAATTCCTGATGAAAACATCAGAGATGAATACAGCTATCTCTTCCACACTGCGACTTTTCCCACTGCATTTTCAATATACTGCAGGTCAGCATGAGAAATTAAATTGGAATTTTTTGGGGGAGGGGTAATGCAGAAGCTGTAGATGACACACAAAAGTTTAGAAACTTAGAAATACATAAAATATATGTATAGCATTGTATAATAACATGTTTCATTTTTTAATATCATAACATTTCAGACCTCTCTGGTATGAAGGGAGAGTCAAAAAAAATTTTAACAGATTTTCCAGATTGTGGGGGCACCATGTCCTTAATTCCCACAATGTGGAAAGGATAACTGAAGAAAATTTTACATTCAAATGTAAAACTCAGAAGTAGAGTAAAAAAGGTAAATATGAAAGGGACTCAATAAAGTTAAACTGTTTACATTCCTATATGGAAAGATGAGACATATAACTCCTAAGGACTTTATTATTATTATGGCAGTCAGAGGGAGTCTACATTAAACAGAGGGCAAAAGTGTGAGTTGATTTTGTAGGAATGGTCTACAGAAAAAACAAACAAACAAAAAACTGAAGGGGTGAGAAAGGCAGACGTACTAGGAGAAGAATGAAGGGAGAGGTAGAATGGGAAAATTTTTCTCACATAAAAGCAGAAGGAAGGGTTTTTATAGTGGAGGGGGAAAGAAGAGATGGGTGAGTAATACTTGAACCTTACTCTCAATGGAATTACTTCAAAGAGGGAAAAATATATACACACTAAGTTGGGTATACAAATCTATCTTACCCAATTAGGAAATAGGAGGCAAAGGGGATAAGATATATTATTGGGGAGGAATGGGAGAAGGGGGAAAGAGAATGATAAAAAGGAAGGCAGTTTAAAAAAAAGAGTTAATGGTCAGAAGCAAAACAGATTCCTGAGGAGGGACAGGATAACAGAGAGAGAGAGAGAGAAAGAGAAAGAGAGAGAGAGAGAGAGAAAGAGAGAGAGAGAGAGAGAGAGAGAGAGAGAGAGAGAGAAAAGGAAAAATAGAAGAAAATAAGATGGAGGAAAATATACAGGGGCAGCTATGTGGCACAATGAATAGAGGACTGGCCCTGGAGTCAGGAAGACCTGAGTTCAAATCTAACCTCAGACACTTAACACGAACTAGCTGTGTGACCTTGGGCAAGTCACTTAACCTCAATTGCCCTGCCTTCCCCCCTCCAAAAACAAAAAGAAAGAAAATACACAATAATCATAATTGTGACTGTGAACAGGATAAGCTCAATCATAAAACTCAAGCTGATAGCAGAATGGATTAGAAACTAAAATCTAATTAATATTATTTACAAGAGACACATTTGAAACAGAAAGACACACTGAGAGTTAAAATTAAGGGCTAGAGCAGAATCTATTACACATTTTGACTGAAGTAAAAAAAGATAGGAGTAGCAATCAAAATATCAGACAAAGCAAAAGGAAAAAGAGATCTAATTAAAAGAGATAAGCAGGGAAACTATTTTGCTAAAAGGTACCATAGAGAATGAAGTAATACAAAAAAAATTTACAGCAAGTTTCTCTAACAAAGGCCTCATTTCTCAAATATATAGAGAATGGAGTCAAATTTATAAAAATTAAGAGCCATTTCTCAATTGATAAATGGTCAAAGAATAAGAACAAGCAGTTTTCAGAAGAAATCAAAGTTATAGTCATATGAGAAAATGCTCTAAGTCACTACCAGCTAGAGAAAGGCCAATTAAAACAGCTATCAGGTACCATCACATACCTATTAGAAATGACAAATGCTGGAGGGGATGAGGGAAAACAAGTACACTAATAAACTGCTGGGAGAGGTCTGGAGAACAATTTGAAACTATGCCCAAAGAGCTATAAAACCATTCATGTCCTTTGACCCAATAATATCCCTATTAAATCTATATTCCAAAGAGATAGAAGGAAAAAGACCTTCATGTACAAAAATATTTATAGCAGCTCTTTTTGTGAAAGTGAAAACTAAGGGGATGCCCATCCACTGGGGAATGGCTGAATATATGGCATATGATTGTGATGGAGTATGACTGTGCTATAAGAAATGATACAGGAAGTAGTTTCAGAAAAAACATTAGAGTGAGACCTACATGAAGTGATGCAAAGTGAAGTGAGAAGTGTACAGTAACAGCAATGTTGTAATGTTGATTAACTGTGAAAGACTTGGCTACACTGATCAATTTAGTGATTCAAGAAATTCTAAAAGACTCATGATGAAAAAAATGCTATCCACCTCCAAAGAAAGTACTGATGAACTCAGTGAAAACTGAAGTATAATTTTCTCACTTTTTTAATAATAAATTTATCAAAGAATAGGATAAAATTATTAATTAATTTAAATGTTTAATAGGATAATTAAAATTATTAATTTAATTACATTGATTAATTTAAACTTAAATTAATCTTAAAATGCTACAGCTAGTTCTTATTACAGCTATAACTCCTTAATTCTCCCATAAGGCATTAATTACCTACAATATATTTTAGAATTTATACTTACAACATATCCTTAAAAGGAAAGCCAAAAATAAATGTAGCATTATCAGAGTCATCTATAAAATACATAAATTTATTATTGGAAGGAACCTTAGAAAACTAGTACAACCTCTTGATTCTAAATGAGGAACTCAAGTCAGTGAAATGAACTGACATACCAAAGATCAGAAAGATAGTAGCAGAGCCAGGACTAGAATTCATCATGCTGACTCTCACTCTCAGGCCAGCGACCATGTGTTATGTGGTAACTGTTATGTGGTTATGTGGAACTGCTGGTAAGTCAGTGTAGCTGGATCACAAAATGCAGAGAAAGCAGTAAATTATGCTGCCACCCATTGTCTCAGTAGAAATTTAATATGAGTAAGAAATAGTGAAGCTTTGAGAGCCTCAAGTCTCACGAAGACTTCACATACATAAAGAAAAATCATTACATTTAATAATTATTACCTACCTGCAATAATTTCTCGAAGTTTGGGATCCAGGTTTACAGTACATGGCAAAAATGTTTTTACATCTCGAGCCACAAGAACTGGTGTTCGTGAAGACAAAAACACTTCAAAGTTCCTTATGTCACCATCAATTTCAAGCAATGGCTCAACATCTTTAGTTGTTGGGATATTCTTTGATATTCTTTGAAAAAAGAAATAAGGATATCAACATAAAAGAGTCAATATTATCACTATATAAGTAGATTCTGCTAAAAGGTTTACAAAAAGATTTTGTTTCTCTCAAAAACTAAGTTACAGAAGCAGTCATCAAAACCAGTTGGCATTGGGTAGAAAAATAGATAAATGGAACAGACTAGATAAAACAGAATCAGAAATAACAGAATTCAATAACTCTCTTTTCAATAAACCATACACATAAGTTATTTGGGAAAAAACTTCCCCATTTGATAATAACTACTGGAGAAACTGGAAAGGAAATCTGGAAAAAAGAGGTTCAGACCAACATTTTATACTAAATTACACAATAAATTGAAAATGGATATGCAACGTTAATATTAAAGATATACCTTTCATAGTAATACCTAGATATATTCTTAACCAAACAAAGGATAGAGGCAATTAAAAATTTTAAAAGAGATAATTCTGATTACATGAAATTCAAAGGCTTCTGATTACATGAAATTCAAAGGCTTTTTACACCTAGGAAAAGAAGGTAAAAAGCAGAGTGGGAAAATTCATTTGCCACAAATTATCAGATAAGAGTTTATCATATATATGTATATACATGTGTGTTTATATGTAGGTATAGATGTGCATATATATGTATATGTGCATGTGTATGTATACATATATATATACAAACACACATGTGTGAAAAACTAAAATACAAGACCAAAAGCTATTCTCTGATACATAAATGGTTGAAAGATATGAACAAGTAGTTCTCAAAAGAATTGCAAACTATTAACATCTGAAAAACTGCTTTAAATCACTAAAAATTTTAAAAATGCAAATCAAAATAACTCAGAGGTTTCGCCTTATCCCCAGAAAACTGGATGATAAAAGATGGCAACAGTCAAGACCAGAAAGGGGTCTGGAATGGTAGATGCACTAATACACTGTTGGAAATATAAAAAAGATCTAAGCATTCTGAAAAGCAATATAGAATTATGCAAACAAAGAGGCTAAAATATGCATACCATTTGACAGAAATTCTACAAAGAGAAGGGAATAAGCATTTACATAGAGACTATTGTGTGGCAGGCACTGTGTTTTTAACAAATATTATCATATTTGATTCTCCCAACAACCCTGTAACATAGATGCTATCGTTATCTTGATTTTACAAATGGAGGAACTGAAGCAAACAGAGGTTAAGTGACTTTGTCCAGGGTCACACAGCTAGTATGTATCTGAAGTCAAATCAGAACTAAGGTCTTTCTTCCTGACTCCAGGTCCAGCACTCTATCTACTATGCCATCATCTGCTTCTGCTTGGTATGAACCCCAAATCCAACACTGATAAAAAGGAAATCTCATATAAAAACGAAATATTTATAGCAGTGCTTTTTGGGGTAGAAAAGAACTGGAAGCAAAGTAAAAGCCCATCAACTTAATCATGGTTAAACAAAACTGTTCTAAGTGAAGGTAATATAATATTCGGTGCTATAAGAAATTATAAATGTGGTAAGTACAGAAAAGCATGGCAAGACATATCAATGAATGCAAAGTGAAGTAAAGAGGGTCAAACAATAAGCATGATACCAATAAGGTAAACAAAAGTAAATAAAACAAAGTAACTGAAGATGATTACAAAACTACAAAGAACAAAGAAGAGATATAAGAAATTATCTTCCCAAAGAAAAGATATGAGAAAAAGTCTTCCCTTCCCTTATCTCTGCTTTTGAAGAGGTGGAGAATTTCCACCCCTCATCCCTACTCTGTAATCCAGTGACACATGGCTTCCTTGCTGTTCCTCACACATGACATTCCCATCTCTCAAATCAGAGTACTTTTAGTAGCTGTCCCTCTCCTGCATCTAAAACTAGCTCCCTACTTATCTCTACCTCCCAGCTTCTTTGGTTTCCTTGAAATTTCAGCTGAAGTCCTACTTTCTGCGAGAAGTTTTTCCTACTCCTTCTTAATCTTACCCCCTAAATATCTTTTTTTGGATATAGTTGTTTGTATGCTGTCTCCCTTAAGACTGTGAAAGCAATTTAGACTTAGAAAGCAGGGGCTTTTTGCTATTTGTTACTTTTTGCATCTCTAGCATTATATACAGTACCTCTAACTTACTAAGTGCTTCATAAATGATAGTCAACTGAAAAAAGTTTATATGATTTATTTCTGGATAGCAGTAACTATAATCCATAATTGTTACTTCACATAAAATTTCAGGAAATAAAATGTGGGAAACCTGCTGAGAGAATTCTGAGAAGATGGTGGTTTAGGTCAGATTTAGGTTCAGCTCTCCAAATTTCCTCCACAAAAAGAGACAGAACATCACCTCAGAGGGAACAGAGAGCAGAGGAAGTAAACAAAAGCTAGGGTAAAATAGTTAAGACCCCAGGAAAGACTCAACCCCCAGGGGTGGAGGTCCAGGCTAAAAGAAGTGCAAACACTTCCAGGCTCTGCAGAATCAACAAACACACCCTGGAGGCAGCTGGGTTGAGAAGCAGCCCTAGTCTTTATTTGGCGGGCAGTGTGGAGATTTGTAGTTGAGTAGAAGACTGAGGAGAATATCTTTACCTCCATGATAAGGTATTCAGACTATAAAGAGTTAAGAAAGTGAAAGGAAAGGAAATGAAGGCGTCTATTACAGAAGTAGAAAGGCCTTCTACTGTCAAGGCACGCCAAGCACAGCTGTGCTGACCAGATGGTTCTAGGCTGCAGCTGAGGGGCAGAAGGTGTTAGCACACACCTGATGAGTGCAATAGCAAGAGGGGCAGGGGCCCCGCTGGCTGTGAGCACTTGCAAGAGAGCAGAGCCTCTGCTTTCAGTCCAAAGGTAGAGAGGACAGTGTAGTTTACAGCCACCTGAGAGACCACAGGGAGCAGGATCATTTGCAGGACAGTATGGCTGGGGGCCCTAGGTTTAAGAGTGGAGAGGAAAGTTCAAAGTTGGACCCTAGGACAGATCTCAGAAAAAGGAGAGATTTCAGAAAATAACAGGAAGAAGGACCTGAAATTTGGGGCATCATTCCCCATACCTTGGGACTAGAACTTAATTACACTATTAGCTACTAAATAAATAAAGGAATGAATGAATAAAAATGAGTAAGTAAAGGAGAAAGAATCCAGCCACAGATAGCTAGTATGGGGTGGAGATCTGGGTTCATATTCAGAGGAAGATAATGGAGCTAAAGAAAAGCTACTCCTTTTGCAATGAGAAATATCAAACAATCCCAAGCACAAAAAGAGTTCTTAGAAGAACTTATAAAGGACTTTTAAGGTCAAATGAGAGAGATTGAGGAAAAACTAGAAAAAAAAATAAGAACAGTACAAGAAAATAAAGAAAATTATGAAAGGAAAGTCAACTAACTTGAAATAATCAAAAACTTTAGAATAGGACAAGAGGAAAACTAATGATATTCTAAGACACCAAGAAATAATGAAACAAAATAAAAAGGAGGAAAAAATAGAAGAGAATGTAAAACATCTCATCAGAAAAACAACTAATGGGGAGAAAAGACTAGGGAGAAATAATATGAGAATAGCTGGACTATCTCCAAATGATGATTAACAAAAGAATCTTGATACAATATTATAAGAAACTGCCCTGAAGTTCTGGAACTAGAAAGCAAAGCAGAAATAGAAAAAATCCCCCAATCACTACCTGAAAGAGGTCCTGGGATGAAAACTTACAGGAATATTAAAGTCAAGTTTTGAAGTTCCCAAGTTAAAGAGAAAATACTGGAAACAACAAGGAAAAAAAATTTAAATATGGAGCTATGCTAAGGATTACACAAGACCCAGAGGCTACAAAGTTAAGAAACACAGGTCTTGGAATACTATATTTTGTAGAGCAAAACAGCTAGAATTATGACCAAGTGTAATTTACCTAACAAAGTTAAATATAATACTGAATGAAAAAAATTGGGTATTTAATGAACTGAAAGACTTTCAGGTATTTGTAACAAAAACAGCAGAACTTAAGGAAAAATCTGACATGTAACATCCAGGAGAAATACAAGCTAAACATTAAAGATGAAATTATAAGGGAATCAATAAGGTCAAATTGTTTACTTTTATATGTGAAAATATTATCAGTACTCTCATGACTGTCATTATTTGGTTAGTTTAAAAAACTTGGGCTGAGCTGAGTATGATTAGGTGATTTAAAAAAATGAAACTGTAGGAAGAGATAAAAAGGAATAATTTTATCCCATATAAATGAGGCACAAAAGGAAAAACTGATACAGAAAAAGATAGTAGGAAAGAGGGTAGGTAGTGCTTGAACCTTATTCTCACTGAGGATTGGGTAAAAGTGGCAACAACTTATATATCTAGTGGGGTATAAAAGTCTTCTAAATTCAGAAAGAAATAAGAGGGCACGGGTATAAGATTAGCGTAGAGGATTAGGGAGGAAGTCATGGAGAGGTGGGTAGATTAAGGAAAAGGAGGGTAATGTAGCAGGCATAAGTAAAGCAGGGGAGTAAGGAGGGATAGGATAAATAGGATGAGAAAGATAGTGAGGAGGAAACTACACAAGAAGTAATTATAGCTTAAAATGTGAATAAGATGAATTTACCCACAAAATAGAAACTAATAGTTGATTAAAAATTTGAAATCACCAATATGCTGCTTTCAGGAAATACTAAAAAAAAAGAGACACACAAAGATAAAGAGCAAGAATAGAATTTATGAAGTAAAAAAACAAAACAAAACAAGGGTAGTAATCATGATCTCAGACAAAGTTAAAGCCAAAATAGATTTAATCAAAAGAGAAAAGTAGAGAAACTATAATATGTGTCAGTAATATTATTCTATATTGCTCTAGACCAGCGGCTCTCAACCTTCCTAATGCCCTGACCCTTTAATACTCATATGTGGGCGTATCTGCATGTGGGCAGGCCTGCCTGGAGATGGAAAGAGGAGCTGTGTCTCGGTTCCTAAGACCATCGGAAATATGTGTTTTTGGATGGTCTTCGGTGACCCTTGTGAAAGGGTCGTTCGACCCCCAAAGGGGGTCGCAACCCACAGATTGGAAAACGCTGCTCTAGACCATTTAAAATAACCAGACAGTATAAAATATCTGCCAAAACAGACATAGGAAATATATGAACATAAACACTTTTCATACAAATAAAGTCAGATCTAAATAACTGAAGTCATATTTCTTGTTCATGGGTAGGTAAAATCAATAAAGAAAAAAATGACAATTTTACCTAACTAATCTATTTATTCAATGTCATCCCAATTAAATTACCAAAAAATTATCTGAGTTAGAAAAAATAATAACAAAGTTCAGGAACTTCAAAGAAACCAGAGAAAATAGATGTGAAGGAAGCAGATTCAGTTGTATCAGACCTTAAGCTATAAGACAAAAGTGTTATTGAAGTATAAAATGCATAATTTTGATTATTTTAAATTAAAATTTTCTTAAATAAAACCTATCTGGCCAAGAATAGAAGGAATGCAGAAAATTGGGGGGAAACTTTTATAAACAGTCTCTAGACTGGATGTGATTAGGTTGGAATATTGTTGTGGTAGCTAGGTAGCGCAGTGAATAGAGCACCGGCCCTGGAGTCAGGAGGACCTGAGTTCAAATCCAGCCTCAGACACTTAACACAAAAACTAGCCATGTGACCTTGGACAAGTCACTTAACCCCAACTGCCCTCCAAAAAGCAAAAACAAAAAAACAACCCCTCCCCCCAAAAAAAGAAAATGATAAGTTGGTTGATTTAGAAAAACACTGAGAGACTTAGACTTATGAAGGAAGATGCTATCTACCTTCGGAGAAACAGATGATAAGTAAAAATTAGTACAGACTTACATACATCTGCATGAGGGTATAAGTGCATATTTATACATATCTATGTATCTGTATATATATCCCCACTTAATTGTACCCTTCTTTAGAGCAAGAGACAGGAGAATGGGGGGAGAGGGGAAATAAAGTAAAAAGTATACAGCAGAAAACAAAAGAAAACCTACAAGGAGTCAAAGAAAAACTGAGCAGCTTTGAAATACTGTGGAGTATATAAGTTTTCTTGAAATGGAAATTTATTGTTTTACATTGAACCCTCTCTTATGTTCTGCTGTTTACATAGCAATGTTTATTTTTTCTTTTCTCATTTTGTATTTAAGTTTAAAATAAATTTTAAAAATTTACCAAAAAAAGGAAATAAAATGTGGCAGTCTCCTGGTAATACTGACAATGACACTCATCTCCTGACTGAGCATTTTTACAGCCTATCCCACATGCTTAGAATTCATCCCTTATTATAGTCTGTCAAGGTTCAGCTAAAGACCCACTTTCTATAAAAAGCATTCCCCAAACCCCTTCAATGTTAGCGCCTTCCCTCTGAGATTATCTGGATTTATCCCATACAAAAACATAATTGTTTGCATACTATTCCCCCCACCCTGAAAGGAGAGACAATTTTTGCCCTTCTTTACATTCCCACACCTTGGTATAGTGCCTGGCACTTAACAGGCTCTAAATAAATTACTGCTGACTTATTCTAATATATCTTCTTATCTTGTGGGATCACTAAGTCCTGTTTCACCCATTCTATTATCCTGGGAATATGTTATTTAGGTAAAGTTTTCTACTTTCTGTTCTAGCCTATTTTTCCTTCTAAAACTCACTTCATTTTAAAAAATCCTGTGCTTCAATTCTTTTACCCACTCTCATATTCTCTGTGGTCAAATCATAGCCATTTACCCCCTCAAACAATTTACTAGAGTTATTCTCATTTGGGGTGGGATTCTCTCTTGGACTTTTCATAATCTAGATTATTTCTTAATAGTTATTAGCATTTTCTTCTGCTTACTCATATTTTCAGCCTCTAATCAAATGTGGTTTGGAATTTTGTATTCAGGCTAATATCCTCCAGTACTACTGGTTGGGTTCAAAAGCTTTTTTTGGTCCTGTCCCTCCATAGAGTCTGAACACAAATGCTGATCTGAATGAGATAGCTACTATTAGGCTTCATTCTCTGGATTCAGTTTCAGTCTCTTGGTGGTTCACTGGGATTTCTGGCATTGGGTGGTCTCTTTCTCCTGATCTGTTGCACAATGCACAACTGGGTTTCTGAGTTTCAACCTAAAATGTCACCCTAATAGGTCCAATGGATGCTGGAGCTCATATTGGTCTCAGGCTTGTGGCTCAGCCCCATCAGTGCTGGAATCCAGGTAGCCCTGCACTCTAAAAGGTTTTCCATATCTGAGGAATGCACACCTAGGACCTGTCTCCCTACAGAGTGTCCTATTGTAACTAATTCTATCTCACATTTATGTTTTATCCAGCTTCTGACTGGGCTGAGATATGGTTTCACCCTTCTTTTAATTCAACAAGCCTTTGAAAAGAACTTAATATGTACCAGGAATTGTACTAGATGAAGAAAATACAAAGACAAAAATGAAACAATCTCTAACCTCAAGTAGTCTGCATTCTACATGAGGAAACAATATGTATACAGATAATGTAAAAACAAATTAAATAAAAAGTAATTTCAGTTGAGGGTAGAATACTAACAAAGGCTTTGTGTGACTTCAGTGTCATTTGAGCTGAGCTTTAAAAGGACCTAGGTAAAAAGTTGAGGTAATAAGGAGTGAGAAGATTTCAGGTATGGTGGACAGCCTGTACAAAGGTAGAGAGGCAGAAAATGTAATAGTTATGAGGAAATGGCAAGCAGACCAACATGGCTGGAACATACTTCAGATGATTTGATTTTGCTGTTTTATAAGGTAATACTGCTCATAACTTTACATTAACATACTTGATATGTTTATTAAAATTAGTTTATAGTCGAAACCAATATTTAGCCTTTGGTTTCCCTTATTTATCTCTGGATGGAAAAGAAGCTAAATGTTTGCTGGCTAAAGTATTTCTATGCTCTTTCTTTATGGAGACTATTTTATATTAGTCAAAATTCCTAAGAAAATAATGACAACTTGTGTCATCTATGAGTCAAGAAAATCTGAGTTCAAATTTGACTTAGGCATTTATTAGCTGTGTGACTCTGGGCAAGTCATTTACACTGTCTGCCTCAGTTTCTTCATTTGTTAAATAGGGATAATAATAGCACCTACCTTCCTGGGTTGTTTCAAGAATCGAGTGAGATATTCATCAAACACTTAGCACAATGCCTAGTACAGAGTACATTCTTAATAAATGTTTGCTTCCTTCTTTTATCTGTTCTTTTATCCATTTCCTGTTTTTCAGTACCAACAACTCATTTAAATAGTTAAGGTGAAGTTACCTCATTTGCACTCCATATATGTTCTTTTTTTTTGTAATAAATTTTATTTGTTTTCTTGTTTATATCATTTATTTTCATGAGATTTGCTTTGCTCCTTTTTGTCCACAAAAAAGGATTCTTGAGTTTTATTGCTGTTCTTATTTTGCTTCCTTTTCCTCATGTTGGCCAGTCGATTAATTGGTTGGGGTTTTTAGCTTTGTGAAACTCTGTTTCCAGGGGGAAAGCTCTGTTTCAAATCGCTGGGGTTTTCCCAGCTGCTGGAGCTATTAGGGGGTTGCTGCAGCCTCCCCAGCTTTGGCTTGCTGAAAGCTCTCCCCAGGACCACCACCCAAGACCACGATCCAGATCCAGGCTGCTCAAAACAAGAGCACTTGGCCCTGATCAATCGACTCAGCTCCCCTGCAGGTCCACAGTCCAGGTGCTCTGACGCAGCCCAGTGGGGGCATCCGCTGTTTACAGCAGTTCCTGCCCTTCCCCCACTGCTTCCTTGCCCTGGGGGTAGATTGGCTGAACTGCTTTTCCTCCCCCAAATTTAGCTTGAAAGCTTCACTCACTTTCACTGACCTTTAATCCTGGCTTAGTAGATGTGAAGATTCCTCCAGGTGCTGTAGATCTTCTCTGAAGTAGATTCACACTGCGGCTTTGGAGGCTCTGCTCACCCAACCACCCTGGGGCCTGGTCTTGGTTTCGGTTTTGGGTTGGCCAAGGCTCCTGGCCTGCAGGATGAGCCCCTCCCGCCGAGCTGCCTCTCCTGGCCTGCGGGATGAGCCCCTCCTGCCAAGCTGCCTTTCTCTAATCCTTATTTTTCACGCCTTGGTAGATGTGGAGTTGCTGGAGGTGTCATAGATCTTCTCTGTTGTAGACTGGCTGCGGCTCAGCTGGGATCCTCCTGACCGCCCTGAGGCCTGGCCGGGTTTTCGTTTCAGGCTGGGCTGGCCTCGGCTCCTGTGCTGCCCCGATGAGCCCCTGCTGCCGAGCTGCCTTCAGCAAGAGATGTGTTTTCTGTTTTTTTGTGAGTTTGAGAGCCCTAGAATTTGTTCATATTTTATGGGTGTTTAGGGTGGCTGTGTGGGAGCTGCAGAACCTTGCTGCTTCTATCCCCCCATCTTGGCTCTGCCCCCACTCCATATATTTTCAAGTTTATTTTTTTCCCCTCAATTTTTTATTTATTTTAGCTTCTGTTTTAACAACCTGACAGTTTGGCTGGACACAGAATGATGATAAAGAAAGGGATTCCACAGTATTTACCAGTTGTTTTGTGTCTTTTAAAACACAGACAAAATGTGTTTTTTGGACACCATTTGGAGATCACCATATTAGATTCTTCAGGCTTACTTTTTAAAGTATTCTTTATATTCAAACTTGATGTTTCTATGTGGTCCACAAATACCTAACCCCTTTTATTTTTTGATCCTGAGACATATTTTCCAACATTTAGCTACAGATTCTTTTTGTCATCTAGGGTTCATTTATATTGGAAATATCAATGTTTCTTCTGAAGTTCTGTTCCTTCTGAAGTTGGGGGACAAGGATCTCAGAGTACCAATAATTATTGCTGTTTTTCACCCTTCATTTCTGAAGAAAACCAATGACATCACAGAGTGATGTCTTGGTTTGCTTGTGTTTTTATTTTTTGGAGGGCAGTTGGGGTTAAGTGACTTGCCCAAGGTCACATGGCTAGTGTGTGTGTGTGTGTGTGTGTGTGTGTGTGTGTGTGTGTGTGTGTGTGAAGTGCCTGAGGCCGGATTTGAAGTCAGGTACTCCTGACTCCAGGGCCGGTGCTCTATTCACTGCGCCACCTAGCCACCCCCTTTTTGGTTTTGTTTTTGTTTTGTTTCTTGGTTGGTTTGCTTGTGAGTTGAAGTGAAGCAGAGCTGCATAAAGTCTTCAGCGTCACTATCTCTTCCAGAGTCTAGTGGCTAGACAAAAAGTCAGCACTGGCAATGACCCAGGATGTAGTCTTCAATGTCAGACCAAGCTCTAAGTGCTCCATATCATCTGAGTCAGCTGCCTTCTTGGATGTTGGAACAAATTGTTCTCATTCACTCATTCTGATGGGAAATCTTCACATGCTTAAGATAGACATTCCCTTACCTCACCAACAGGTTTCCAGCCTGTTAGTTACCTTCAACCTGGTTTAGCCCATCTGTTGAGACAGTTTTCACCATGGTATACCTGTTGAGCATGCTACAGCTTTCTGAAACCACAGGTGAGAGTTTAGGGACATGTAGATAACAAAGGTGGGTGAGCAGCCCTGAAAAGGGTTTGGCAAACCCTCAAACTAAAGTTGCTAGTCCTCCCCGTACATACCATGCACCCCACCAATAACTTCAGTAGTATTTACAGAAAATGTAAAAGCAACATGATTCTTGGCACCCTCTGACAAGTTTTCTTCCACCACCACAGTGTAAGTTGAGAAGGACTGTCTAGGACTTATTTTTTTGTTTCATAGGTCTTCATGAGAAAAAAATTTGCTACCAATAGCCATGTTATAAACAGTAAGCCTCTTCACACTAAGCTAGTCATTAAAAAAGCAGAAATTTTATGTGGTTAGGGCCACATTCAAAGTCTTCTCTGCAGAACTCACACTTTGCTACCATAGCCTTTGAGAATAGTTATCTGGACTCTACTATGAAGCTTCAAAAGATTTTAATATTTAGTCATTCGGTTGTTTCTGACCCTATGGTTTTCATGACCTCGTGGACCAAAGCACACCAGGGCCTTAAATCCTCCACTATCTCCTGAAGCCTGTCCAAGTTCATGTTCATTGCTTCCTTGACACTATCTATCTCACCCTCTCCCATCCCTTTCTCATTCAGCCTTCAATCTTTC
>CM053595.1:164236767-164267265 GCA_028646575.1 Pseudocheirus occidentalis | reverse complement strand
TATGGAACTATGCCCAAAGGGCTATAAATAATTACATACCCTTTGACCCAGTAATACCACTTTTGGGGTTGTATCCCAAAGAAATCATAGAAGTGGGAAAAGGTCCCATATGTACAAAAATATTTATTGCAGCTCTCTTTGTGGTGGCAAAAACTGGAAATTTAAGGGATGCCCATCAATTGGGGAATGGCTGAACAAGTTATGGTATATGAATGTGATAGAATACTATTGTGCTATGAGAAATGGGAAGGAGATGGACATTATAATTACCTGGAGAGGCTTATACGAATTGATGCTAAGTGAGAAGAGCAGAACCAGGAAAAATTTGTACACAGTCAGATACATCACATGTGTAATGACCAACTTTGAAAAACTGGACTCTTCTCAGCAAAGACAACTCTACAAGTCTCAGGATGGAAGGAGATGTCTACATTCAGAGAAAGATCCAGAAAGACCAGAGTTTAAATGGAGACTGAAGCAATGCATGCTATCATTCTTTTCTATGTTTGATTTTTGTTTCTCTTCTCACTGTTCACTCCATTGGCTACAACACCTATACAACCAGACTACTGTACAATGTGAAAGAGTTTGCAGATCATATACATGGAGGGGGTGAGGGGTGGGGAGGAAGGCGAGAAAAATCTGAAACTCAAGTGATTCTGGAACTGAATCTTATAAACTAAAAGTAAACAAACAAGTCGATTAAAAAAAAAAGAGGAAAAAAAGAAGACTTATGAAGGTCAAATAAGCAAGATGGGTGTACCTCCAGGAAAGCACTGGTAATGCTACCACTATTCCAACGTACATGACTCGTTCTACATGAAGAATAAAAGCAAAGAGGGGCTTAGGAAAAGGGAATAAGCAGTTACATAGTACTTACTATATTCTAGCCACAGTGCTAAACACTCTACAAATACTATCTCATTTAATCCTCATAACAATCCTAAGAGGTAGGTGCTATTATTATCCCTATTTTACAGATGAGGAAACTGAAGCAGACAGAGATTAAGTGATCTGTCCAGGGTCACATGGTTAATAAATGTCTGAGGCTACATGTGAACTCAGGTCCTCCTGATTCTAGGTTTAGCCCTCCAAGCACTTGGGAGACTGCTCTGTGTAGCACATGCCTGTTGACAAACCACAAGCTTATAAAATAAATAAACACACACACACATATATGTATATATGTGTATACACATACAAAATATATAATATATATAATTAAATTGAAGTTCACACAAAATATCTGAAATGTTTTTAAGATAAAAAATTCTTCACTGAACTGATATCTTTATAGAATAAAATTAAACAAATCTACAGTTTTCAAAGCTTTAATTCTCATAGTAATTTAAGATTATTGCCAAATTCAGCCAACTAAAGGAGTACTTTCAGAAGATCATTAACTCTTTAGAATCTCCACTGAAATAAATTCAAACAAATTATAACAATGGTCTACTCTAGCAACAATATTTCTACTACTCCCAATAGTGAGATTCAACATTTGGCTAACATCCAAACATAAGAAGAAATGCACAAGAATAAAATTAGCCAAGAAAAGAATAGAATTCTAGGGAGGAGTTAAAAAAGTAGGCTTAATTTCAGACTAGAACAATGATGGCTTCTTATACATCACAAATTCAGAAGATCTCTATGTCAACAAAATAAAGTGGAGGGGAATAAAACACTTCCCAAAATAAGTCTTGAAAAGTCTTCTACAATAACCTTCAATTTCCTTATTAAATATTACTCAACAATTCAACATAGACCTAAACTAAGGGCTTCCCAAAGACATATATGATTGTTTCTGGTAACTATGCAACTCTAACCAAAAACAGAAATTAAGTATTAAAAAGGTAGTCCACCTATTTTAGTTGTTTGAAACTATAAAACAAAATACTAAAAAAAAAAAAAGATTTAAATAAAAACCCACAGCTGACAAGACACATGAAACAAATTGGTGAAATTTTAATGCCAGTTGTTCTGCTCAAGCCTGAATATGAATAGTGTTCTGAATATGATGAACAATACTGCTGTTCACAAGCCAACAATCTACTGCTGGTTTGCAGGCTGAATTCTCTATTCTAACCTTTTGAGCTTAATACATTAGTCTTCTGCTGAAGAGGTATTTATGTAAATGATAATCTTTTGGCAATAGTCCACTGAAATCACATGTGCCCTTATTTTGTAGCTACATTTTTCAAAAGGAGAGTAGATAAAGAATTTTAGAAGAGATTTCACTCTTTAAATTAAAGTACTGATTTAAATATCTAATATTATGTGTCTTAGGAATTAAAAGATATTTGTAGCAAAAATGACCTACAAAATCATTATAATATCTTAGGTATTAATGAGGTAGGAATTTTAATGTAATATCACTTTTTAATACCAACAGAACAACACTTCACAGTGCTACATTCTAAATAATTTTAAAATATTTTGTCTATAAATGATAGTTTACTAGAGGCCTGCATTTAATCCTTGGCCAAAGTATATGTGTTTGTGTATGTACATGTGTGTATGCATGTATGTATATATGTATGTATAAATATATGCATACACATACAGACATATACATTCAGGTAATTTTCATTTGAAATGTATTTTTAAAACTTCTTTGAGAAAATTTGTATTTCTTATACTTTATCTAAGACAGTTACCCAGACACTTCGTATGTCAAAATAAGATTCACTTTAAATACTGTAACAGAAGCCTCAACAAGGGAAAATCTAAAATACTACTTTTCTATCTCCTAGCACTTTCTGTTGAGTAGTAAATTTTTACCCCAATAACTGGTGGTTTGGATTTCTCAAACATTGACACACAGTTAAATGAACACACGCAGGAGAACAATTTAGGCAATAAAAAAGTTGCAAAAAGGAACAATTTTAAAGGACTTCAGATTTCTAACCAATTTATTACTCAACCATGATCCCAGAGTAGTAACAATAAAGAATGCTACTCACTTCCTCTCAGAGAGTTGATGTTCTCAGTATGTCCAACAGTCTGACAGAATTAAGTATAGCCTATCACCACACAGGAAGTATCAAGAAATGTGCCAAATGTATACATAAATATAAAAGGTATCATTATAAACAAATAAGAGAAGCATGGAAGAAAAATTTTTCAGATCTGTGGATAAGAAAAGTATTAATAACCCAAGGAGGAATGAAGAGATCTTCTGTGATAGATAAAATGGTCAATTTTGATTACAAAAAATCTTATAAGTTTTTGTACAGCAAAATCAAAGGAGCTAAAATTAGGAGGGAAAATTAACTGGGAAAAATATTTGCAGCAAGTTTCTCTAAAATCTAAATTCCAAGATATACAATCAAATAAATTTACAAGAATAAAAGCCATTCCCCAATTGTCAAATGGTTAAAGCATATTGAGCAGAAGTTTTCCCACTTCTGGTATGTCCCACTTCATACCAACTATATCATCAAAGCTGACAAAAGAAGAAAATAACAAATGTTGTAGGGGTTGCAAGAAAATAGTCACATTAAGGTATTTGTTGGTTGAAATGGGACTAACAAGAGGATGGTAATCAGCAAGGACTGAACAAATTATGGTATATGTATGTGACCGAATTATTATTGTGCCGTAATATAAAATAGGTAGTTTCTGAAAAATCTTGAAAGATCTCCATGACTTTACAATCTATAATTAGATGCTAAATTGTAGTGTAGATCACAAGTGCTATATAGGAGTTTAAGAAAAAAAAAGGGGGGGGGGTAAGAATAGTCAAGTATCACAGGGAAGTTGACACCTAAGCAATGTCTTAAAGGATAAAGAGGGTCTTAATGGATGGAGAAAAAAGTTATACAAGTTATCCTGATCTATTTTCTCAGTATCATAAATCTTGACCATTTCAATGAAGATACAGTTTCTTTCTTTCTTTTTTTTTTTGCTTTTTGGAGGGGGAAGGCAGGGCAATTGGGGTTAAGTGACTTGTCAAAAGTCACATGGCTAGTAAGTGTTAAGTGTCTGAGGCTGGATTTGAACTTAGGTCCTCCTGGCTCCAGGGCCGGTGCTCTATTCACTGTGCCACCCAGCCGTCCCAGAAGATAAAATTTTTTAAGTATGTACTATCAAAAGATAGAGATAACAAGTATTTTTGCCAGAACCATTAGAATATAAACTTATTGAAGGCAAGAACTGCTTCATTTTTGTCTTCAGATTCTCAGAATTAAGTACAATGCCTTGAATAGCATGCACTTATTGTGTTGAATTAAATAAATATTTTAACTTTACTACATTTAACCATATATTAATTCAACCAGTATGTGTGGAAAGACTAAAAACACCCTATTCATTTTTGGAAAAGAGAGTAAAAATGGCAATGGTTTTAAATTTAAATTAAAATTGTTTCTTGAAGCACTTTTGGCATTCACTACCTCTCTTGTTCCTAACAACAATTCCTAAGAGGTAGATTATAATGATGCCTTCAATAATCACCTGTATGAAAAGATCTCCCACATTTATATTTCTAGTCCTAAAATCTCAGCCAACCTCCAAATGCCCACAGGCCATTTTTACTTGTTCATTAACATTCCCCAAACTAAACTTTTTCTTTCCAAAATCTACTAGTCCTTCTAACCTCTCTATTTCTGACACTGGCACCACCTCCCATATTCAGTCAGTGGCCAGGTCTTACCAATTTCACCTCTGCATTATTTCTTGGACATCTTTTCCTATGGCCACCATGCTAGTTAGCACAGACCTTCATTTTCACCCACTTGGCCTACTACAATGAAGTAATCTTCCTGCCTCAACTCATGCTTCCTAAAACTAGAAGAGCTTATTACAACTCAGACAGAAGGGAAATGGCCAGAATAAAAAGTGTGGGGAAAAGTCCCATCTATTTGAAGACCCTCAGTACTTGGAGTCTATTCAGCAGAATAAATGGATAGATTTAGGAAAATGAAAAACTAGAGGTCAACAAAGACCCAACTCCTACCCCACATCTCCAATATACAAAATTACCTTGTCACTCACCACAAGCAAGGTTTTCCCTTTCTTCTTTTTTTTTTTCCACATGAACATTTGAAAGAACTATGGTGCTGGCAACGTGGGGAATTTTGGGTGAAGCATCTTGCACCAACAGAGATTTCAAACCATCTCTGTCTTAGGAGAGAAATCTTGGGGGGCCCTAGCATTCAAGAAACTTATTCAGAATCACAGAGTTAGAGAATGACTGAGGCAACTGATTCTGAGCTGGGCTCTTCCTACATTCTGCCACACCGTCTCTATACCTTCTCATGAGCTTTATAGAGAAGGCTCTATACCTTCTCATGAGCCTAGATTAGGCATCCTCTTTCACCCTGTCACTAACAGTTCCATAAAACTTCTTAGACAGATACTGGCAAGCAACAGATATTTATTTGTATCTAATTTGTACATTATATCTAGATCATTCTGTGTGCATTTATCATCGTTTGGACAAGTATATTAAACCTGTATGATTCAATTACCAAGTGAAGGATGAGAATTTCTTTAATGGTTTCCAGTGGTGGCAACAAACATTTATAAAGTACTTTATTTGTAAAGCTTCACATTATTTAATAATGGTAATGACAATAAATTTCAAATAGCACTTCACAAATATTATCTTATTGGATCCTTGTGACACCATTATAAGTAGGTGCTATTACTAGCCTCATTTTACAAATAAGGGAACTGAGGAAGGGCAGAGGTTAAGTGATATGCCCAGGGTCACACAGCTATTAAGTGTCTGCAGCAGTATTTGAATTGTTTTCCTGATTCCAGGCCCAATACTTGTTGTCTTAGAAAAAAGATTTGCAAAATACTTTACATATGATTTCATTTGATCCTCACACTGAAGCTGTGTAACCTCCCTGTGAGGTAGATACTATAATTTTTTTTATTTTAAACAAATATAAAATGGGAAAAGAAAAAAAAATGCCATGTACACCACAGACCACGAGAGATGACAGAATATAAAACAATAAATTGCCATTTCAAGAAAGTCTATATAATAAATACTATACATTGTTTTCAAATCTGCCCAGCTTTTCTGTGCTTCCTTGTTGGTTTTCTTTTGTTCTCTGCTGTGTACTCTTTACTCTATCTCTCCTCCCCACCAATCTAAAGAAGGCTACAAGTAAACATGGGAATGTATCCATACACACAGATCTCTGCAAACACATACGTGTGTGTGTGTGTATAGATACATACACCCTCATAGACATATATCTATATATGAACACAGTATGCTTATTTCCACTTGTCACCTGCTTCTCTGAAGGTGGCAGCATCTTCCTTCATCTAAGGCTTTCCGTGTTTTTCTAAATCAACGTGCTCATCATTTCCTACACCACAGCAACATTCCAAGCCAGTCATGTCTTATCTGAGAGACTGTCTAGATACTATAGGTACTAAATGAGGCTCAGAGACTTGGTTATAGTCAAATAACTAGTATGTGTCAGAGGTTGGATTTGAATCTATGTCTTTAAAATTAAAAGCACAGAATTCCTTTGCCACTATTTCACAAAGCAAAGCACAGGTTCATAAAGGTAATGGCAAAAAGAAGTTTAAAGAGGGTCTGTTAAATGTTTTCTATTGGGCCCTGGGAGGTTGAGGCCTGAATAACCTTAAAAGGTCTAATTTCCAGCTCTAAATCCTAAGACTTCATGATTTAAACACAAGATTTGTGGTTGTTCAAGTAAAATTATAGGGATAACCAAGAAGCTTGCACTTAAATAAACCATGTGTTCTAGAAAGGTCTAATAGACTATCATAATAAAAGGTCTACAGTGCTGGATATTGCACTAAGCACAGAGAAGCTCACTTAATAGTAAACGAGCTCTTTATGAAAGAAAATCCAAAGATATCAGCAAGTTTTTGCCAAAGAAAAGTCTCCACATAAATATGGCTACAGGTGTAAAAAAATGCTGAAAATCCTAAAAGTACACTTACAAATGTCTACCATTAAAATGCACCAAAATAAATTTTAAGATATAAATCCTAATCACTTAATAAATGTAGATAAGTGCTATACTATTCAATACAAAGTACCAGTAAGCTACATATTTCAATATATAATGACACTGAAGATTCAGATTGGTTTCTTGATTTGGAAGGAAAACTGTGCAAGTATTAAATTGGAATTTTGTGATGACTATTTTAAGGCTGGCTAGTAAGGAAAGGTGATCCAAAATCAATCCAAAATCAAAAAACACTCGTCTACTGTCCAACTAAAATAACAAATATTTGAATGATATTTTTTACTAGAAAGCCAGTACTCTAATTTTTTTATGTCTCTGAAGGATTGTTGCAAGAAAGGACCTGATTTTTTTGACCAAGTTAGACTCCCAAACATAATATTTAGAAACATTATTTATGCTCAGTATTTGATTTAGATAAAGAATCAAATATCATTATGTTAGTATGCTGATAGCCAGTAAATATACATATATATATGTATATATATATATATATTTTCCCCCCAATGAGTCACCTTAAAATGTGATTTTCTTCCCAATTATGGAAACTGTCACTAAAAAGGACTGAGACAGATTTAATTTTACTTTTCCTTTTTTAAATATCAAAATAATAGTCACAAATCACATGTATGCTGTCCTTCAAAAGCTGAAAAACTGTGCATTTGCTATATTTTTCTAAGTATTTTTAAAAATTTTGGAAGTGCTTTTAAAACCAGCTTATTAAGTCACACAAGAAAACATCTCATTCCTTTTCAGTCAAGTCACACTATGCATTTCAGGGTCTAATGTCTCCCAGCCTTTAATCTGTCTACTCTGCAATGCATCCTCCATACAGATGCCAGTGATAGTCTTTTAAAAAAGTATTTATGCCTATTATTGATAGCTCACATTTCCCCACTGCCCTACTAAACAAAGATTTTAAAAAGGGGGAAAAAGCAGTTCAGAAGACTATCACATCAACCCCACCAGACAGTCTATGTATTATTACATACTCAGAGTATCCTACCTCTCCATGAAGGGAAGAGGCACATTTTCTCCGCTTTTCTCAAGGCTGAACATGGTTGTTATAATTATTTAACTTCCACTTCTACCTTTTTTTGTTTTGCTTGGGTTTCAGTGTAAAGAAATTTCCCCTATGAATGTGTATCAGCTAACTGCTCTTCAGCTTTACATTCTTAGAGAACTGTCAGGGAACACTGAGAGGTTAAGAGACTCACTAGTATGACACGGCTGATACCTGTCAGAGGGAGAATTTGAACCCAGCTTCAAGGCCAGCTTTCTATCCACTACACCACAGTAGCTCTCTTTTACATTTCATTTTCTGATTCTGTTTGTCCCGCTGGAGTGATTATGGAGGCTGTTCTCCTGGCTCTACTTATTTATCTAGGCTTTAGTTCAGCCAAGTGTTTCCACACTTCTCTAAAAAGTGATGTTCCTAAAGCACAAGTCTGATCTTGATACAAACTCTGGTGGCTCCTTTGTCTCTAAGATAAAACAGAAACTACAGCATTTCACTTCTGAAGTCTTCCACCATCTGGCTAGACTCCTTTTCAAGGCTTATGGGCCATTTCTGTACTCTATCATCAGAAAAACTGGCCTCTTCACATTTCCACGCACATGACACTCCATCTCCCATCTCTGAGCCTCTGTACAGCCTGTACTTTGTGCCTCCAATGGACTCCCTTCTTGTCTCCACATCTTAGGATCCTGAGCTTCCTTTCAAACCTCAGTTCAAGTGCCGCCTCCTACAAATTTGCTAGTAACTTACTCCTGGAAATTAGTAGGTATCTATTTTGTATTTAATTTTCTATGTAGATGCTGCTTCCCTAATAAAATACAATTCCTTGAGATCACAGATGGCTTCATTTTTTGTCTTTGGCACTGTAGGATCTAGCACAATGCCTGGCACAGAAATGTGCACTTAATAACTGCGGACTGAGATCAAATGATATAATATTCTTAAAGCACTTAGCATAGTGCTTGGCACCAAGTACGCCCTATATAGTGCTTTCTCCTTTCCTTTCCCCCTTGAATGAATCAAATACCAAAAATATACCACTCAGCTTAACCACTTACTTTAGTCACTAGATACAACTCAAAATGACAAAACTATTTCTCAATATCAAATTCATCATTTCAGTTAATATCAATGAGGATTTTAAAAAGAACATGGAAACCCCTCAAGGGAAATTCCAAATGAAGAAACCCAAAAAAAGTTTAAGAATCACTGTTAAATGTATAACCTGTCAAGGTGATTACTCTGAAGAAGAAAATATTTATTTGTATATTTGAATTCTGCCACATTTCTTTTAAAACTGGTTGTTTAAGGTTGATAATCACACCTTGAAAAGACCTATAATTATCCAGGAAATTCAATCAATCTCTTAAATAGCATCATGAGAAGTCTGGCAATTTTTAAATATTACTCCCAGAACTGAAGGCCAGAACTAGTATCTTTACTTTGAAATAAAACAAATTATTTAAGCAATATATAATAACCTTATCTAGAATGTAACAGAACTGTACAAATTAAATCCACTCTGAAAAAGAAAAAAAATGGCTATTTTTGCCAGATCACCTAGTTAAATGTACAGCAAAATAAATTTGAATTTTAAAAGCATATTGCAAGAAGTCTGCATGTGCTAAATGCTAATTAAATTTACTGGAGTACATTTATGTTGCCCATAAAAATGTTACATTCTTGATTATTGTCCAGTATTATAAGGAATTTGGTCACTTTTAGAAATTCATGGAGCATCATTTAGTGCTTCAGTAAGACAGCTATGCTCGAATCCCAAAGGTTTCACAAATACACAAGTGTATAGTTATGGAGATAACTTAAAAAAAAACCCAAGTACAACTCAGATTACTGAGATGATGATGATGATGATGATGATGATGATTTGGTAAACTGAAAAATGAAGAGGAATAATAAACTAATATCCTATATGAGCACAATCCATAGATTTGTTTAATTTTTTCTGACTCTCTCCCCCTCCATCCTCAAATGTCTACCATATGCTAGGAGAAAAGAAATAAGTCTGGTCACACTATATTTAAGGGCTCAGAATCTAGTTGGATAAAAGGTTAAGTGACTCAAACTGTTTTCCAAAATGGTTGGACAAATACATAGTTCCAACAACAATGCACTAGTGTGCCTATCTTCCCACAGAACCTCAGGCAAATAAACAATTCTCAAAAGAAGAACTGCAAGGTATTAATAACTAACTAATTAATACTATTCTGAATCATTAGTGAAAAATCACCAAGAAAATTGCCAAAGAAGACAAAAGACAAAAATAATGTGGACAAGATGCAGAAATACATATAATATATAATACAAATAGATAAATACACCACATTGGTGGTGCTATGGACTAGTCCAACTATTTTGGAAAACAGTTTAGCGTTAAGCTTTAAAAAAAAAAGATACCAAAAGAATTCAGGACTCAAAAAAAAAAGATCAGATAAACACCAATATATGCATAACTGTACCTTTTGTGGTAGCAAAGATTTAGAAACAAAGTAGGTGTTAGGACAGGAAATGGATAGGATATGGCTAACAATATTCCTTTTTAAAATAGAATGCAACTACATGGTAAGACATGGAAAAATGAAAAATTCAGAGAAGCACAGAAAGATTTAAATACACTAATTCAAAGTTAGTGAGGAGAAACAGAAAAGCAATAACACAATGACCACATAAATTTAAATATCGGGGAAAATTAACCCTGTATAATTATAATGACCAAATTTGACCCTGGGGAAGAGTTGAAAAAAAATTGCATCTCCTTTCAATCTTTGTAGACATGAGAGTCTATGGATATGAAGAAATGCATATATTAGCAGATGTGATTGATATGCTGATTGGTTTTCATGAACTCCATTTCTCTTTATTTAAATTTTTTTTTTCTTATGAGAGAAAGGTTGGATCAGTATCAGTGGATTCATGGATCTCAGTAACACTAGCATTGTCTCCAGTGGGAATAGTAGGCATCTCATGTAACTTCAGCACCAGGATGATGATGTTGATGTTGATGCTGATGAGGCTGCTGCTGCTGCTGATGATGATGATGATAATGACACGGATGATGTATCATCATCATCACCATCTAGCAATTACCTAGTCCTTACTATGTGTCAGGAACTGTGCTATATACTAGAGACACAAAGAAAGGCAAACAAACAATCCTTGTCCTCAAATAACTTACATTCTGACTGGGGAGAAAACATGTCAACGTGTGTGTGTGTGTGTGTGTGTGTGTGTGTGTGTGTGTGTGTACTTGGTATCAAAAGAATAAGCTTACGGGGCAGCTAGGTGATGCAGTGAATAGAGCATGGGCCCTGAAGTCAGGAGGACCTGAGTTCAAATGTGACCTCAGACACTTGACATTCTTACTACCTTTGTGACTTTGGGGAAGTCACAACTCCAATTGCCCTCCAAAAAGAAAAAAAGAAGAATAAGCTTACAAAATTTATTACTGAAGTCAATGCAAATTGCACGACCCAATAAAAAGAAATACACCCAATCATTTGCCTATAGTTTTGAATTTTACAAATTATGGAAACATACAAGACATACATCTAACTTAGTAGACCTCTCCGAAACAGGTATCTCAAAAGATCCACTATGGCACTAAGTGCATATTAAGTCATTAAGAAACACCCGAGTTTTACTAAATTTATTGATTCAATATGTTTTTTTAAACATTATATATAAACAATTATATAAAGTGCCCAAAATCCTACCTTAAGTTTCTAAATATAGGTGTTCACACAATCCTGTCTTCTCATTTTTCTACATCAGAAAGGTATGGGAAGGAACTGAATTTCATTATCTGGTTTGAAAAGCCTCTTGTACTTGCATAGGGAGTATCACCATCTTGTGAACTTTTAATACTACCAAAGTCCATTTGTGTCACACTGTTAACTAGAACCCTAAAGTTCCTTTTATCTTTCTGCTTAAAAATTTATTGTATTTTGTTTTGATTTTATTCTAAACTTGGATTCTTTGAAGAATTTTTGATTTTGAAATATGAAATATTATTAAAATAAATACCACCCCATTCACCCATCTAACCTATCCCAAACTCCAATGACATTAACTGTTCAGAAAACTAACAGAATCAAAGGGATCATGGAGACCACTGACTGATGAAGGAGCTGAGGCCCAGAGAAGTTAAATAACTTATACAAGGTCACACAACTACTTAATAGCAGAGCTTAGACTTGAATCCAGATATATCACTGGAAATCTTGATACATCAAACTCAAGTCTTGAAATTTGGTGAATATTGTTGTTTGTCCTTCATTCTCAAAGAGAACCAAAGACATCACAAAAATAATGCCTTGACTTGCATGTGAACTGGATTTAAGTGAGGTAGAGCTGGACAAAGTCATCAGCTTCACTCATTCCCATTACAACTCTCTATTGCAGAGTCATCAAAGTATGGTGATAAAACAAAAGTCAAGACAACCAGCAATGGCCCAAGATGCCAGTGAATGAAGAATATCAAGGTCAAGGAAAATTGAGAAAAGAATGAACTGAACGCTTCAAAAGACTACAGTTGGAATTTGCTTTTATAACAGAGAAGCAATATTTTTTCCTAATATTCTCTTTTTTAATCTTTCTAAAATTATATTTAATACTTGCAAACTAAAAATATTTTATTGAAAAATTTCTACATAATATTTCAAAAAGTAACTACTACATTCATTTCACAACTGACTTCAGGGAAAAAACAACCATGAATAATCAGCAATATTTAATTTTTCCCATTTTAACCATATTGTGAAAGAAAATACATGCACACATGCACACACAAAAATAAAGAAGAAAAATGAAATTTTTTAAAAAGTGTATTTCTATAAACATTGAGATTTCAATTATACGTTTTTCACTTCTCGAAAAGAGAAAGTCAGCCTTCTAAAAAAAATTAAAGGTCTCTAATAAGTGTTCATATACTGCAATTAGTAAATATGACTGGTGGATAATCAGCAAAAATTAAATAAACCATTTGTGAAAATAAGCAAGTCACAGCACAATTACTTTTATAGCTTTGATTCAATTATAAAACTATATAAAACCAAAAATAATTTTAAAATAATTAGTGTCTCATCCACACTGGATTCTGAAGAAATTCTAAAATGGATAGCTGATGAGATTATTGGCAAACATCTATAGTTGGAGAAGCATTGGTCACAAAGGGTCAACATGGCTTCAAAGACAAACCTTATTTCCTTTTTGAACTGACCTACTAAACTAGTAGATGAAAAAAAAATCCGTGGATATAGTTTTACCAGACTTTAGTAAACAATTTGATAAAATATCTTACGCAGCTCTTATAGTGAAGATGGCAAGATATGACTCAAACAATAAGAGAGTTAAATAGATTCAGAACTGGCTCAATAGCTACTCAAAGACTGTTTGTTGTTCTGATATGGGCCCATATCAACATAGCAGGAGGTCTTCAGTTAAGCACTCCCAGGGATCTGTGACTGACTTTGTGCTGCTTAATATTTTTATCAATGACTTATATAAAGGTGCAGATGACATGCTCATCAAATTTGCACATGACACATAACTATGTGAGACAGCCAGAAGAATCAGGAACCAAAAGAATCATGATAGGCTAAAAAATTGAGCTGAATCTAATTAAGTTGAAATTCAACAAAGATATAAATGTAAAAGTTTCCACATTGGTAAAGAAATCAACTTCACATATATAAGACTGGGAAAGCTCAGAAAGATAGCAGTTGTTCTGAAAAAGATTTAGATTTTAATGGATTCCAAGATCAAGAGGAATCAGTATGATGTGGCAGCCAAAAAAGCTAATGTGATCTTGGGATACATTAAGAGGAAACACAATTTTCAGGAAAAGTGAGGTGATGCTCTAAATGTACACTCCTCTCTCCTCATCAGACCTCTTCTGGAGTTAATGTATTCAGTTCTGAGAGCCATAGCTTAAGAATATCATTGATAAAATGGAAAGTGAACAGAAGAGGGCAATTAGGATGGTGAAGGACCTTGACTTAACGTCATATGAGAATCAACTGAAGAAAGGGGGCATGTATTACCCAGAGAAGAGGAAGACCAGAGAGAATATGATAGATGTTTTCATGTACTTGAAGGGCTATCAGGTGGAGAAGAGATTACACTTGCCATCTGGCTCCAGAGGGCAGAATCAGGAAAAATGTGTAGAAGTTGGAAAGATGAGTAATCTGCAAGGAGTTGCTTCATGAGTGTCTGTGCTCAAAAAATATTTCTCTCTTGAACTGTTTGGGGATAAGTCTCTCTGAATATAGCTAGGATAACCCTCCAATTACAGACATTCATTCTTTCATCAGACCCAATACTCTTTTGTTTCACCTTTGTATCATCAGTATCTAGCAAAGTAACAGGCATATCATATGTGAATTAAACTTCTAGTATGGGAAAATTTACCACTGTTTACAACCTGCTAAAATAAACGTCTAAAACCCAGGGTCAACTTCACAGCATGATATGGCACTGCAAGGAGAATATAAATGCTGAATAATTAATAAAGCATAGCTATGTTTTTTAAATAAGCATAGTTATGTGTGTGGAGTAAATCAGGTAGAAATAATTATATACAAGGTAGCTGATACATAAAAGTTTGTCGAATTATTAACTTCTATACTTAAAGAAAGCAAGGCTAGAGGAAGCCATCACTTCTCTTTGTTTAAGAAGGCACCCTGGAAGAAATGTGAGGATGATTCAATTCAACTGAAAGTAATATGTATTTATTAAGTGCTTACTGTATGCAAGCACTTTTTCTAGGGTACATACAAAGACATCTATGTGACACTCATAAAACAATTCATGGATCAGTACGTAGTACTGATACTGGTAACTCAAAATTAGAAACGTAAAGAAAACTTACCAAAAATAACAAAAGAGATAGACTAAAAATTCACTCAACTAGTATCTTATTTTTACTCCAAATTACACTTAGAACTTTGATGTGTATGTAAAAGAAAGGAGACTGGGCATAATTTGAACAAAATACTGCAGAGACTTAATAACAATCAACTAACACTTGAGGTGAAACTAGTAAGAGTCAAGGGAAGAATAAAACAATACAAAAACATAAAATTAAGTTAATGAAAACCTGGCTTAATGTTAGGCAAAGCATCACAATATAATACAATCTTTCATTATGAAAAGTCTCTAAGAAAAGCAACAGAAGCATCATTCCTTGAATTATTTTAAAATAGACTAGACCAAGAATCAAAAAAATTCTATGGGCTGACACGGAAATGAACCAGAAACCTTAATATATGAAGATATATTAAGAAATAGATATCATGCCGAAATAACTTCAGAATTAATGAAATTATTAACTAGTAATAAAAGCAAAATAACCTTAAGTACTGTGCTCCACTATCATAAATGTATTCTCAATCTATCTTCCTAAATAACTGTCAAACAGCATCAAAACAGGTATTAAAAATATGATCATCTTTAAGAAATCTATGTTTAATCTGATTTTTTAAAATTTTCTGTTGCTGCTTAAAAGGTTTACTGAAAATATCTGAAGTAGTTTTATATAGAAATAATTCAATGGTTGTCGAAAATACTATAATAAAAAAGTAGACAGGATAATGCTTATCTTCAGTTTTTATTTTACTCCTTTTCTTACTTATGTACGTTAACAAAAACCCTCAAATGATTTAGACAAAAGCTTTTAGCTCAACACATAATTGCAACAAAATTACAATAATTGTACCAATTAAAATAATCCTGAATGAACAGTATGTCATCTTAATGTTCCAATGGTTTATAGAAGGATCTACTTAATTAGCTGAAATTGCTTTCCAGTGTTAGTATCAAATGTCATTTGTTAAAAGTTGAACAATTTAGAAAATAATTTAACAAAGCAATTTTACCAAACACCAAGAACCAACATTTTCTTTTTCAGCTGCATAAAGCAAGCAGATGTGTCATCAAATTGCTATAAAAATAAATGAAGCTTTTTATGGGAAAAAAATAAATTTTACTACTAGTGCTAAAAAATACTATTTTCTGATTGTTTCACTAAATCAGATTTCCTTAATAATCAAAGGAATGTATGCCAGTTTTATCCTACTGATACTTTCAGTCTATAAACGCAACTTTTTTCATATTCAAGTGACAGAAGTAAAAGTATTCAACTACTATTTAACTATAAACAGAAACGATATCATTCTAATTTAAATATAATAGGATGACCAAATTATCATCTAAGATTTCATTGTTACAAACACATTTTAGTATGTTTACTATATTATGTCATTTCTTTATTATTAGTCCAAAAAGGCTAAGTGGTTTATTGTATTTCTCACTAGAAAAGCTTTATCACATTCTCTATAAATAAAACATAAAGTATTCTTCAATTAATCATCTTTCAAGAAACCCACAAAGTCTTGACATGAAAAAATTTTAATATTTCAAAACATTTTTTAGGTTACATACTCTGCTGAAAGATAAGTAATTAAGCACCTTGATCAAACACAAAAACATAAATACAAAAAATTAGCCATTTGGTACAAATAAGATTTTAAAAATTATCTGTAATTTTTCTGCCTCTTTTTTAAAGACTGTTTTTTATACCCCAATCAGACTATGAGTTCCTCAAGATGACTGCAGGACGTCATTTTTCTTTGTATCTTTCTCCCTCCCCATGACACTCTACACCTACATCCTTAAACATATGTACAACAAAGTTAGGTACAGTCTTAGGTACACAAAAGTCTTCAGTCTGTTGGATGAAAAATAATAAACGAATATAAAAAATCCAAGAATAAACTTGTGTCTTTATCATATTCTGGGTTCATCTGCTTAAAGCAAATAACATATAAAGCTTAACCACAGCAAGCTATATTCAGAGAATACTGCGCAATAACATAAGTTTACAGTTAAAAGAGACTTCTTCCAGGTCAGGCCTAACAGACAAGGCCAGTAGTTCTGACTCACTGACACAGAGCCATTCATCAACCATAACATATTTAATAAGGAGTTTATTCAATCACAAAATCAATAAGGATACAATATTGATTTAGGTGTAAGTGGCTCTCTTCTGCCTCAACCCCTGTCATGGTGGCAGCATCTAATCAGAGAGGTATATTGACTCACAAGGCAGTAGAATTTAGTGAAGCCTGAGGAGCCTCCTCATGGGCTGGGCTTTTAAATATCTCAAGCAACCAGGAAGCCATACCATTTCATAATGAACATATATATGTTCAAGCTCTAATCCTTCAGATCAATCAAATCATGAAAATAGTCTCCTTGCCCCTTTAAAGAAAAACCAACCCAATCTTAACAAAACAGATACCACTGCTTGCACAAGACCTCAAAAGTTACTTACCCATATCCAAAAGGAATCTGAAATATAACTAACATACCAAACAAATGTTCATCCAAACCAAATACCTCTAATGGGGGAGGGAGGGGAGAAATTACTACTTCCTAAAGGTATCTCATTCCACTTTTGGACTGCTCTAATTATAATTACTTTTTTCCTGATATCAAACCTAAAATTATCTCCATTCAATTCCTACCCACTGATTTTGGTTCTTACCTCTGAGTTTGAGGCCAAACAGATAAAGTCTAGCTTCTCCCTCGTGACAAACCTCCAAATATTTGACCATGGCTTAAAGACATTAAGTCTCTCTCCTTCCTCTGCCTCTGCACATGTCTCCTCTTCTCCAGCTGAAATATCCCTAATTACATCAACCTATCTTCACATGAGATGGATTCAATGCCCTTCATCTGACCTCAGACCAGAGCACACTTCATATACCATTTAACTGTCTACCCAGGCAATTATTTGTCATCCAACCAACCAATGTACCCTCCACACTACTACACCTCCAAAGACCAAGCCTTGGGAAACTTTACCCACAAAACTGAAATTACCATCTTGGAGATGACTGGTGAATAAATACAAACTCCCACCGTCCACTATATCTTTCTGGTCTCAGAATAGCTCATGCTTCATATCTTCTTCAACCAGCCAGTCCAGACATCAAACCTGGTGCCATGTCCCCCTGCTGACCCTAACTTGCTTTCTAATTTTTGCTCTGAGAATATCACTCAAACCAATACTACTGATTATGGAAAGGGCATGTAACTCCTCTAATTATCCACTTACCATCTTTATGACTTCCCAGATGAATAGCTTTATAAAGGAGGCATTAATGTGAAATAAGTCTGTGAGTAGAAAAAAGTGTAAGGTAGATTCAAATGTGGTTACATCACAGAAACAGATGACAAGATGTGGCAAATAACTAGATAATGAAGAGTAAGAGTAAAGGGAAGAGATAAAGATGATTCCAAAGTTTTGAATTTTGGTGAATGGCAGGATGGTGGCACTATCAACAGAAATGGGGAGGATAAGAAGCTCCATTTTTTGGAACTTCTTTGGAGTTCAGTATGTTAACAGAACATCCAAGTGGATGTGTTCATGATGTTACTGCCTATATGGGACTGGAGAACAGAAAATGAATTTGTAGACTGGTAAGTCATCTGCAAAGAGACAATAAATAGAAGCTGATGATATACTACATAATACCAATCCTTATATTTTCCATTCCAAAAAGATAACTGTGACTTTCCAGTTTGGACCAACATCAGTGGAAAAAAAGAGTCACTTAGAATAGCAAATAGTTCATTTTCTCCATAAGTATCACCTAAGGATTAAATGGAAAAGAGCCTTTAGGTCTATTCTGTTCTACCTAGTCAAAATGCCATTTTGTAAGAGAGAATACATACATATAGAGTTGGGTACATAAATATATTTCACTCAAAAAGGAAATAGGAGAGAAAGAATAGAAGGAAGATGAAATTAGAAGGAGAGTAGACTAAGGAAAGGATAATTCTGAAGTAAAATAAATATATACAAAAATATTTATAGCTTTTTGGGGAGGCAAAGAATAGGACTCTGATGGGGGTACTCATAAATTAGGAAATGGATGAATAAGTTATGGTATATAAATGCAATGGAATACTATTGTGCTATAAAATATGGAGATTATCAAGAAAACAATTTATATAATGACAACAATATGATAAAGGTAAACAATTCTCAAAGAATTAGGAACTCACATCAACATAACAACCAAATATGATTCCAGAGGACTACCACCTGACAGAAAAGTGAAGGACTCAAAATGCATGAGTCAGGCTGTTTCTAGACATGTCCAATACACAAATTTGTTTCAATTGATGATAATGTATTTGTAACTGGTTTTATTTTTCTTTTGTTCCCAATTGAAGGTGGGTGGGAATAAAGGGAGGGCAAGAATGTTATTTATAAATGTATAATTATATGAATATTTAGAGTTTTATTTATAAAAATAAAACAATATAAATATCATTATAATAAAAATTAAAAGTTAAATATAATGAAATAGATACCAAAGTATTACAAACTATGTTCCCAGACCCTGGGTTAATCCCCTGATTTATACATGACTATAACATGTAAGGAGAAGCAACTATGAAAGGCTCATGAGCTCTGATCAATACAATGATCAGCCATGACTCCAGAGGAATGATTATAAAATGTACTTCCCAAATCTTGACATAAAGGTGATGAATTGGGGTGCAAAATGAGACATAACTAGGTAATAAAGGATGTCTAGCAGATGAAGGTTTTAAAGAACCTTTTAATGAACATAGTCAATGTGTTGATTTGTTTTGCTTGCTTATGCTGATTTGTTACAAAGGAGGGTTACTTTTAATTTAAAGAAGGGGACTCATTAGGGAGCTACTGATAGAGATACCAAAATAATTTTCAAAAAATATAATGAGATTTTTTTAATGGACAAAAGAGAACATAACGAAGTTCTGAGAGAAACAAATGGAATAATCTTTAAATTAACATGCTGAATTTATTATATACTTTTAAATAAAAGAGACTATGTAACAGTAATTTGCAGTTTCATACACAATCCTCTTTTTCTGTTCATTGCATATGCTAAAGTTCATGTTCACTGACTGCTAAGTTCAGAATGTCAAAAAAAAAAGCCTGTTTTAAAAGAAAAAAGACTGGATTTCTACCATTTATTGGTCATAGGCTTTCTGGCAAGATCATCCGACCTTTCAGAGCTTCTCCCCAACAGCATAATGGGGAACGCATTGGAACCATCTCTCCTCAGAGGGTTCCTCTGAGGAAAACATTATGAAAGTTGCATAACACAAGATAAATATGTGCTATCATTATTACTTTTAATATTTTCATTTTGGATAATTTTAATTATATCCTTTCTCACTTCCTTGTTTTACCTTAAGACAGAAAACCCAGGAGGTAATTGGGCCAGTAGAATACAACTACAGCTCACGAAATTCAAATACCCTTCCCCAGTAACATCAGGAGTGAAGAAATTGTCCCCAGTACACTAATTCCATAGATACACCATCCAATTCTGACATTCCTTCCTCAAAATACCTTCGGATTCTCCTAAGCTTCTCCTGAAACTTCAATCAAAGCCCACAGTCCCTCTACAAAAAGTCATCCAGTCTCTCAGACATAATTTTTTTTTCTCCAAGAGCAAACAAATGGTTTCTAAATAATAAAGGAAAACTCTAGAAGGTATATCCCACACTTAATTCAGTTATTATCATTTATTTAAGGAAAATAAATGTCTTAAGTAGTAACACAAATGCTACATATTAAATAGGAAAGATTTTGTAATAAATTAAAGTAAAATATTTTGCAAAAGACATATGGAAGCTAACTTTTTAATTATACAAAATTACTTTGTTTTATAGTCTACTGAACATTCATAATTAAGTACTTGTAAAGAAAGAGAAGTATTTAATTTTTGGTAATAAAACTTAATATTGTAACAGTACCAAGGAGAAAGAAATCAAGTCATTAATTTTGCAAACAGAAAAATGATTTCCTAAAGTATGAAAGACCAGATAGAATTTAATTCTTCAAAGGCCCTAAATAATTATGCATCACTGCCATCTACTGGAACAATTACTTAGCACAATGTGTACTTTTTTCTTTTTAATTGTGATTTAATGTTGAATTTAAACAAGGTAAGACTTAGAAGTATGAAAATCCATGAAAGGAATATAAATACTACTAATACTTTATAATACTAGAGAAAAAGTTTTAGTAGCTAAGTACATAAAAAATTATCAAATATCTTTTTAAAGTACTTACTGTAAAGCTTCACTTATATGTGCTAAACAGTAATTTACAGTGATATTTTTAAAATTAATTTTGAATGTTTCTGTTTGTCTTTTTCAGAGACATAAAGAAATCTAGAAGAGCAACTTGATCTTTTAAAGGCAAGAGGTACATTTTAAAAATAATAATAAAGGCTTATGCATTCTTACTGTAGATTTCACTTCCACAATATTAATCTGACATTTTTATATCCCTTTGAAATATGTGTATATGTTGTAACCCACTCCTAAGCTCTTCCAAGTCAAAGAACTGTCAAATCAAATAAAGCCCTACACATATTAGATGTGAAATGCTTTAAAACTGTATTATAAATCAAATACGGGTTTTCTAGATTCGTGAATCATTTCTATCTAAAAGTTCCAATGTTACAAAAGTCATTTTTAAGTGTTCCACCCTATTTATAACAACACAAATGTTAGAACTTTTTGATTATCTATAAATCTTAAATTAGCAACTGGTATTTTAAACGTAAGACGTGAACCTCTTAAGGAATTGATAATGAAAATAGGTCATGAATAGTAGAAATCAGATTGACATTAACTATAAGAGTTTAAAATAAAACTTTAACCAATGTAAATCAAGACCAAAAACAGAGACAAAAAAGCCTCAGTCAGCAACACTGTATATATCTGCTAATTGGCATAAGAAGGTGGCCAAAGGCAACAACAATTTCAAATACAGAATTATACCATTACAAAATTAGTGACAAAAGGGATTTTTTAGATCATCTAGTCCAAGCTTATCATTTTACAGTTCAGGAGATAAATGTATACATCCCCCTTCTCGCTTCTAACACTATGTCTCCCTGGTCCTTATCACTTCACATCTAGATTAAGGCAATACCCTGCAGGATAGTATCAATGCCACAAGTCTCTTCCAATTCCAGTCCATCTTTCACTCAGCTGCCAAAGTGATCTTCCTAAAGCACTGGTCAGATCATGTCAGCCCCTATTCAATAAACTCCAGTGTTTCCCTATTACTTCCAAGAACAAATATAAAATTCTGTTTGCAGTTTAAGACTTTCATAAATTAGCACCTTCCTACCTTTCTGGTATTCTTACAAAGTACATCCCATCAATCCCCCACCACTGTATTCAGCAACCCAGTAACACTGACCTCTTTGCTGTTCCTCACTCAAGAAACCTCATCTCTCAACTCTGGGTATTTTTCCTGAATATCCCCTATGATTCCTTTCCCTGCTTCCTTCAAGTCCCACCTAAATTCCACCTTCTAGAGGAAGGCTTCCCTGATTCCTCCCTAATATTAGTGAATTCCCTAAGATTATCTCCAATTTATCATGCATATATCTTATTTGTACATAACTGTTTTCTGTGAACAGGATATATCTTTAGTACTACTTTGTATTCCTGGTGCTTAGCATAGTGTCCGGCACATCACACAAACTAAATAAATGTTTATTTGATTCAAGGAAAATGAGGCCTAGAGAACTTAAAGTCTTAAGTGACAGAACAGAATTTCAATCCATGACCTCTTGTTTCCAAATCCTCTAAACACATTTGTAAAACTTTTAAGAGGAAAAATGACTGGACAAGGATAAGACTATGATGACATCTACCTCACAGGGTAGAAGGAATTAGTTTGGCAAAAGACCCAACTAAGTCATCTTAAGACAATTTAAAGACAAAAGCTCAACAAAGACAACAAACAAAAAAAAAGGAAAACATTTGCAAAGATTTTCATAAGAAACCCTGTTCCCCATTAAGAACAGGACAGGTACTCAACTTGGATTCCAAAATCACAGTCCTAGAGATGTTTATAGAGTAGGCAAAAGTGTGACTAAAGAGGACAAAGAAGAAAAAAAACTGCCAGAATCAGACTAAGTGTACATATAAAAGATACAGCCTGGAAGCAACACAACTATAAGGACACTGAGATGAATTAAAAAAGTATCTGAAAATCCAACAAGTGGTTTGTAAAAAAAGATTACTCTTCTATACAAATCAAAGCTATCCTCAAAAAGTTTATTAGTACAGAACAGGGACTGTCACAAGTGACATGCTACTATGCCCAAAGGGCGATAATACTGTGCATACCCTTTGATCCACCAATACCACTACTAGGTCTGTATCCAAAAGACATCAAGAAAAAAAGGGAAAAAGAACTAATTGAGGGGATGTCCATCGATTGGGGAATGTCCCAACAAGTTGTGGTATAGATTGTCATGGAATATTACTGTGCTATAAGAAATGACAAACAGGATGATTTCAGAAAAATCTGGAAAGACTTAATATAAACTGATACAAAGTGAAGTGAGCAGAACCAAGAGAACATAGTACACAATAACATCAATACTGTATGATAATCGATTGTAAATCCCTTAGCTATTCTCAGCGATACAATGATCTGAGACAACCCCAAAGGACTTATGATGAAAACTGTTATCTGCCTCCAGAGAAAGAACTTATGTTGTATGAACACAGACTAAAGTATACTCTTTCTTTATTCCTTTCTTCTTTTTAATCTTCTTGTACAAAACAACGAATACAAAAATGTTTTACATGATTGCACATGTATTCCCTATATCAGACTCCTTACCACCACAAGGAACGGGAAGGGAAGAAGTGAGGGATACAATTTGAAATTCAAAACAATGTCACAAATTATTTTTACATGTAATTGGGGAAATAAAATATTAAAAAAAACAAGTGACATTACAATCAATCACATTTTTATTACCTCCAAATTAAATGAAAAGAAGTTGAGTATATAAGATCCCACTGAGCTTAATGTTTGTTGATAATGGAAAAAAAATACACCTTAGTTGGTAAAGTAGAATATCGCCTTGAAGGTTATTTTCCAACCAAGAGCTTCCATCCATTTATCAAGAACATTCAAGATTATATGAATGATATTAAAACAGAAACAACGTTGTTCAATAAATCTCTAAAAATAAATATCAGGCAACACTCAAAAAGGGTTTGTCTTACGTTCAAAGGTGTTTTGCCACTGTAATGGAGGTGATCTAGTGCAGAGTCCAATTGAAAAAGGACTCTCTGAATGAAAAAGTCCTCCAAATGCTCTTGTTTGTAGATGACACTGACTGTAGTGGCTCCTAAAATAAATTAGCCTCCTTATCCAGAAAGAAAAAGCCAAGTGGATGAAGAATGGCCTCTTCTAAGATAATGACATATTTTTGGAAAGATAATCTAAGTAGACTATTTGCAGGTATCTATAATATAGATAGATGTGATGGGTTGGACCGATCCTCAGCTAACAGGAGTGCACGTGATCACCTGGGGGTGGAATGCAAGGACTGCACCTGTCTGCGAAATGGAGGATTGTGCATGTTGGAGGAAGGCATACGTGGAAAAGGACGTATGATCTCTCCACCTTCGGGGTGATGCACGATTGGCTCACTGTGGTGAGGGCATAGCCAGGGGAAGGGCCCCAAGGGGCCCTGGAGGTGGAGCAAGAGGGAGGAGAGAGGAGAGGGAAGAAGGAAAAGCAGATCCAGCCACACCGGAGAGAGAGAAGGTACTCTCAAAAAAAGGTAGAAGCAAGTCCTGTGTCTTGAGTCTTCTGTACAGTTGTTTCTCCCAGAGTAATCGGGATCCAGGGATGCCCCAGGCCTGTTGAGGTGGGTAATGGTGAGTCCTATACATCCTGACCCAAAAAGATAACCCTTACCAAAGTAAAAACCTGCAGCTGCAGCAATAGCAACCCACAGCAGATAGATAGTACAAATGGATTACCTAGTCCCAGAATTAAAGAGGAAGAATAGAGTAGGATGGAGTGTCTTCTAGAAACTGAAAAGTTCCTTAAATGATCCTACCATTTCCCAAAAACAAAGGTTCATATTTTTACTACTAATACTGTGTCAGAGATGACCTAGAGCTGTGATACACTGTATAGTCTCCAATGAATTGAAAATGATGATACAGGGAACAATGGAGAGATATATGGTAGGTTTCTGGAAAATACAACATATAACCAATGAAGTACTTTGAAAGAGAAAAGAGACCATCAGGAAAATGCAAAGAAAGATAAAACTGTCATGTGGTAAAGGGTAGAGATGACAAGGGCCCAGACAGAGTGCTCCACTGGTATCCTCATGATGTCAGGAGAAATTAGGAAAGCGTTCCAAACCTTTGGCTCAACTCCTTGTGATGAAATTATAGGAAGCCATTGTAATGGTAATGGTAATTTGAAGATCTTCCCTGCCCCTTGTACTGGCAAGCTAACAGGTACTAAGCCCTTAGTTTCAAGTTCATAATGTCAAGTATTAAGACCCAGAACTTGTGAATCCCACAGTGGGATGGACTTGTTGACTTAACAGGAAGGGGCAGAACAGGGAGGAGCTAATACTGTATATAAGGAAAAGCCCAAGCTCAGAAAGGCCAGAACTTCTAGGAGCGAGCATCTGGAGGCTGGGCTGCTACTGCTGGAGAGAGAGAAGAGAAATAAGAACTAAAAAGAACTGAGAAGAGGAATGAGAACTAAGGACTGACCTGAGAACTGAGAAGAAAAGAGAAGAGAGGAGAACTGTGAGGAAGCATGGTTCTGTTGTTGGTACTTTGTTTTGATGTTATTTTGTCAGATTTGTCTGCTGATAGAGGATGTTGCTGTTGTTAAAGAAGCCCTAGGACCTTGCTGCTGGTTCAGAAACCCTGAAAGAGGATTTTCTTGTTGTATGTTTACAGAAATCCTGTAGGAAAGTCTTTTTTTTAATTTTATTTCTTTTTTTGCTTTTTGCTTTTTTGGAGGGCAGTTGGGGTTAAGTGACTTGCCCAACGTCACATGCTTAGTTTTTGTGTTAAGCGTCTGAGGATGGATTTGAACTCAGACACTCCTGACTCCAGGGCCGGTGCTCTATTCACTGTGCCACCTAGCCGCCCCTGGAGGAAAGTCTTGATGATGACTTCAGAGGTCCTGGGACTATACTAATGATTTGTGCTGATTCCTCTGATCTTGTTGTTGGGTCTATGTTGATTTCACAGGCAGAAAGTGAAATGATGAGAATTCTGGCAATGTGTATGTTATTGTGGCTTTGTTAAGCTTTGTCTTCCCAGGAACAGAAACTGTGAAGGACTTTGAGGTAGACTAGACATTGTGAGCTTCAGTATGGAATAGGAACTGGACAAGGAGCTGGACAACAAGAAGCTGGCAGGAGCTGGGACGATGGAAGGGAAACCATGGAAGAGGAGAGCCAGCCTCAAGTCAAGATGAAAAGACCTCTCCTTGGGTATTTAATGCAAACTGAGAATATCATGACTAATATCATGATTAACTAGGGCTAGAGAACTCTGGCTTTACATTTAGATGACTGAGTTAAGGACTTACTAATTAAGGATGACTGGAAACTAATCTCCAATTAAGAAATGTCTTATATAATTTTTTTTTTTTTTTGCTTTTTGGAGGGGAGAGGGCTGAGCAATTGGGGTTAAATGACTTGCCCAAGGTCATACAGCTAGTAAGTGTATCAAGTGTCTGGGGCTGGATTTGAACTCAGGTCTTCCTGACTCCAAGGTGGGTGCTCTATTCACTGCACCACCTAGTCTCCCCTGAAAAAAGACTTTTTAATTGAAGAGATTAAGACAATGTGACCTAGGAGTAGAAAACTTTTGACCTCTGTACTTTGTGTCAATTAAGGAGGCTTGTCTCCTTAAAAATGACTGAGTTACTGAATGAATCTACTTTGTTTAAAACCATATGACCATTTTGGTGAAAACTACATGGCCCTTTTAGTGATAAGTTGTTATGCCATAACATGGTGAATGCTGTATTTTGATTTTCTGTGAATGTTTTGTCTCAGTTTGTTACTGAATAAAAGAGTTCACTATACTGCATAATCAGAACCTTAAAAGCTATTCACAGCAGCAGTCCTCTGGAAAGTTGCTCATGCTTAGCTTTACAGCCATGGATAAGAGTCACAAAAGATAGGCAGGTATGGATGGGCTACGATTTACAATTTGCATAACTGGAGGAAATAACCAACTTGATGTGATCACATATCCCCCTGAGTAACTTTATTAGCCCAATCAGATTTTTTAGGGGGAGTGGTTAATGTGTATACATATTTAAATCTTCTAACACATAAACGGAAAGAAAATATTTAGCTAAAAGTTGAGAATACAAATAATTTAAAGTTCATACATTAAGACTGACTAAAATAAAATACTACCAAAATATGCTGTATTACCCTTAACATATTCGTAATTGAAGAAAAAACTTATACCTCATACTAAATTCACAGCTTCAATTCTGAACAATTCATTAATTCCACAACTAACTGCCTTTTATGTGCAAAGTATGAATTTAACATAATGATCAATGCTAAAAGAATTTCAATAATTAAATAATAGTAAAAGCAGAGCATGATAAATAATCAAACAATTAATAAAATAAACATTAAATGTTTACTAAATCCCAGGTTCTGTGCTATGTACTGGGAATTCAAAAAGAGGAAAAACAGTCTCTGCCCTTGAGGAGTTCACATCGAGTAAGGGAGACGACAAACAAGCAACTATATAAAAACAAGATAGAATAAACATGAAATGACTGAAAAGAAATGTACTAGAATTAAGAGGTTGGGAAAGGCTACCTTTAGAACATTAGAATTTTTGTTGAGATTTTAAAAAAAACCCAAGAAAGCCAGAGGGCAGAAATGAGGACAAAGAGCACTGCAAGTATAGTGGACAAAGAAAAATGCCCAGAGATTGTTATGGGAATGAGAATTTGATGATGTTCCCTGCCCCTTAATAGACCTAGGGGAGAATTTGAAGACCTTCCCTGCTTTGAAAGCAAACTCTGCTCCCTAACAGGCTAAAAGTAATCACATGGAGCCTGTGGTGGGAGTAGTTTGCTGAAAGGAAGCAGAGCCCACAGGAACAGGTAGCCAGAGAGACAGTGGGAGAGAAAGGAGGCTCAAGAAAAGAGACAGACAGGCTTGTGAGAAAATAGTGATCTAATATTGGTTTGTGGGAAGACTAAAGGATGCTATGGCTCTCAGTGCTATTATGGCTTCTGAAGATCTTTGGTACTATGATGGAATCAGCTTACTGGTTTTGGGATTTGGTTTTCTGGTGTCTAAATAAATGTTTTGGTACTGTCCTCTATATGGAGAGTTTGTTATATTTTTCAACTGAAAGTCATGCAATATTTATAGTCACTCTCTTGATCGTGATCATGGGTGCTATAAATACTGCATGAATGGGAATGGGAAGGAATATACTTTTTTCTCTGCAATATCTGGCACGTACACAAAAACTGGTCTTGTATTAGGACATAAAAACCTCAAAACCAAATGCAGAAAAGCAGAAATAGTAAATGCAGTCTTTTCAGATCATAATGCAATAAAAATTACATTCAATAATGGACAATGGAGAGATCAAAAACTACTTATAAATCAAATAATCCACTCCTAAAAACAGTGGATCAAAGAAAAAATCATAGAAACAATCAGTTTCATTACAGAAAATGACAATAAGACAACATACCAAAATTTATGGGATGCAGCCAAAGTGGTACTTAGCACCTCTATTTCTACATCAATAAAATAAAGAAAAGGCAGATCAATTAATTGAACATGCACCTAAAAAACTAGAAAAAGAACAAATTTTAAAATCCCTAATTAAACACCAAACTGGAAAACCTGAAAATCAAAGATGAGATTAATAAAACTGAACATAAGAAAATCAATGACCTAATAAATAAAACTAGAAACTGGCTACAGAGCTAAGAAATGGAATGCCTTGTTTATGGAAGACCCAAGAGTCCACAATCACTGGATCAAAGAGTACATGTTGGGGAGTAAAGTTTAAATAGACTGGAAAGATAGGGTGGGGCTAAGCTATAAAGGGCTCTAAATGCCAAAAAGAGCATTCTGAATTTGTTCTTGGAGGTGAGAGGGAGCCAACTGCATTAAGGGGGATGAAATGAGCAAACCTGTGTTTTAGGAATATCACTTTAGTAGCTGAAAAGAGGCTAACAAGAATTGTTACGGGAAGACACTTGAGGAAGGCAGACCCATAGCAAGTTATTACAATAGTCCAAGTATAAGGTAATTAGGGCCTGTACCAAAGTGGTGACAGTGTCAAAGCTAAGAATGAGGCATATTCAAGAACTGTTGCAAAGGTGAAATCAAAAGTCCTTGGCATTATGGTAAAGGGAGAGATAGTGGGGAATCTAGGATGACTCTTAGGTTGCAAGTTTAAGGAGCTAGGAGGATGGTGTAGCCCTCTATGGTAACAGGGAAGGTGGGGAGGGAAGATGGTTTAGGGGGAAAGAGTTCTGTTCTGAACATGCTGAGTTTAAGATATCTACATGCAGTTCAAGATAATCTGAAAGGCAGCTAGGTATGTGATACTGGTCAGCAGAGAGATTAGAGTAAGAAAGGTAGATTTAAGAATCAGCAGCGCAATAGAGGGGGCGGAGCCAAGATGGCAGTGTAGAAGCAGCAAGGCTCTGCAGCTCCTACACAACCACCCTAAACACCCATAAAATATGACCCCAGACAAAATCTAGGACTCTCAGACTCACAAAAATACAGAAAACACATCTCTTACAGAAGGCAGCTCGGCAGCAGGGGCTCATCACGGAAGGCCAGGAGCAGAGGCCAGCCCAGCCTGAAGCCAAGACCGTGGCCAGACCCGGGGCAGTGGGAAGGACCTGAGCTGAGCCAAGCCACACAGCAGCCAGTCAGCAGGAGATAAGATCTACAGCCTCCAACACCTCCATATCTACACCAAGGCGTGAAGAACAGGGATTGGAGAGGGGCAGCTGCAGGCCGGCAGGCCAGGAGCTGAGACCAGCCTAGCCAGAAAATCGAAAACCACGGCCAGGCCCCAGGGTGGCTAGGAGGAGCCAAGCCTCCCAAGCCGCAATTTGAGTCCACTTCAGAGAAGATCTAAAGCACCTGAGCGAATCTTCACATCCAGCAAACCAGGATCAGAGACGGTCAGTGAAAGGGAAACTTTGAGGCTTAATTTGGGGGACAAAAAGCAGTTTCGGCCAATCTGCACCCCTCCCCAGGCAAGGAAGCAGTGGGGGAAGTGAACAGCTGGAACCAGCGGCGGCCCCCACCAGGCTGCTTCAGAGCCCCTGGACTGCTGACTCCACAGGGGTGCTGAATCATTGATCAGGGCCAAGTGCTCTTGTGTTGAGCAGCCTGGATCCAGATTGTGGTCTTGGGTGGTGGTCCTGGGGTGAGCTTTCAGCAAGCCAAAGCTGGGGAGACTTGCACCACCCCTTCTAATAGCTCCAGCACCTGGGAAAACCCCAGCAATTTGGAACAGAGCTTTCCCCCCAGGAAGCAGAGTTTCACAGAGCTAAAAAAAAACCAACCAATTAATTGACTGGTCAACATGAAGAAA
>CM053595.1:164186194-164236267 GCA_028646575.1 Pseudocheirus occidentalis | reverse complement strand
GAATGATGCAAGAAAATCATGAAAAGAGAGTCAACAACCTGACTGAAGAAAACAACACCTTAAAAAACAGATTAACTCAAATGGCAAAAGAGGCTCAAAAAGCCAATGAGAAGAATGCCTTAAAAAGTCAGATTTGCCAGATGGAAAAAGAATTTCAAAAGCTTACTGAAGAGAATCATTCCCTTAGAATTAGAGCAAAAAAAAAAAGTTGAATTTGCCAGATGGAAAAAGAATCTCAAAAGAGATTCATCTTGCTCTACTGGAAAGTCAGAAGGGTGATGGGGGAGCAGGTATACAATGGGATTGCTGTTTTGGGGTGGTGGATAGAGGAAAGATGGGAAGAAAATTTGTTACTCAAAATCTCATGGAAATGAATGATGTAAACTAAAAATAAACAAAAAAAGTTAATTTTAAATAAAAATAAATAAATTTAAATATAATAAAATAAATATAATAAAAAATAATAAAAATAAAATACACATTATGATCTGAGGAGGAAAAGAGCACAAAAAGTACGGGAATCAGAAACGGTTTCCTACAGGATGTAGCTGATGAGCTGACCCTTGAATGAAGTTCATCAAAAGGAGAGACAAGAAGGAAATGCATTTTCAAGCACTGAAGAAATCCTATGCAAAGTCACACATGTGAGAAAAGAGAAATTTATCTGACTTTGATAAATAAGTAATAGGTATAAGGAAAGTAATGTGAAATAAGTCCAGAAGAGAGTCGAAGCTAAACTGTGAAAAACTTTAAAAGCCAAGAAAAGGGGTTTGTACTTTATCACAGAAAAAATAAGTCAGAAAAGTTTCTTAAGAAGGCATGGTAAGATGTATATTTTATGAAAATTATTTTGGCAGTTTACTGGAAGATAAATTGAAGAGTACACAGATTGGGAGTGGGGATCAAGAGAGAGATTACAATGGACTGAACTAGAATAGTAGCTTTGTAAATGGTAAGAAGTAGACAGGCATCTTGAAAGAGTAGAATTAATAAGACTGGGTAAATAACTGGATATGGATGGTAGTGACTGTGCATGAGTTTTTCACTTGGTAATTTTTCATCTTACAAACATTTCTGAGATGCCACAGAACATAATGAATGCTTGTGGAGTACCTACAGAGAAACCTCACTTTATATTTACTTGAAGGTCCAATTTGTAAATCTGACCAAATATGGCAATCACAAAATCAAACAAATCTTTTGAGTCAGAACCAGTACTATAAGTCAGTCAACACTTCTTATCAGGTAAAGAAATTAGATGAACTTCTTTAATTTAACTTATTAGGGTCAATTTATGTTTAAGGTTCATCAAGTAACATACCATTTAATTTAATGGGATATAATATTGTTTAATGATAATCAGGGATAATTAGCATTTTCTAAGTTACCTTAGAAAGCACTTCTACATAGGTTTTCCAAGCATGACATTTTCCTATATAACCAAATAAAGTTTGGGTAGTAAATAAAAACATTCAATGAAATTTATATGTGTGTATCTGTGTGTATGTGTTTACATGTGTAAGTCCATCTACAAGAATGTGTATCTTAAGTATTAATTTGGAAAATGTTTTATACATGTGCTATGCTGATAAAGGCAAAATATTCCTATATGAGAGTGTTGAATCTATTACATATTGGCACAAAAGGACATATGGGAATACAACTCTGAAATGATAGCAAATATCAATTGAAAATTTGATTCAATATACAAATATTCACTTTGCACAGCCTCCCAAAACACTTTTAACACATAAAGAAACTACAAATTCAACTCAACTTAAAGACATAAAAAAGGCATCAGTTAGCAACTGTAGTACCTCTCATAGATGGTTTTTAGTGTCATTTGATCTGGAACACCTTCAGTTTCCTCCAAATACAGTATGAGCCATGAAGTTCGGTAGGGCCATTGTTCTGTAATGTTGATCCAGCTAGCAAGCCTATCCCAATTGAAACTAATTTGATTGGCTCTCAATAATCGTCCTATAGAGTATGAAAACATAACATTTTGTAAATTAACATAAGTACAAGCAAAAAAATTAGCAAATCGTCCAGGAGACAAATTACATAATTTAACTTTGCTCTAAATAAAATGAAACAGCAAGTATGTCAAACAATTGATTTTATCTTTCGTGATCATCTGAGCTGCTGTGAATTTTCTAGTATTTTGACTATAAAATAATTTGATTATAGCTATTAGGATAATGATTTTTTTTTGGTATTTTATACATACACACAATAAAAACCAAGATCTCATAAACCCAGTTGAAAAGAGTATTTTATGTTCATTCCAGAATTCTAATATCTTAAGCTATCCTAAGATTATGTATATCTTGCTGTACATTTCAGGAATCCTAATACTATCTACTTTAGATATGATTCATATATGGATCTCTGTAGCAAGTTATTCAGCAAGTCAAAATACAGACTGGCTTTGTGAAAACAGATTATGCTGGCTAACAAAGTCATTTAGATTACAAAAATCTCTAAGATGCTTTAGAGTCAGGGTCTCATGAATGAAAGATTTTAGTCCTAAACAAAAAACAAAACAAAACATAACAGCAGGTAAGATCATGAAAACATTTAAATAAAACCACAACAGTGATAATGAAATTCATAGATATTATGCAGAGAACTTAAAGGATGTAAGTTACTGCTCTGGCACTTAGAAATGAAAAGAACTAGGAAAAAATTTTTGAGTTCATAAATCTGATAGTTTTTATCTGCATGGTATTTATACTATGAAACTTATACCCAGTATAATAGCGGAGTATAAGCTAATTCCACAAAAATCTACAAAAACCCCAAACTGTTTCATTTTAAAAATTTAAATCTCAATTTTTATTAAATGATAACTTTAAAATTTTTAGTTTGCTGAATCTGATGTCCTTTAAACAAATAATATTTATCTTTTAAAATAAAATTTGCAAAGGGTACACCCTAATGAAATTGCTGAATACAACTAAAAATATCAACTATACTATGGCTACCAAACTCCCTCTTCCTCATTTCTGCATCTCTAGGATACAAAATCAAAGACTGCCTGGGCAAAATCTCATTTCCCCAACACCATACTCTGACAACTTCATCCCTTTCTATTTTGGTTCTATTCTTCTCATTTTCCTAGTACTCACTAACCTATACTTCCATTAGGCCATAAGGAATTTCTACTAAAATTTCAACTAAACTGCTTCTTAAATAAAGGTGTTCTTGGGGAGGCTAGGTGGCACAGTGAATAGAACACCAACCCTGTAGTCAGGAGGACCTGAGTTCAAATCCAGCCTCAGACACAACACAAAAAACTAGCCATGTGACCTTGGGCAAGTCAACCCCAATTGCCCTACATTCCCCCTCCAAAAAAGGCATGTATGCATAAATAAACAAACAAACAAATAAAATAAAATAAATAAAACTGTTCTTCTCAAACTCTTTTCAGACATGGAAACCAAATGACACTTCATCCCTTACCATTCTCTCCAGTACTAGATACTGTCTGCCTTTCTATGCAATGGGCCAGGGGGAAATCAGTACATTTCTTCAATCAATCAGCACATATTTATTAAATGCCTCTGTGTCAAGTACTGTGCAAAGCATTTTATAAAAATGATCTCACCGGATCCTCTAAACACCCTTGGGAGGTAGATGCTAGTATTATACCCATTTTACACTTGAGGAAATTGAGACAGAAAGCATTTAAGTGACTTGCCTTGAGAATCAGGCAGTAATAAAAAACCTACTTAGATGAAGTCAGGGGCTAGCTAGAGTTAAAAAACTATATTTATGACAAACAAAGACAGCACAGTAGCATGATTTCCTGAAATTCCATTTAGCAACATGTGAGATGGAATAAAAGGGACTGTTGGTAGGAGTCATTCAGAGTTGTGATTTAATAAGGTGACATGGAATTTGAGTGTGGAGGATAGTGTAGTGTTTGAACTAGTTAACTAAAAGGTGGGGAGGAAAAGGAAGTAAGAGCAAAGGGAAAGGCCTGAGAAAGTACTGAGGGATGGAGGGATTGGAGGTTGTTGTGAGAATAAAGACTACATTTAAGAGGGGTAAGGCATAGGAAAAGATGGAATAAACAAGGGCTGGGATAAGATAAAGCAATGTCACAGTTTTTGATTATGGAAGTGAAACATTTGTTAGGGTATGGCAAGACTAAATTGTAACTATACCTACGTGTAATTGATGTGAAGCTGAGATATTAGGATGGCTAGGGAATTATCAACATGTAGGCTGAAGTCCCCTGTCATAAGTTGCAGAACTATTGTGGAAGAGCAAAAGAATTTGAGAAAGGAAGAAGAATGACCTTAAGGTCAGGGGAAAATTGCCATTATGATTTAAACCGGGTGATAAATTTTGATAGAATGAGTTTCAAAGGACAGGTTACAGAATGAGTTCCTTGCCAAAGGGAGAATCAATGAGGAGCAGTGGGGAACAAAAGAGTAATCTAAAGGGGTGTGTGTATGTGTGTGTATATATATAGAGAGAAAGGAGAGGGTAGGAATAAAAGAGGAGGTGCTTTGAGCCAGTTTCCTGACATGGTCTCTTCCTTCCATTGGGATCAGAGATTCCTTCCATCGTGCGCAAGTTTCCTAACCTGGCCTCTAACTCCCAGGGCAGGTCCTCTGGGCTAGTCTCTTTCCACTTGCAGGGGACCGCTCCTGCCTGCAGAGGGATCCTTTCTTCTCATAGTGGACAGAGAGATACTACTCCTTCCTATTTCCTCCACTTAAGCTCTGGTCTAACCTGCCTACAATTACAGGAGAGGAACACTACTCCACCAACTCTCCCGGCTGGTTTCCTCAATAGAGCAGAGTGAAACAATACCACCCAGATGCCTAACTAACCCTTAGTGAAGTTAACTTCCCAAACTCATTTAGCAATGATGTTTAACAAACTCCCACCGGGTCGTTACCCTCCCCATTCCAATGATCTCAAATCCTTGTCTTTATATAAACCATTCTCCACTGCCCTCTGTTGCTCCCTTATTCTTATCCCCCTCAATCCAACCTCCACCAAAGTTGCATATTTCAAAGCTACCCATCCCTTCAATCATGCTCCCCTGTACATGTGCTCTGTGGATAACAAACTTTCTTTTATCAAAAACTTTTTTATTTCCCACTTGTTTCATCTTCTGGCTCAGAGACCTGGCTCCCTCCTGGTGCTACACAGCCTTTGTGGACATTTTTTCTTGCACTTGTACTTTCACTTGTTCCTCCCACTCACTGTCACTTTCAAACTCTCCTTCTACCTCAATTATTCAATTACCTCTCCAACTTTGAGAGTTAAACAACCCAATCAAATTCTGGTAACTATTATCTACAGCCTCTAGGACATTCTCCTTTCTTCAGTAATTTCAGTGACTAACCTAGTCTTTCTTTCCTCCTCAACTCCTATCTTCATAAAACTAGGAAACTTAAACATACATATTAACACCCCCTCAATTTCCTTAGCTCCCAGTTCATCTCACTCATTCCCCACGACTTATTCCACCACCTGATCTCAGCTACACACAAAGATTCTCACACACCTGATCTTGCTATCACCCAAATGTTTACTGCCATGTTCATAATCTGTCATTCCACCTCTGCCATACAGCCCTAAATCCTGCTCTTTACCCTCACTAGGACCTCCTATCTTTAAATGTCTCCTAGACATTTCTACCTTGATGTCTCATGTGTGTCTAAAAATGAACATGTCCAAAACAGAACTTACTATTTTTCCCCTAAACGAACACTTCCTCTTACCTTCTCTGTGTCAAGGCACCACCATCTTTTCAGTCAAGTAGGCTTATAACATTAGCATCACCCTCAAGTCTTCATTCTCATTTACTACCAAATAATCAATAAGCTATCAAGTCTCATCAATTCTACCCCCATTACATGTAGCTCACTCATTAGCTCTCCATTCACATTTCTACCACCCTACTTCAAGTCCTCATTACCTCCTACCTGGACCACACATTCATAACTGGTCCTCCAACATGCATCTTTCCCCTTTCTAATCCAGCTTCCACAGAGCTACTCAAATGAAAAGAGGCAACATCACATAGTACAGAGCAAGATGAAAGGAAGATCTATTTTCAAATCCTGTCTCTGGTACTTTATTAGCAGTATGATCCTGAACAAGGTATGTTACCTGTCTTAAGATTCAGTTTCCTCAGTTAAAAAATGAGAGAACTAGGCTTGAAGATAAGGTCCCTTTCAACTGTAAATCTATGATCCTATGATATTCCTAAAAAGAAGGTCTGACCATATCACTCCTCTTGCTCACAAAACTTCAATAGCCCCCTGTTGACTCTAGAATAAAAAACAAACTCCTTTATTTGGCATTTGAAATTCTTCACAATTTAGGTAATTATTACTAATTACTATTATTATAGTTACTTAAATAGCTAGTATTTATATAGTGTCTGCCATGTACCAGGCACTATGCTAAGTGCTTTACAATTATTATACTATTAAATATACTATTTACAAATAGTCCTAAAATGCTGAAAAGATAAAATGCTGAGCATGGTAACTGTAACAGACTTTTTTCTAAAGTAAGTAGGAATTCCACAGCACACTTAGGGTGGGACTCTCTGGTGGTCACAGTAATGTGTGATCCAGCTCCATTCCACTCATGCAGGGATAATCACAAACTTTTACAAAAGGTTTATAAAAGGAGCTAAGATTCATATGGTTTTAAAACTATATTTATAAACAGTAACTTAAATGTTGATATTCTAAACATGAAATCTTTAGCCAGTGTCCAAGCAATCAATGAGTGAGCATTTATTCAGCACCTGCTGTGTTTGCAGGCATGCACTATGCTGAGCATTTGGTGCACAAAGACACAAAGTGATTTTAGTCTATCCACAGAGACAACACTTTAATGAATACATGCAACAGACAGAATGTAAATGTTGGAGATCAGGTGAGGGGGAGGAAAGAAGCTCTAAAAAGATCAATGAGAGGATATATCTCCGGGGGAACTCAATCATTAATCTTAATTAACATTCTCAATATAAATAAAAACAGAATGCAAAAGGACATTACAACTAAATGGAACAATGAATCACTGAATCTTTGGAGAAGTTTATTTTATAATGTGTTCAAAGAAAACAAGAATTATAATTTCATGAGATATTTGGTCATCTTGTACTGTGGCAGTCATAAGTATTTGCAAAACCATTAGATAGCTCCTATGATCCCCTGATATCAGTACAATGTTAAAAGAAACTAAGGAAAGCCTATAGCAAGCGGAGCAAACCCTGGGTGATTAAAGAACCAAAACAAAAAAAAAAAAAAAAGAAACCAAATCATTCAGAATGAGCAGACAAACATGAATTTTGATCTGTATGGTTGGGGAAAATACTGCTATCAATGAGATGAAAGATCCATTTAAGCTTTCAAATGTTTGATTAATCAACATGTTTTTTAACATCTCAAATATAAGCTGAATTTTAGATGTGTGATTTCTTGTTGTTTCATTAAGCATCTGCTGTATTATGGAATGAGGTTTTAAAGAAGTAAAAAATGGTTTTAAAAATAGCTCCTATTGCTAATCTTGTAAGTACACCACATTGTGTTACTTTAATTTGCCTCTGAAAATGTCATTTGAGACTGTCAAGAGATTATTTCCTATAGTAAAGAAAACAAGAGTAAAAGTCTTACCTGTCACAGAAACAATATTAAGTAGTCTTCTCATAGTCTGAGGACTGATATCACTGAACCAATCCTCTGTCACTAATAGCTTTGTAAGATCAAAAGACATCTGACGTGTAATGCTCCGCTGCATCTGTCTTCTTCGGTAAGTATCCTAAAAACACACACACACACAGACACACACACAATGTAAATGAGAATTCATTTATATGACAATTCTGAGAATCTAGAAACTTGAAAAATGAAACAGTGAAAGGGAATGGTGAGAAGGGTTGGGTCCATCCTTTCAATGGCATAAGAAATGTCTTAAATCACTTTCAGGTGAGGAAACTCCTGCACAATGTCAAGTTTACACCTTTTATGCAACTTATAGCATTACATAACTGCCTTGAGTAGAAACAGGTGATGATTTGTCCAGAAATAAAACATGTACATACTTAATTCTGTAAAGAGATGCCTCATGACAACTGAAGAAGCTCACTCTTTAAAGATATGATAATTACTCCCTAGTTTATATGAGTATTGAAGTTCAGATTTTCCCTTTAAAGGTAATTAATATTTATCATGCATCCACTATTAGGATTTTGTCTAAAAGAGGGAACATAATAGCTAATTCTATTCACTTTGAGCTTATATAATGACTTATCCTAACTGCTCAAGACATTTTTTCTCAGGGTCAGATATCAATCATTTTTAAAAATCAAAATACATATCACAATAGAATCACAGGATCAAAGAATCAGATTTAAACCTGGGAGAAATCTTATAGATCATCTAGTTTAATCCCTCCATTTTAGAAATGATAAAATTGAGGCCTAGAGAACTGATTTGGCCCAGGTCATATAGACAGTAAACAAAAGAGGAAAAATTCAAACCTAAGCCCTCTGATTCCACATCCTGAGCTCATTCCACTACCTTACACTGCTACTCACCAGTAGTAAAACAATATCAAGTCCAATATAAGTCCAATATCAAGCAGTTAGTGGTAGATCCAGAACAAGAATCAGTTCTGGGAAGGGGGGAAAGAACAAGCATTGATATAGTACCTTGTATGTTCTAGACACTGTGATAAACACTTTTTTTATAAACATTATTTGATCCTCACAACAACTCTGGGAGATCAGTGCTATTATTATCCCTATTTTATGATTAAGGAAACTGAAGTGAAGAAAGGTTAAATGACTTGCCCAGGGTTACACAGCTAGTAAGTGTCTGAAGATGCATTTGATTTCAGGTCTTCCTGAAATTGGATCTGGGGGGGAGGTAGCAAAGAATGTAAGCAAAGCCCCAAATGCAAATTTAATGGTATGATGACACAACTTTCCTACTCACTCTGTCTATGCCAAATTTCACTCAATTCTGAACAACTAAAACACCTATAAGACAAACTGTTTTATGACACTTTGATCTGAAGCAGATATAGTTTAAGTGAAAGAAGTTACTAAAGAAGAGAGCAAACAGATGGAAGGAGCAAGATAGGGTACACCTAAGTATACAGCAGAATTGAGTTACAATGCTGGGAAATAATACATTCAGGGACGGGGGCAGGGAGCCCATCCCTGCCCTGTTAGAAAGCTAGAGGGGTGTTGGAGGAGGGCATAAAAGGGAACAGATTGTGCGAGGGGCCTTACAGTGGGATCAATGTTCTGGGCTGGGGGGTAGAGGCAAAAAGGGGAGAAAATCTGTAACTCAAAACCTTGTGGAAATGAATGATGTAACCAAGAAAATAAATTAAAAAAAAAAAAAGAATTGAGTTACAATGGCTCTATGCTCAAAGAGACCCTGAAAGTCAACCTGAACCTGCTGCAAGGAAATTCAATGATAAATTTCATTTGAAAAGTAATAATTTAATAATTATAAAAGGTTTTAATAACACATTTTACTTTTGTTTCAAATGTATTATAACAACACAGGAGTCTGACTGAAAACAAGTATCTTACCCGTCTGTTGAGGGCTGTTTTGCTGCCAAGTTTGGTCATTTCCCCAAGGCTGTTCTGTGAAACTCTTCTGTCAGCATCTTCATGTAATCCTTAAAATAATTTATGAAGACAATTTTTACACACCAAAATACTTCTGTGTTTCTACTAAAGTAAGCAGTCACGACTCTGCAAAGTATTTTTAAGTTAAAAGTATTTTCTTCAAAAGCAAATCTAATTTTGAGATGGTCTAAGAACTTTAATAGTTTAGAGATTTGGTTTTTACCTGTGCTTTCAGAACAAACAACTTCTCCATTTGAAGTGGCAGTTACAAGAAACTTTCTTGCACTGCTTAATCCACGACTATTAAGGAAAACAGGTAAATGAACTATATTGCGCATGTAGTCATGACCATTTATATTTGAATCACGCAGGACACTATTGAGGTTCTGGTTAATTGCTTTTATGATAATGTGTGGATCACTTGCAAAAATAGCAATGAATGGACCTTTTGAAAACAGAACTCGGACCTGTAACATAAGAGAAGTTTACATACATATAAGTTTTGACATATGTATATATTCACTTATACAGTCGCACATATATACCTACATTTGGTACAAATTAATTTAATAAGAAACACTATACTGGGCAACAATCAGTGCTATGAAATGCAATAGGAGACATCATCCACACCTCTCATGAGCTTACAATCTCTACATAAGACAAATGAAATATTTGTCCTTTGTGAGGTAGCTAGATCTCTGCTCCTGGAAGTCAAGAATACCCAAGTTCAAATACTCTCCCAATGACTCCTTAACCTCAAACACTAGCTGTGTGACCCTGGACAAGTAATTTAACTTCTGTTTACCTCAGTTTCCTCTACTGTATGTGGGGATAATAACAGTAACTACCTTCCAGCATTGTTGTAAGGATCAAATAATATCTGTAAAAAGTGTTCAGCATAGTGGCTGACACATACAAGGTCATTAATAAATCTTTCTTTGCTTTCTTCCATCTCTTTCTCCCTCCCTCCCTTCATCTTTCCCTTGCTTGAGATCTCTAAAATGCTTCTTGAAGGTGACAGAAACAATATAAATCTCTTCAAGAAGCAGTGATGAAAAAAAGCATTGGTTTTCAGAAGACAAAAGATCCAAATTCAACTCCCGATTCTGATATTTATTAGTAGTGTGACTAGGGGGAATTTACTTTATGTTTCTGAGCCTCAATTGTTTCATCTGTAAAATGGATTATTAAATTATTATTTTGATAAGCATATTTCAATACAATTAGTCACCTTTATAATCCTATGTATTTTATTTTATGCATTTAAAAACATTTACTGAAAAGGGATCAAAATTCCATAGTCTTTACCACATGCTAACAGAGACCATGACACAAAAAAAGATTAAGAACTCCAACTTTAAACCTAATAACATAAGACAAAAATGCAAAATTTGTCTAAAGCATCTAAATGTAAATTTATGTATCTTGATGTGTTTAAGTCAATAAGGAAGAAGTAATAGTTCTATATACATTTTTAATGTTTTACTTGGGGCTTATCTTAAATATAAACGCAACTCAATAAAAGTATAAGAAATGTAAATTAAAAGTCATGCAGTATCTTAATCGACCTTTACCACTAGTAGAAATGTCTGAAGACACCTTCAAATTTAACATTGAAGGAATTTTCAAGAAAATAACATTTATCCATGGCAAAGCTTTTAAAAATGCTAGTGTAGATTTTTCTAAATGGCTTATAATTCAAAGAAATATAACATTACATATAAACTTAGAACTTAACAGACTCATAAGAAAAGTAGTACTTTAAAGATTTACTTTCTTTTATTTTTAGTACCTGAAATGGGCTAGTGATAATTATATAGATATGGAGAGAGAGGGAGAGAGAGGGGGGGGAAGAGAGGTGGAAGAAGGGGAAGAGAGGAAGAGAGAGAGAGAGAGAGAGAATAAGGGGCATAACACGGCTTGCATTACCTAAAATCTAGACTTATTGTTAATATTTACAAAACTTATGAAATATTTACCAAAACTTACAAATATTAGCTTCTTATTGCACTAGCATATTAATGAGAAAATCAACTTTGCTAAAGTTCAAATTAGATTTCATCAAATAAATCAAAAAGTTATATGTTCTAACAAATGTATAAAGTGTATCTCTCATCAGATTTATAAGATATTAATAAATTTTGGTATGTAATGTTCTTTAAAATAAAAAAAGCAAAATGTGCTTATATGCATGTAATGTATGCATATATACATCCATGTGCATATAAACACACATATGTATGTATCTGTCTATATATATGTGTATATATCTATATATCAATAGATATGGATGGATGGATAGATGGATAGATAGACAGACAGACAGACAGATAGACAGATAGATATGAATGAGACTCCATTTTAATAGTAGGTTGCTTTTCAAAAGAAGCAGATTCCTTAATACTGACCTTGGGCTTTAGAGTAAATGCTTACCAGAAGTTTTTTATACAGATAACTCAAAGAAGCACACTGGAAATGCTAACTTACTCTCCTCCCAATGACTCCTTAAGTTAGAAAACCATAAAAGTAACAAGACCTATCAGGGTTACTCAAATCATGGTAAGAAGACCATGATTTTTTCGTGTTTCTATTACGAGCTAAGCTTCGGTAACCCTAAAAGCAAAGCCATGCTTTTTGCATTTTATTAAATAAATACACATACACAGCAAAAAAGCAGTCATATTTCTAATTTGTCTCATTTATTTTTAAATCAGTGTTGCAGTAACATTTTCCTCCCAATACAATTATTTTTCTCTATAAGGTTTTTATTTAAGTTAGAGAGGTTAGGTAAAGCTGGAGTTATATAGTTGGCTTTTCATTTGAACATTTAAAAAGAAAAACATAGTGCTTCCACCTTAATGTGCTAATAATTGTGACTAAATATGTGGCTCTTCCAAAAGTATCACATGTACTTTTCATTATCTGTAGTCTTTTGAAACTAATCACATTTAACAACTAAATTAGCAAATGTTTTGAAATCTGTACATAAAGTATAAAAAAAATTATCTCTAATTTCAAACTTTCACTTATTAATATACCAATTTTAAAAGTAGCACCCACAATAATTTTAAGTGATTTTTTAAATAATAAATTTTTTTAACATCACATTTACCCCACAGCCCAATCAATCTCAAAACACAACATCAGTCATCATCTTGGTCACAGACATTTCCCAGGTGAGATTTCATATTTTGTGACCACAGAAGAGAGTTATCATAAAATCCATGCTTCTCTTTGTTTCATGTTAAGTCCTGCTGATAGGGATTTATCACTCAAAATATTCTTATTTTGCATCTTTTCTTCTGGAGGTGTATCTTTTCTGATTCACTATAAACATCTTCAGTATAAACTGCTTTGACTGAAAAAGTTTTAGGAGTAAGAGTTGAAACAGTTTTTTTTAGGCTTGCCCTCCATGTAATGGATATGACTGGTACATTTTTTGTCAACTGACTGACTACTGACCACTTTTTTCCACCATGAGTCAAATTTCCTCAGGCATTTTTTCAGGGGATTGGGGGGAGGCAGTAAGGGGTAGTTTTTCTTCAAGTACTCCAGAGGTTTCCCACTTCTCCTTTTCCACTTTCCCATATACACATTGCTCTATGATTTGGTTCTTCCATAATTATTTTTATAGCCTTTTTCTCAACTACACTGAGGACAGGTACCATTTCTTACTCACCTTTATGGTCCATGGTGGGGTGCTTTATGCTACTTCTTAAAAGTACACCTAATATGGTCTATTTATTAGCAGCACTTGGGGTACCTCACTTCCACTTCCAGTTCTGTCCATAACCATCTGTGATGACTCACAGAAACCCTCAGGGAAAGACCTTAGCCATTTCTATCACAAATCCTCATTAGACTTAAAATATAAGTTATAAGATTAGAAAAGAACTCAGAGGCCATCTAGTCTAACAGCTTCATTTCATAGATAAGGGAATTGAAGCCCCTAGGAAGTTAAACAACTGGTCCAAGGTCATAGAGTTAGTGAATATCAGAGCCAAAATTCAAGTATGTATCCCTCTGACTCCAAATTCATTGTTCTTTACCATACTGCTTTTTAAGCTGTCCTATCTTCTATAAGATCTGTTTTTGCATGTTAAATATTTTAGCTTGATGTTTCCACATAAGAAATGTTATCTTTTATTACTACTGATTAAATCAAAAGCATGCAAAGAGCTAAAAATTACTCATAAAAAGAATATTAATTAAAAAGGACATATATCCCATGGAATCTACTTAATATAAAACTCTCAAATTTACTTCAATTAAAATAATATCAAGCTTGACCTCTATAATCAACCACCAAGTATATAAAACTCTTTGAATAAGTTAAAATGCCTGAAAACATACTGTGTCTAGCATCTGTAGGACTTTGTCTTGCTCACAAGCATCCAGTCCATCAATGATGACCACTAGTCTCGTTTGATTCTGAGTGAAGCTGTCTATGGTTTTTGCCTTTCTAGCCATCAATTCAACTTCACATTTCAGAACCTGCACAAAAGAAAGCATTTAAATCATAATGACATAGTTCATAAAAGAAAGTTATTTTTCATTTTAATAATCAGTTCAAAATATTACACTTAAATAAATACAGACTCAAGAGTCTAGAACCCTAACTTCATATTCTGGCTTCACTGATGATACTACATTACTTTGAACAAGTTACTTAGAGGGTAGAGTCAAGATGGCAGAGTGGAATTTTTGCCTAGCTCTATCAATGTATCTCCACAACAACTTAGAAAACATGCCAGACTGACAGAAAACCAAGAAAAAGTCACAAAAGAGTCATTTTTCCAGCTTAGGACAACTTAGGAAGATAAATAGAAAAGTCTACAGATGTAGAGTAGAGGTGGGTCAGGAGCACAGGGTGGTGACAACTACAGCAAGACAAGAGCAAGCACCAGGGCAGAATTCCAGGGGACTCCTTAAGTAATACTGGCATCAAGAGCCATCTAGTAGATCTGTCACTCAACGTCCAGTTCTAGGTCACAGATCCAAGAATGGAGAGCAACAACTACTACCAAACAAAGGGCCCTAGATGAACACAATAGAGCACATATTCCAGAAACTGAGCTTGTGTGGCTCTGAGCCCAAAATAATAGTAAAAAAAAAAGACTCAGTTCTAACTTTAAGACCAGAACAAATACTGGAAAAACAAGGGCAGGAGAATAAGATCAAAGGGCAGCCAGCAGTTCAATCTCTCTGAAACTGTAAAACCTCACAGTAGGCTAACAGTGACTGAAAGCAGTCACAGTCTACTGAAACTCAACTACATATAAGCCAAGAAACCCAAACCTGGGTCAGGAACTTCCAGAGCTCAGACCAAGAGGGCTGTGAATAGAACTCTCCCTGGATCACAACAAGTTAGAAGCACCAAAAACTTGCAGGTTTCCCCAGATTGAGCTGTCAAAGTGACAAACTCAGGTAAGATAGCCCACATCCCCCCAGAAAGGGGCAGAGTCCAACACTAACATAAAGTCCAAAGTCAAGAAGTAGGCTAAAAGAATGAGCAAACAAACAAAAAAGAAGCTGTCCACAAAATGCAAGACCAACACAGAAGAAAAAATGACTTGAAAACATGTACAAGAAAAGCCTCAAGGAAAAAAAATGCAGGTTGTACTTTAGTCCCAAAAGAATTCCTAAAAGAGCTAAAGTGAAAGCTAAAAAAAATGATTTTAAAAAATGAACAAGAAAGGTATAGGAAAAATGGGAAAAGAAATGAGTTAACCAAGAAAGTTATGCAAAGAGAAATAACAGCTTAACAAAAGAGGTACAAAACCTTACTGCAGAAGATAACTCCTTAAAAATTAGATTTGGCCAAATGGAATTTAATCACCCCATGAGATATCAAGAAATAACAAAACAAAGTAAAAGACTGAAAAAAAAATAGAAGATGAAATATCTACCAGGGAAACAACTTACCTGGAAAACAGATCAAAGAGAGATAATTTACACATTACTGGTCTACCTGAAAGCTATGATCAAGGTACTTAGAATTAAAGAATTCACCACCAGAAGAGAACTTAGAGATCAAGATCCAGGGCTTTCATTTTACAAGTAAGAAAACTAATCTCAGGGAAACCTACAGCTAATAAAGGACAGACCAGAACTTGAACCCAGGTCTCCAAGCTACCAATGTTTTTTCTATTATGCTATTCTGTCTTGTCTCAGTTTCCCTGGACAGAGTTAATATCTATTCCTTTTCTCTATTCTAAAAGAAATAATTACTATTTACGGAAATCCCTGAAAAGCCCTCTAAAATCCTAGGAAATAATAGTTTACTTCTCTTAAAAAGATATTACTTCATCTCAAAATTAACTACCAGCAAATCAACCAATAGTAATTTACTAATCACCTTCTATATGTCAAACACTATATTAGGTACTGGAAGTACATATACACACACACACACACACACACACACACACACACACACACACACACTCTAAAATACTATCTGCCCTTAAGTAACTTACATTCCAAAAAGAGAGATCTGTACAGACAGACTATTATATATAAAAGAAACAAAAGGTAATTGAGAAGGAAACAACAGAAGCTAGCAGCATAAAGAAAGGCCTGATGTAAGAAGTGGGGTTTGAGCTGAGCTTCAAAGAAAGTATAAATTCTAAAGGGGAGAGATGAAAAGAGAGGACATTCCAGATCATGGGTGACAGTCATAAAGATGGAAATAAAGTGTTTTGTGTGAGAAACAGCAAGACAAAAGGAGAAAAAGGAATGTATATTAAGGTTATAGAGGTCAGCTGAAGACAGTCAGTGAAGGACTTTAAATCTCAAAAGTGGAATAATTTATACTGATCCTAGAAGTAATAAGGAGTTACTGGAATTGAATGACATGGTCAGACCTGTGCAGAAAACAGATCAGAGGTGAAGAGCCCACTTAGAAAGCTACGATAACAGTTCAGGAAAAGCTGTGATGAGAGCCTTAACTAGTGTGGTAGCCATGTAAGTGAAGAAGGAAATGGATACAAGAGATGTTGTAAAGGAAGAGCTGATGAGACTTGACAAGTGAGTCGATATGTGGACAATAAGCAAATGAATATTAGAGGATGACTCCAAGGAAGTGAACTTTCATGACCAGAAGAATAGTGGTGACCTCAACAGAAAAAGGTAAATTCAGGTGAGGGAGATTAATGAATATTGTTTTATATATCTATAGAATATCCTATTCAAAAGGTCCAGAAGTCAATTGGTAATGTGGGACTGAAGCTAAAGATAGGGGATACAGAGTAGCATATGTAGAAAAATATACATAGTAGTACATATATTCATCAATCACCAAGCGTTTACAAAGCACTTACTAAGTGCCAGGCACTGTTCTAGATGGAAAGGATACAATGACAAAAATGAAAGCTCACATTTTATCAAAGAAGACAATATGAACTTTTACGTATGTACACAGTAAATTGAGGGAGAAGAACAAAACAAGCAGCTAAGTTAATCAGGAAAAGTTTCATGTTGACAGTGGCCATTAAGTGATCTACGTAGAGATGATCAATTATTATCTCTAATATTAATATTATTAATTAATAACTAATTAATATTATTTATCAGTGGATAAGAGATGCTAAGAAAAGAGAAGGGTTTGGTGTATATCCACAGTCAAGTAATGTACCTGAATTTAATTCCAAATGAAATTAAAACTAAAATTTTTAAAGATCTCAATATTTTAAACACAGCTCAATGCTTATAATCCTAGAAAATTTATGAGCTGGAGCTTTTGTTATAAATGTTTCATTATTTACTTACCTTCATGAAACCTTCACTTTTCAACTTGTGTAATTTGGTGGCAGCTTTATGGAGACGTTTACGCTGAGAATTTAGGATGGAATCTAGTACTTTCCACCAAGTACGACAGTTTAAGATAAAGGCCAAACCAACAATAGATGCAATTGATATAAGAATAGCATTCACTGTCATATGCTTTTGATCAACTCTAAATATAGCAAGGAGAGTGATTCCAGCAATAATACATCCCAAGATGAAAATGAAGATGACAAAAGATGGGAGGCAGCAAGTTTTCTTCCACTTTCTTTTTCCTGTAACACATAAGAGTCTTGGCTATTATTTAGGATACAAGATAACATACTATGAGGAATTTAAAAAGTGTAAAAAGAAATAAACAAAACTATTATGCTAAAATACATAAACAGAGAAATATAAAAGTTCTACCTTGTGTATCTTCAGTCTTGAATACTCGAAAAAGTCTTGTGGCTAAGAAACCAAATTCCCTTTCACAAGCATCAGAAAGAGTTGCAATCATCTCAGCCAATGAAGTTTCTCCACCCACACTAGAAAGTCTATTGTAATCTGTAAATAAAAACCTTTTAAAAAAAGAAAAATATATTTTGTCATTATTTGAATAAAATTCAAATTTTAAATCTTATAAACCAGTCCGATTATTTCATTGCCTTTTAATCATTTTTTCTAAATAAAAATATAAAAAAATCTTGATAGTTTCAAAAAATCAAGGAACACAAATTAGGTTTTACAAATTCTAATTAAAAAAATTTTTTATCCAATGAGAAGAAAAAGATCACAAAATATTCAATATGAAAGGGGGCCTTAGGGCCCATTTTGCCCAATTCTTTTATCTAACTAAAAAAAAAAAACCAAGGCTCAGAGGGGTCACATGACCAGTAAGTGAAGAGATGACAATTGTCCATAGAATGTAGTAAAGTAGTAAAGCTAGATGGAAACAATCTTCTAATTAATGGGAGGGAGGGAAGAAATCATGTTCTTAGCACACCTCAATGGACAATGATTACAAGACAATACAAAAACCAGAGCAGTCAAATTAAGTTTTAAATCGGTATTATGTATAAATATATAATATACATAAAAGATATGTATGTATGTATGTATATGCTTATATATCATATAGGAACTATACCTTTGACTTCATTGGTATAGGGAACTCTCCGGTGAGGAAATATCCTCTTTTTCCTTAGTAGAGAGTTACCTAGAGAACTGAGAAGTTATGGTTTGCTTAGGGATATACACAATCAAGTAGAGCAGCTAGGTGGAAAAGTGGATAGAGTGCCTAGCCTGGAGTCAGAAAGATTCATCTTCCTGAGTTCAAATGTGGCCTCAGACACTTATTAACTGTGTGACCCTGGGCAAGTCACTTCACCCTGCTTGCCTCAGTTTCCTCCTCTGTAGAATGAGCTGGAGAAGGAAATGGCAAACCACTCCAGTATCTTTATCAATAAAACCCCAAATGGGGTCACAAAGAGTTGGACATGACACGACTAACAATAAACAACACATAGGCAGCATGTACCAAAGGCAGAACCTGACCCTGACTTCAAAGTCAGCTCTTTCTAGTCACTATCAGAGATATTTTCAAAAATCACAATCAATTTTTCTAAATTCCATAAACTGCAATTGTTGACACCTATATAATGCTTCAAACTCTGCAAAGAACTTTACATACATTTCTTACTTGATGCTCACAACAACCCTGTGAGGTAGGTACTGAAGCACCCCCATGCTATATGTGAGGAAACTGGGGTTGGGGTTATACATACATAGTGAAGCAGTTAGCATAAGAGAATAACTACCAGGTCTATAGCTACAGAGGGTAGGGATCAGAAATGGGATCTAAATTCAGATCTTCCTAACCCCACATTAAGCATTCTTTCCACTACAAAGTAATAGGGTGTTTTGTGGAATACAAGTATCAAGAAGTGGGTAAGAGGTAAGAACAAAACTGAGACTATGTAATGGATAATCAGGTGGTAAGATGGTGGCATCAATACTATTTGACCTATATATTATTACCAAAGTAATACTCCTTTAGAGAAATATAACCACGAGAATCCTTTACTCAAGCAGCTCTGGGGGCTGTCACCTCTAGGATCAAATATAAACTCCATGTTTAACTTTCAAAGCCCTAGAGAACCTAGCCTTTCAGCCTTACTGGACATCACTCTCCCTTCCCATACTCAGTGATTTTACAATCCAGCCAAACAAACTGCCTTTTTCTTTGATTCTCACACATGATACTCCATCTCCCATCTCCAGATCTTTAAACTGGTCATCCCAACACACCAGAAATGCACTCCCTCCTTATCTATACCTCAGAATCCCTCTCTTCCTTTAAGATGCATTAAAAAGGTTTTTGCTGTTGTTGCTGCTGTTCAGTTGTTTCAGTCACGCCCAGCTCTTCATGACCCCATTTGGAGTTTTCTTGGAAAACATACTAGAGTGATTTGCCATTTCCTTCTCCAGCTTATTTAAAGGTAAGGAAACTGAGGCAAAAAGAGTTAAGTGATTTGCCCTAGGTTAAACAGCTAGTAAATGTCTGAAGTCCAATTTGAACTCAGGTCTTCCTGACTCCAGGCCCAGCACTCTATCTACTGCATGCACCTGGCTGCCCATAAAGACTGATGGGGACCTTATCAACAAGCTAGATTTTTTAAAACTTCACAAGTTTAATAAAGGCTTTTTTTTTTAATATCACATCCATTCCTCAATATAAGCGCCCCACTCCAACGTCTGGAATTGAACCATACACCTCAACAAAGAGAAACAGTCAAACCAAAAACTGAAACAATGACTAAGTCTGACAATATAGGCAACATTCTGTCCTCATGATTGCATACCTCTGTGTTTAGATAAAGGAAGTTGTGCTTTACTGGTTGTTCTTAGGACTAATTTGGTTATTATACTTACTCAGAGTTACTTTTATTTTTATTATTCTTTTTCAGGTATATTATTACTGGAATTGTGTTTATTGTTCTTCTGGTCTCTTTATTTTACTTCACATTAGATCCAAACAAATATTCCAAAGTTTCTCTGAATTCCTCATATTCATCCATTAATCAATAAACATCTATGAAGCACTTACTATTATATGCCAGGCACTGTACTAAGTGCTGGGGATACAAAGAAAGACCAGAGACAGTCCCTATTCTCAAGGGGTTCAAAGTCTAATGGAAGAAACAACACGCAAACAACTATGTGCAAGCTATCACAGGTGGATAGTTAGAGACTGAAAGAAAATCAGGTTGATCTACACACACATAAATACACTCACACACACAGTATAAATTGGATATACTCAACAGAGGGAAAGCACTAGAATTAAGATTGATCAGGAAAGAATTCCTGAAGAAAGTAGAATTTTAGCTGTGTCTAGAATCTAAGAGGCAGATAGATATTAGAAGGGAGTATACATTGGGGATGGGGAGGAATTTCATTTCTTAATGCAAAGAATGTCCATGCTTTCATGTACTATATACAGTTTCTTCTGTCATTCCTCTAATTAATAGGCACCTACTCTGTTTTGGGTTTAGGGTTGACACAGAAATGCTAAAACTGTTTTACCACATATTGGAAGTTTATGTTTTTTTTATTTCCTTATAGTAAGATGAGGAATGTGATCACCATGTCAAAGGATATAAACAGTAGAATATCTTTTTTCACATAATTTCAAATTGATCTACATTATAATGAGCCCTAGTACTATCTGTCTAGTGCATACAAGAATCTGAGACAGGTTTCTATATGGAAAAAGTAGGTGAATCTTTCTTCAGTTCTTTATGTAATCAAAGTGAAATGAGTTCTCTTGGCAGGGGGAAGGGAAAAGCGGGTTGGGATACGAGTTCTATTCACTGGTTTTCTTCAAGCAAAAACTAAGTAACCATGTGTTGGTCATCTTGCAGTAAATATTCCATTTTTGGCATGAATTGTTGGCCTGGATGGCCTCTTAAGTGCTTGTGGCTCTAGATTTATGATTTTATGATCCTAAGTAGTCATCCTGCCAACTGAGGAAACCCACTGCACTACCTCCTGAAGCCCCTCACTCTGCCTTCAGATAGTTAATGATGGCAAATGTTTTTCCTGACATCAAGGTTGAATTCGACTTTTTGCAACTTTTCCCTATTTTTTTTTTAATCTATGCTCTGAAGCCAAAAGGAACAAGATAAAAATTCATAGTGAATACTACTTTCAAAATGCAAAATAAATTTAGGAAAATAAAGAGAATTCTAAACAAAATTACTCATAATCTAGTTTCTGTTCTGAGTGTAGCTGATTTTCTGAGAAGACTAAGGCATATTTGTCTCTGAGTTTCCATATCTAAAATACAATCACGAATATAAAATCTTTATCAACTTACTATTAAGCTTAATTAGGAAACATCTACAAACAAATAAAACATTAACTCTTTCATGACAACAAATTATTAACAGATTTAGTTATTAAACCACCAAAAAAACCTTTTGAAATTCTATGTTGCACAGAATTTTGTACATACTAAAAAAATTAACATAACCAGAAGAGAATTTTTTCCTTAATCTATTAAATTTTTACTTTTGACTGAACACAGAGAAGTATTTCCAAGAAAGAAATGAGAAACAAAAATCATTCAGCTCACCTGACAGGTAAAGCTTTTGTAGTTTGCTCTGGCAGTTCAGGGGGGTTTACAAACATCAGTTTGAGGAGGAGTTCCAAGTAGCCAATGTGTCTTGCCAACCTAGTGCTTACCACCCAGGCCCAATTCCAACTTTCCCCTTCCCTTCGACCACCAAAGTAAATTACAGCTGAAATGTAAAAATAAACCCAATGAAATAATTTTAGGTAATCAGTTTCACATTCATTTCCCTAAGGAATAAAATTCAAGTAGTCAGCTTTCATTCAATGACTCACACGTGAATTATGCACTAGTTAATGCCAACTTCCCTATATCAGATGCCATAATCCTGAGCCACTCAATTATACTACCCACCACCCACCTCTTACTGGTGTATGTTTAGGGTCTATAGACTTATTTAATGTTATCCTAAGGAAAGCAATAGAAAAACAGATCTATAGTTCATATAGAAGAATTCATAAGTAGTTCTTTTCTTGCAAATGAAGACAACACTTGGATGAGGGATTGATTAGGGATTATTTTTGTCTCCCTTATTTCAGGAAAAATGCAGTGGTAGCCAAGTGCTCCCCTAAACTAGAAGTGTTATTCAATTTTTCAACTAGAAAAATATGACACAATTTTACTTAAATAAAGTCTAATGGAAGCCATATATTACTAAGAGGCTTTCTTATAACAATGCTTATGTCTGGTAAAAGAAATTTTACATAGATTTTGAAAACCAATGAAACCAATTAGAATATAGGAGTTTTTTTCCAAGTCAATTGGGATGGCAAAAAGAATTAGTAGGCAAGTATATGTAATTTATGGTTAAACTTTACCACTCATATTATTTATTATGTTATACCTCTAGCAATCTTGACTAACTTAACTAACATACAACTGCACAGAGTTTCCCTGGCCATGGCAATGAGATAAAGTGATGGGACCTCTTATCCAAGTGGTTGCAGAAGCCAGTGGAGCCATATTACAAAATTTCCATTGACTCATCCATCAATCTTAACTTTCAATGAAAAAAAATCAAAATGTCAATCATATTAAGTAAAACAATGAAGTCTGACATGTTTTTCAATGTGTGAAAAGAATAAAAGCAAAGACTTACTAAAGAATATATACAGAAGTGCCAAGAAGCTTAAAGCCACTGCTATTCCAAGTTTCAGGTCCACAGTAAAAGCAAGCAATAAACCTAACGCTCCACAAAGTAACAGTGTAAGAAATACTATAAGCCAGGAGAACTGGAAAAGAGGTTCAATTTGTTGTCCAGCAAAAGTCTTCATCTCATCTGAAAGAAAAATAGGATAAAACTCTTAAGAATAGAAATAAGCAGATACAAAGTCATTTTAAGTTCTAATATTTTCAAAACATCTATAAACCAGTTTGAAAAAAAAATCAGAATAAGAACATTTTTAGTAATTTTTAATGTCTCATTTTACATAAAATTTTCCTTTTTTTTTTCAAAAAATTTACAACAAAACAATTTGCTTATAAAAACTCTTGGTGTGATAACTTTTTGAAAACGCACCTTGAAAGCAGGCTTAAATCTACCAATTATGTCTATTACTTTATTCTCCAATTTTATGAAACTGATAGATTTCTCACTTCCTGATATGTACATACAATTCCACACAAGCACTCCTGCCTATTTCATAATCAAGTATGTCTCCATCTTTCTCAACAGGAGATAAATGTGATCAAGATTATCTAATCTATTTCTGGTTGAAGAGGTAAAGCATTATTTGTCACTTTTACCAGTGTAATGAAAATGCTTGATGGGCAAATCAAGGACATTTGGGGGCAATGAACACTGAATACTCATTAGTCAACTTATTTAACTTACTGAGGATGGATGGTTGAACCTCAGTACTTCAGAATAATCTGACTGGTTCAGGCTATTGTGTGATAGCTGTGCATGTGCCACAAAACAGACTTAAAAGCAACCTGGAAAACTGGTGAAGGGGAAGAGAAGGATAGGAATACTATGTACAATTAGTTGCAAATGCTCTCTCACTCATACATACAACTGCACAGGGTTTCCCTGGCCATGACAATGAGATAAAGTGATGGGACCTCTTATACAAATGGTTACAGAAGCCAACAGAGCCATATTACAAAATCTCCTAAACAGAGAAAGGGATCTTGGATCCAGCTGTAGAGAAGAAGGGACCCAGTGAGGAATGGTATTTTGCTGTTGAGACGGAATCTATGTCATCAGATAGTCAGAGTTTCAGAATTCAAGCCTTTTGGAGAAATGTCAATGTTCTTGGATGGAAGATCACAGATCCGGCCTAGAGCTTGAGGATAAACAACCCTGATAGAGAGAAGTAAAGACTTGGACCTAGCCATCCGCTGCTAGCACAAATGATTCTACTAGTACAATTCAGATGGAAAAGAAGTTGCTTCTTAAAGAGACCTAAGTTTACTTCCTTTTGGAGAAAAGTTCAAGTTCTTAGGATTAGGTAGCTATAGGCCTTTATAGATGGTTGGGGTGAAAAGCAAGGGTCACCAGAACATTGGCAACTCCAAATTCATTTTTCTCCTAAGGAAAGTACAACCATTTCAGGTAGTACTGTAAGGCTAAAGGTCCTCAGGGTGAAAGGAAACAATGGAAAGGGAAAAACAATTTTACTGTTTATGGGCCACTATGAATCTTTTATATGCTTTTACATTTTCTGTGAAGTGAAAAAAAGCTGCCTTGTGCCTACTACACTTTATTGCCTTTCACAGTTGCATGCAAGCTAAGACCCTTCTAACCACATCTGTTGGTGAAGACCTAGACACAAGCTGTATTTTGAGGTTTCAAAATAAACTACAGATGGGGACAAAAGAAGCCAAAGTCAGTCATTCAATTAACATTTATTAAGCACTTACTATTTACTATTGCCAGACACACAGCACTAAATAGTGGGGATACAAAAAAAAAAAAAGGAAACAACAAAAAAAAAAGCAGTCCTTCCTCTCAGGAGATATAATTTGCAACCAGCCTCTAGTGACTGTACTTCATTCAGGTAAGGCCAGGGCTTGTAGTGCCACAAACAGGGATTATATTACACTTCACAAAATCCTACATATAATTCTTTTCTTTAAAAATATTTTTAATGGTAATCTCAAAACTTACTATATAAGAAATTCTTAGGAATGTACTCTTCAGATAAATGCATATAAAAATGAGTTTAATCACTTTACCTTCTAATTTCTTGAGCAAAAAAGATTTCCCACTTCCCCATTGGGCATACAATCCCACACAAATGGGGGGTTGCATGGTTGGTTCACTAAGAATATCAGCCAGAGCACTGCTATACAAGTCATAACCAAGCATGTCTCCATCTGCATCACTAGGAGACAAGTGTCCTGTAAATTAAAAATATCACGCAATTGTATTAAAAGATGACTTTACTAATATCATTTGAAAGTAATATGAAATATTACTTTTTTTGATTCATAGAACCAAGGAAAACAAAAAAAAATTACCTTTCAAATAAAAAGATGATGTAAACAGCTTTGAAAAAAATTAAAAATTAAATCTAAATAAATGTGTGCCAAAATAAGAAACTAAATGGAATGGCTTTTAGAACCTTTACACCTCAAATTATTTTCTGGATCTATTAGAAATATTGATAAATTGTGTTTAAAGTTTCCATAATATCTCTGGAAGGCTACATATGAACACTTATTTTATAATGTTCATCTTTTCCCATATTAAAGCCTTGAATATTTAATATTTCACAGAATACCTATTTCAAGTACGTGACAACGTAAAAGTAGTTCAAAAACTTTTGTTCCATTGATATAATACAGGTAGATCAATTAAATCAATGAAATATTTGATTATTTATGCTTTCATAAAAGATATGTATTTCATTAAAGAAAAATAAACTCTCTCAGACATAAAACAATACTTACTGGCTCCAAATATTTGAGTTAAAATACTTTTCTGATGGCTACAGTCAATGTTGTACGGTGTCTCTCCTGCTTTGTTTGGCCTATAAAGCAGTCGTCCATCTTTTGGATTTCTTAAAAGAAGTTCTGCTAACTTCCGGCTTCTGCCACGAATGGCAATATGGAGAGGAGTATCTCCTTTCTATAAAATCATGACAAATATTTGGGGTTTCATATATTTATACACAATCAAAACTCACAAATTCAAACTAAGTGAGAAAGAGCCTGAGCTAGTTAAAAGTATCATTATCCTTTTCATCTATACTTACTATCTGTAATGGTAATGAAATTTAAAGATCCTTTTGTATTGGAAAACTAAGAGGTACTTAGATCCTAGTTCAAATTAAGCCTCTGGTAAAGAAACAGAAGGTATCAACTCCTGTTGCCAATGTAACAGGAAGGGGATGAAAAGGGAGGAGCAATACTGTATATAAAGAAAAGCCCAAGAGAGGGAGAGTCAGAACTTCTTGAGATAAGCTTCTTGGAGACAGAATGACTGAATGATTGAGTTGATTGAATGATTGAGTTACTAAGTGATTGACTGACTAAATGATTATACTTTGTACAAAACTGTGTGACCACTGTGGTGAAAACTATTATGGCCGTTTTCTGTGATAAGTTGTTGCGAATGCTGTATTTTGATTATCTGTGGTAAGATGTAACATTGTGGATGCTGTACCTTGACTTACTGTGAATGTTTTGCTCTGATTTATTATTGAACAGAGTGTTAACTATACTATGTAATCAGAACCTTAAAAGCTGTTCACAGCAGCATTCTTCTGGAAAGCTGTTTGTGCTTGGCTTTACACTATTCTAAATCACAATCACTCACAACCCCTAAACCTCCTCCCCTTTAATATCATTCCTATCTAACATTTCAGAACTGTTTCTGGTAACAATTTTAAAAACAGTAAAGAAAATCCAACTAGGGTCAAGCACAGTCTTTGGGATTACAGAGACTCTATTACTATTTTTCTTTCCATTTACATTGTTGTAGTCATTATGTATTTTGTCTCCTTGGGTCTGCTTAGATTGTGCTACAACAGCTGATATATCTTCCTGTGTTTTTCTGAATCCCTCATATTCATTGCTTCTTATATTCCATTACACTGATATAAAAAACTTGTTTAACCTTCTCCTAATCAAAGAGACTCCACTTTCTTTCCAAGTCTTCACTACCACAACTACTTGTGAATTTCTGGATAATTCTAACCTGGTCATAAAGAACCGTTTTTGAGTGTGCTGTTGCAGTGTTTTCACTATGATTTTATTTAAAAATGTTTTATGAGTATCTATTAGTAATGTTCAACATGTTTCGTTCTCTGCTTAGCCCTGCCTGGTTTAGGTATCAGAAATCCATCTGCCTCATAAAAGATATTGTGTGAAGTACTTTCTTGTCAGTGAGAATGATCTGGGTGTCATGGGAATGAACTGATCTTCAAATATTTGGTTAGATCCTCCTCTATATGTCTACAATAGAATTTTCTTTTTTCATTATTTCTTTTATAGTGTGCTTAATTTCATTTTCTGTGACTGTTATATTTTCTATGCCAATTACCAACTTGTCTCATTCCAACTCTATTCTTTTTATAATTCCATTCCTGGGAAATCTAGCAATGCTGTACCAAAGTCTGGAAAATATGTTAACTAGATCTACTACAAATTAACATCATCTAACCTTAAAAAGGCTTCATTTGCTATTTAGAAATCCTTTAAATCATCTCTTAATTCAGTCACACATCAGATCTTTCAAACTTTCTCAATATTTCTGAAATGAATGATTCTAACCCACATCCCTCATCATCACTAGAGGAACTTACCTCTTATTTTATTGCAATTATCTGGCAAAAGCTTTTGTACTCTTCTTCCCATTCCATTTATCACCATGTCCTCCCCTAGCCATTCAATAATATCTCTAATTTTGTCTACTTTAATTTTTCCCTCCTTTGTAGGACAAAGATGTTTTCTTTCCCTCTATTCACTGGTATTCATCTTTTCTAATTTTCTCTAAAACCTTCCTACTTCAATTAATCCCTCTCTGTGCTGTAATACGGTTTTCTTTCTTTCTTTACTGGCTCCTTTCCCTACAAATATATTTAAGTCTCTCCTATCATTTAAAAAATTTTTTTTCCTTCTCTTCAGTTATTCCCAAAACTCTCCTTCCTTTCACAGAAAGATTTCTAAAAAAAAAAAAAAAAACCCATCCCCTAAGACCAAAAAAAAAAACAAAAAAAACAAACCAAAAAAAAAAACCCAGACCAAAAAGAACCAGAAATAATATCTAAAGAACAAGATTTAGGGTTTTGTGGGTTTTGTTTGTTTGGCAGGAATTAGGGAGGGCAGAGAATTACTAAATCAACAAATATTTATTAAATCCCTACTATGTGCCAAGGACTACAGTAAGCTTTAGAGATACAAAGACAAAAAAGGATAAACAGCCCCATGCCCTTGGGGAGCCCTCACTCTATCAGAGGGACATGTCTAGAATATCTCAAAGAGAAGCCAGTGAAATAGCCAGAGAAGTAGGAAGGGAACTAGAAGAATATAATTCCAGGGAAGTCAATTTTGCTGCAAGAAACAGTAGAGGACAAAGGGTTGAGGAAACAGTATTTGAAGACCAGGAAGTCATTCCTATTTCTGAAATTAACATCTGTGTTTGAGAGCTCACATCCAGACTACTGCATATAGTGTCCCAAATGAACTCCATGTTTCCACATAAAAGTGCTGCTATGAATATTTTGATATACAGAACTTTTATTTTTGTTCTTAACCTCCTTGGGACATATGCCTAACAGTGGGCTCTCTGGGTCAAATAGTTCCCAGACTCCACAACCACCACGTTGGTCACATCTCTTGCTCCTTCATAAAACTAACGTCTATCAAATAAATTCTAAATTCAATTCCTTGGTATTCAAGTTCTGCCACAATCTAGAAAAAATCTACTTGCTCAGACTTATTTAGTGCTACTTTCAATTTCTTTAACTCGATTTAGACTACTTTTATTATTCTTTTTACATACATAGAGCTTTCATATCTTTGTCATGTTATCCATTTTGCCTAGAATACAAATGACCATGCCTTGATCCATCTTTCTCTATCATTACCTAAATTAACCCATCCCCTAAGACTAAGTTCAAATGCCTTCTCTGATTTTCCTAAACAAAAGTAATGCCTTTGAATCTTTAAAAATCTTAATCTGTACTATTCATATGTCAGTTATTACATACTCCCTTCTACTAAGATATTGTTACAACTATTTCCTGCTACTTTTAAGTTATTAAGGGTAAGGACCACTAATCAATCCATAATCCTTTATTAAGCACTTACTATTTATCTGCAAGGCACCATCTTAACACTGGGAATACAAGTACAAAGAAAAAAAATCCTATTCTTAAAAAGTAGTTAAATACAAGGCAGTTTGGGAGGAAGGGCATTAGAAGTTCAGGGGATCTGGAAAGGAATCTTCATACAGAAGATGATGCTTAAAATGCATCTTAAAGAAAGGGAATCTGAGATGGAGGCAAGGAGTAACAAATACACATTACAAAAGTTGTGAGTTAATATTTATTGAAAAAAACTAACATTTGGATGAACTGTCCAATTAATCAAGTATTTAATGAGAGCCTGCTATTTTCTCTGCATACAATTTTGTCATCTGGTTGTTTTTTAATTGTATCTTACTCTTCATGACCCCTTTTGGGGTTTTCTTAACAAAGACAGTGGAGCAGTTTGCCATTTTCTTCTCCAGCTCATTTAACAAATAAGGACATAGGCAAACAGGGTTCAGTGGCTTGCCTAGGGTCCACACTGCTAATAAGTGTCTGAGGTCAGCTTTGAGCTCAGGAAGAGGAGACTTCCAGATTCCAGGCCCAGCATTCTATATATTATGCCACCTAGCTGGCCCTCTCAAAATACAAAGTAACATGCAAAATGTTACTTTATCAAAATCCCTAGGGAATAACTTTAATGAATAGCTAAGAGTTCAAACTGATATATGACTTGATCACAATCAAGATGCTCTTTAAGTGTTCTCTGATTGTAAGTTATTAAATGTAATACATATATCTTCCACTAACATACCACTTCCATGCCTTATCACAATTTGGAGAAGGGCTTGGGCTCCTGAAGGCTATTCCAGTGGAACACAAACTCCACAGCTCCTACACTAAGTTGGAAAGGGTTCAAACACTAGTCCAACAACAGACTATTACAACTAATACAAAAAGAAATTCAGATTTTTTTTTTACTACACTAGTCCCTTATTTTGATACGACATACCAACTGAAAAGATAATTTTGCAATCATACACATAACCACTCAAACTACCCCCTTCTCTCCACAAAAACAGACCTTAACACTCATGAACCTGAATGGACAAAACTGGTCAAACCAAGCACTGTCATCCAAAATATTACCTCTACAGAGAAATTACTGGTACAAGTTTGCGGGGTTTTTTCCCCCTTTTTTACCTTATCTACAGCAGACACCTTAGCGCCTTTATCTAGCAGAAGTTCAACCACTTCAATATTTCTCATCTTCGTGGCCTTTATAAGTGGTGTTTCACCATCCTAAAGACAAAGATGTTTTTTATGTTTACTAATCTAAAAACTTTGATTAGCATTGATATTTTTAAAAAACAAATTACACTAAAATGTTATTGATTTAAAGAATTTACAAATCTTTTTTTAAAAGGAAGTATATTAGGTTAACAGAATTCAGTTTAAGATGTTCTCATGATAAAAATTTGCCTTAAAGTTTTTCTTAACTAAGATGAAGGAAATTAATTTTATATTTATTAATATTATAATTATTTATATAGTCATTATTAAATTATGTATTATTGTACATTATGATAACATAATTATTATAATACTATATTGTTATATTAGTATTGCTAAAATATACTTTAAGTTGCCAAACAGACACAATAAAATGCAAATATGAAAAATACTGCAGACCAGAATTGTATCCTAACAGCCTGGACACTTTCCCTAATTCAAATATAACTATATCCATATTGATGGGGGCATTCCCTCTAATAATGCCAATCCCATCTACACTTTCTCATTCTGTGAAACTCTTAACCACTTGCTCCCATGATATTAACTAAAATTTATTGTGGATAAATTAGGACTATCTTCACTAGAATAGTACATGACTGAATATTTTCAATTATAAAATCTTCAACAAAAAAAATGAACCTTTTTTTTAATGTAATAATGAGACCAAGAGAACTAAATGCTCCTGTTTTATTTGAATTTTTATTAAGCTAAGCACATACCTTTGAGCATATTTCAGTATCTGGATTGCATTGCAGGATATCTCTCACCATTGCTGCATTGCCTTTTTCAACAGCCCAATACAAAGCAGTTTTATTATCCTATAAAATAAGAAAATCGTTTAATATAAAACATAATATAAAAAGTAGTACTGTGGGGATATAAAATATTATGGATAACATTCATGGAAGAAATAATAACTATTCACTTTAAGATACATGTTGCATATATTATTTTATTTGAGCCTAACAACAATCCCTGGTAGGTACCAGAGTTATCATTTTAAAGACAAGAAAACTCAGTCAAAGAGAAGTTAAGTAATTTATCCACAGTCACACAGCTACTAAGTACTGGCGTATCCCCATCCTATCTTCTCCAGAAAAATGCCCTGACTCCCTTCTCTACTGTTCCTCATCTTGAATCTCTCCTTGTCAACTCGTTGCTTTTATACAGCCTACAATCATGCCCATGACTGCCTCAGCCTTAAACAACTCTCACTTCATCTACCTAATCCCATTGACAGTCATACTATATCTCCCCCCTGATTGGCAGATACACTCCTTGAAAAAAGTTTGTCAATAGTGCCTCTCCAACTTCTCACTCTTTCTAAAACTTCTGTAAGCTGGTTTCTAAACTCATTATTTAACTGCAACACTCTCCAAAGTTACCAATAATCTCTTAATTGCCAAATCTAATAAGCATTAGCACAGTGCTTGGCACATAATAGTTGCTTAATAAATATTTACTGAGTGATTACTAATTGATTTAATGTCCTATTCTCAATTCTGATACTCCCTTACCTTACTCTGCAGCATTTGAGTCTACCAACCACCTGTTCTTGGTGGACCCTCTCCTCTCTAGGTTTTTGTGACAATGCCAGTCTCCTAGCTCTTTTCTTATCTGTCAGAAGGCTTCTTCACACCTCTTCTGTTGGTTCCTCATCCATACCACACCCACTAACTGTGGGTGATATCCAAGGTTCAGTCCTAGACCCTTTCTTTTTATTCAACACTATTTACCTGATGATATCATCAGCCCTAAGGGATTCAAATATCTAAAGCCAGATTGATTTCCATATACGCATATGCAGCCCTAGTCTCTTTGCTAAGCTACATGTAAGGCTGCCTCTTGGACATCTAAATCAGATGTACACTAGACATCTCAAACACAACATATCTGAAAGACAACTCAATATCTATCTGCCCCCAAACCTCTCCACTTGTAAATTTCCTTATTGCTTCTGAAGGCACCACCATTCTCTCACTCACACAGACTTATAACACTTCCCCTTTTAACTCACTCCACATAGCCAATCCATTGTTAATTATTATCATTACTACCATCACAATGCCACTTGTATATGCCCCCTTCTTTCCCATCATAGAATGACAACCCAACTTAGGCCCTTAACACTTGTCACTTAAACTACCAGAATAACCTTTTAATTGTTCTCCCTATATCAAGTCTCTCCCCTCTCCAATCTTTCCATTGTGCTGTCAAAATTTTTTTCAAAACAAGTCTAGCCTGACGAATGAGCTCCAGGAGCTCCCTATTCCCTCCAGGACCAAAGAGAAATTTCTCCATTTTACAATTAAAGTTCCTCATAACAACTCCTTCCTACCTTTCTAGTCTTCTAACACTTTCCTCTAGCCCAGTGGTTCTCAAGCTTCCTAATGCTGCGACCCTTTAATACCCGTATGTGGGTGTATCAGCATGTAGGTGGACCCACCTGGAGATGGATAGAGGAGCACTGTCTCATTAGAAATATGTGTTTTCCAATGGTCTTAGGTGACCCCTGTGAAAGTATTGTTTGACACCCAAAAGGGTCACGACCCACAGGTTGAGAGCTGCTGCTCTAGCCATACTGGTCTATTTACTGTTCCTAACACAAAATGTTTAATCTTGCCTCTCTGTGACTTTGTATTAGCTGTCCCGCATACCTACAATGTTCCATCTCTACCACTTAACTTTGCCTGGCTTCCTTCAAAGCTTGGTTCAAATCCCACCTTCAATAAGAGGCCTTTTCCAGGTCCTTCCAGTTGCTAGTGCTTTCTTCTCTAAGATTACTTTCCACCTACTCTATAATTATCTTATATTTTTCATATTATCTCCCCCATTCAACTGTGTGTTCCTTCGGGGTAAGGACTAGGTTGGGTTTTTTGCCTTTCTTTGTATCCTCATTCCTTGGCACAATAAACAGTTCATAATAAACCTTTAATAAATGCTTGTTTGACTGGCTGGATTAAGAGGTTTCTGGTCACCTTAGAGAGAGTAGCTGCATTACAGTGGTGACTTCACAAGCATGACTGTAAAGGGTTAGAATTAATAAGGAGTCAAGAAATGGAGGGAACTAGTGTAGGATACTCTGGAAATTCAGCAGGGAAAAGAAAGGAAGATTTAAAACAAAAGCTACAGAATTTGGAAGAGTTAAATAAAGGTTTTCTAAGAACAGGGGATATATAAGCATGTTTGCTGGCAACAGAAAAGGAGTTAGCTGATAGGGAGAATCTAAAAATAAAAACCTGAATGATTGCTGGAACAAGCTCCTAAAAGAGGACAACTGTAGTGGCTGGAAGGAGCAAGGAGAAGGGCAATCTGATTCTCTGTGTGTAGAGCAAATGGTAGGTGAAGATATAAAGCAGTATTAATGTGTGATGAGAAATTAGGGTCTCAATTTTCTCAGCAGAGTCGAAGGAAAAGTCACTTGCTGATTGAGAAAGGGTTAGGGTGAAGACAGGAGCTTAAATATGAAAGTTTACAAGAAGTGTTGTGCAAGTGTGCTCACTGAGACTAGGGAAAAAATAGCTAGAATAAATACATTTCTACCCAGATGAATGGAGATAGAATACACAATCTTTATGTGCCTCTGAGACATGCTGCAATAAAAATGTAACATGGAACAATGTGGCAGGGCTAGCTACAGTATAACTGCCACAATTCATTTCATTGGTTTCTGACTGCTGTAACTCTTAATATAATATTCATTATTTAGGATTTTTGTAACCGCAAGTGCCATCTTTCCTTGGTGAATGTAAACAAATCAACACTGCTTTTTAGAGAATATATAGGAGCTTTTACACATTTATGCACTGACATATTGGTAGTTTTTCCACTAAAATTAAAATCATTGGTGTCTTAGGTTTTTTCCTCCACTACAGAAATTTCACTGTATCCTTTTTTCCAGAATCTAAGATAGCATTCACATATAAAGTCCCAAAGGAAAACTGTAAGCCCTTCCCTCTATCAAAGAGCCTTTACTCTCTTATATGAGAACACATCCTAAAGTCATTCTCCCATAGCACCTGGGATCAAAGATAAGATTTTCTCACGCTCCTTGTTAACCAACCTCTAGTAGTGAGAAATAAAATGTACATTATAATTCTGTGCCCTTCATCCAAGTTAAAATAAAATTACAATTTTCAATGATCCCAAAGCTTAGAATTGCCAACATGGTAACAGACAACACCTTGTTTTCCTACCAGTCAATGCTCTAGAAACCCAGGTAACCAAATAACTGGTAAAATATCATTGATATATATTAGATATAAGACCTTTCCCAACAAAAAGGAAATCTGCAAACCACCTGTGCAGCTTCTACTTTCCTCTCAACCAAAGATGATCTGATTCAGATTTCAAACTCTGTAGCATTTTCAGTCTTTCAGCCTTAGTCATAAAGAACATCCTCCAGTAAGTCTCATTCAGATATATATTTTGTGCACATGCTCTACTTTTTTCTTTCTGAGTATGGATGCTCATTATAACTCTTTTGGAAAGGCATAAGGAGAGAAAAATGTAGAAATTTAAATGGGTAGAAGCTAATAAATTCTACCTTTTATCCTAAGAAAAAAATTCTACAAGCTAAGAAAAGTTATCCTATTTCACGTAGCATGGAGCGGTGGATAGAAGGCTAGGATTAATGCAAGGAAGATCTGAGTTCAAAGCCTGCCTCTGACATATGCTGACTATGTGACCCTCAGTAAGTTGCTTAACTCTGTCAATTCAATGGACAACTCTCTATAAACTGCAGAGAAGACTTGCACTAGCAAATAATACTCCCTCAGGTGGGAATTCCCTATCACAATGAAATTACAAGTCCAGTCCTTACTCCTATCCCTTATTCACAGGATTTTTTTCCAAAGGAATTTTGGAATAATAAAAATATAAAAAACCTGCTAGGTTTTACAAGTTAAAGTTTTTGGTTTTTAAGACAGTAAATCTTTGTTGAAACATCTCATTTATATTCCAACTAAAAATAATGTATTTGTACTTACATGTCCTCTAATATCTATGTCAGCATATTTGTGTAAGAGGGCTCGAACAATTTCAACATGACTACCCCTGACAGCACCAATTAGCACAGTGTCCCCACTCTGAAAAACAATGAATTGATGATGAGAAAGGATGAACTTAGATTTGAAATTTAATAAAACATCATATTTTCTTAAAAATCTGATTTAGAGCAAAGTATATATATTTATTATTTCAAAAGATTTAGAAGTTTTTTGCTTCCAGGTACTACACCTCTGCCAAGGTAGAGTGCCAATTCCTCCATGTCTTAGAAGACAGGTTTGTGCCATACTACAATTGCCTCTCTAAACTTAACAAGGCTGGTTCTGAAATTACACCCATTCCAAGTTTTTTCACTTTGGAAGAACATACTAAAGTTTGTATCTTGCTGGTACAGATTCTGAAACTAGGGTAACTGCCTAAGCAACAATGAAGCCTCAGGGAATGGCAAGCTATCATTATCAATACAGTTTCCAGTACATACAACAAAAATTTGTAAATCATAGCATGATAAATATGTGTTGGAATAATTATTCAACAATAAGTACAAAAAGAAAGGTAACAGTCACTGTAAAATCTAGAAAAAGGAAGACAATAATATCCTGTCAGTATGTCTCAGGCCCATTCAAGGGGTAATGCTTATTCACTTACCTTCCACCTATGATCATACAGTACAGAAGGGCAACTTCTTAGAAGGTCAATGAAAAGACTGATGAAAATTCTCTTTATATGGGTATATTATAGATCCATATATGGTCATATGGTTATATGACTCCCTTTGCTCCTATAACTATTTCCAAAATGTTGTTTCTGATAGTTAACTTGGTGCTCCTAACTATTCTGATACTAAGAAGAGAATACTCTGAAGAGAAATAAATATTTGAGCTTTGTGAGTGAAAAATCCCATACTGAAAATCAACAAATTAATTTTCTGATATATAAATGAGTTCTGTACGAATTCAGATTGCAATGATTTCAGGGCAATGTCAATGCTGAAAGAACTGTCCACTGAAATCCCATGCAGATCTGGAATCATGGGAATAAACAGTTTAATGCCAAATATGACCTGGCTGAGAGAGTCAGCTGGCCTTAAGTCTTTATAACAATATGTATGTAATACCTAGAAGAGAATAGAGACAAAAACTGACTAAAAACTTCCTTATGATAAGCTTCCCATAGCTCATTTGTACTAAAATCGAAATGATACATCACCTATGTAGGTCTCAATATGACAACTTCAACTGTACAGAACTGTTAAGAATCAGGAGACAAAGCAAATAAACATCTGAGTAGCCAAAAGGGATAACAAAGTCCAAATGCTAAGGTGCATAAACCTTATTCACAAGACTGTTTATTAAATTGTCTACACAAAATCTATTTATTCTTATCTGATACGCAACTCTAATATTAGAGCTTGATTATCTAGTCTCTAAGGGCAGAGAAGGACAACATGACATAGTTGATAGCAACCTAGTCTTGTAGTCAAGAAGACCAAGATTCAATTCCTGCCTCTAACACATATTAGTTAAGTGATCAAGGGCAAGATATTTAACCCATCAAGTATCCCAGACTCCTAAGGACAGGAGTTAGAGATGAGCTGTTATAGAGCTTTAAATTCCAGGCTAAGAAAATTCACCCACTATTTTATCCTAGAAAAAGGGTTTTTGTTTGTTTGTTTTTTAACTTTTGGGGGGGGGGTCATGGAATCTTTTTAGCAAGATGGTAAAAACTTACAGACCCCTTCTCAGATGTTTTTAAATGCATAAGATTAAAATATATAGCATTACCAAAAAAACCCACAATTATACTGAAATATTATAAAAATATTTTTAAAACAAGTTTACAAACCCCAGGTTAATAACTCCTATGTAGCTAGGGGCAAAAGAAAGTAACTGAAGATTTTTATAGTACCATGGTGAGACATGATATAAGAATATTAACTTGGAAGCTGTATGGGAAACAGATTGGAGAAAGTGAGGAATGGCAGCAGGGAAACTATTACCATGGTGTAGGGAAGGAATGGGGAACCTGTAGCCTCCAGGCTACATGTGGCTCTCTAGGTCCTCAAGTGCAGCCCTTTGAATCCAAACTTCACAGAACAAATCCCCTTAATAAAAGGATTTGTTCTGTAAAACTTGGCCTCACTCAAGGACCTAGAAAGGCACATGTGACCTCAAGACAACAGGTTTCCTATTCCTAGTTTAGGGGATCTTAATCTTAATTGTATTATAGAGTAGCCAAATTGAAAAGGTTAAACAGGATGAGAGCTGGGGGATGGGGAGGGGAGAAACATACATTAAGTTACTAAGCTATCATAGGCAATCCTACAGAGAAATTTCAGTTCAGAAGCAGGATTAGAAACTAGAATACAGAGGTAGAAAAGTAAGTAGAAGTGAAGAAATGGAAGCAATAACTGCTGGTGACTTTTTTCTAGTAATCCAATTGTAAAAACAAAATTATTATAGGATAATGTCTTGAAGCAAGGTTGAACATATTTTTAAAAGTATATAAGAGGTATATGCATGGTGTCATAACAAAATGGCTCATATGTGTATAGTTTTTAAGGCTTACAAAGTGCATTACATACATTATTTCATATCCTTCTCATAATGACTCTGTGTGGAAAGTGCTACTATTATTATTCCCCCCCTTTTTTTTTAACAGATGAGGAAACAGAAGATCAGAGGGATTAAATGTATCTAAGTTGGAATTCAATACAAGTCTTGTTGACTATAGTGTGCTATCCCCAATACCAAGCCACAAGGAAAGAATCAGTAAATAAGGAAAAATTTAAGATTAAAGAAAGAGAATGGCCAAAAGGGACAAGAGAGAGTAATACCAAAGGCACAAGAAGTCTTAACTTTGGGAAGAAGAGCTCCCTACTTCTTCATAAAGAAGGAGAATTGAGGTAGAGGTGTTTTAAAGTTTGCAAGAGGAGAAAAGAGAGAGACTATGTCCATTTGGACTTTTTTCTCAGTAGAAGAGGTCCTTTATTTTAAGGGAGAAGGTAGAGGTGGTATGGGGGGGGACTGAGGACGGAAGAGAAAGTTTATCACAACTACTGTGGGGTACAAGATTGCCATAAAGCAATGAAGGCCCATCTGAGATAAGGTAATATAACTTCATAATGGACTGACTTGGTAGAGTTACATGACTTTTTCCAGCAATGTTCAACAACATGATAGTAGAGGAGTTCTTAATCCAGGGTCCATGAACTTAAGCTTTTTTAAATATTTTGATAATTTTATTTCAACAAAATCAGTTTCCTTTGTAATACTATTTATTTTATTTCAAGCACTTAAATAAAGGGGTCTGTAGGCTTCACTATATTGCTAGGAAAAGCAGAGAAATGAGAATGGTAAGGATAGCCCAAGGTAGAGTTCTGAGTAGCAAAGGCAAATAAATGAGATTCTGGAGTAGGTAAAAAATGTCAACTGAAATAATCAACAATAAAATCCAGACTATGAAAAGAAGAAAGTTAGGCCAGATCAAGGGTGATATACTAGGAAAAGAGGAAAAGGCAGAGGGCTTGGATGGTGTGGTAAGAATGTTTAAGAGAAATAAAGCTCAGGAGGTGGGGCGGCTAGGTGGCACAGTGAATAGAGCACCAGCCCTGGAGTCAGGAGTACCTGAGTTCAAATCCTGCCTCAGACACTTAACACAATAAACTAGCCATGTGACCTTGGGCAAGTCACTTAACCCCAACTGCCCTCCAAAAATAAACAGAAAAACAAAAAAACAAAATAAAGCTCAGGAGGCAACAGAAAAAAAAATTGCCTTCAGAGAAATGAAATTCAAATCCAAGATGATACATGAAACCTAGTAATAGATGATGGTATAGCCAAAAATACGACTGACTATTCCTATGGATGGTTGAAGCAGAGAGAAAATTTAAGTCATAAGAATGGTGAATTCAAGGTGACATGAATAATGTATATACTGAAATTCTTAAGAAATGACAGTGCAAATGCATGGCCTGGAAGTAGCAATGAAGAAAAAGTATATCTGCTCTTTCTTCTGGTCCAGTGTGGCAGGGGTTTAAGAAGGAATGTTCCATACTATAGTGAGAGGACAAATATATATCGTTTTCTAGAGATACCCAAATTTCCATCAATGCCAGAAATTGGGAAGAATGTGAAAGTAAGAAATCTAGGATGAAGAAAAGTTTTTTAAAGGATGATACCAGGATTACAGAGGGTACACATAATGGAAGGGAAGGTTAGAGGAGGGCAAAGACTGAAGACAGAAAAAAAACTGGAGTGGATGGAGATGAAAAAACAAGGAGTGATCAGAATAGGATTTTCTTCTCAGAAGTTGGCAACATTAAAATCAGGGAGACTGGAGAGGATGATGTGGTGTGGGGCAAGTAAGAAATCAAGATCCTTAGTTGAAAGAAGCTGGCATCAGAGTCAAATGGTGGCATTTTCTTCTTCAATTCCAGAAAAAAAGGAATTAAATTAGAAAAAGATATCAGGTCTAGTGCCTGAGTCAGTAGATATCTAAAGACTGGGTCCCCAAGGGCCATGTAAGTTCAACAATTACTCCAATTCCTTTGCTTCCTCTCAAGGCATGGGGGATGATACATACCCAGAAGATAACCATAACAATGATAGGCACTTGAATTTTGACTAGTTTGGTGTCTGAGGCCCTAATTCTAGAGCTGAAGTCTGGGCATGAGATAGTAGAGAAGTGACACATTATTACATTAGAGTCTGGTAAAGTAGGAGAGAAGAAAGTAGTTCCTCCACACATGGAAGGAAGATCTTGGGTGAAAATGCCTACAAGTCTGGTCCTGTGGCATGCAGTAGTTAACAGAGGTTTGAGACACTGTTGTTTTCTCAGAATGGTTACGGGAACCAAGGAAGAGGTAGTATTTGCACCACAAACAGCAGTAGGTTATTTTAGAGGGGTAGTAGAGGCCTCTAAATTCCAGAGGTGTCAAGAATGAAGGCCCATTCTCCCACGTAGAGTGATAAGACAGGAGACTTGGTATCTCTGCTTTCTTCAGTGTTCAAAGGTAAACAAAGTAATGGAGAAAGGAGTACTTGCTGTAGGCAGGAGCCTCCTGCCCACATAAAGGGTTCTGTAGGCTTCATTAGATTGCTAGGAGAAGCAGAGAAATGAGAATGGTAAGGATAGCCCAAGGTAGAGTTCTGAGTAGCAAAGGCAAATAAATGGGATTTTGGAGAAGGCAAAAATGTCAACTGAAATAATCAACAATAAAATCCAGACTATGAAAAGAAGAAAGTTAGGGCAGATCAAGGGTGATATACTGGGAGAATAGGAAAGGGTAAAGGGCTTTGATGGTGTGGTAGGGAGCCCTTCTTCCCAGAGTTAATCCTTCTTGTGCCTTTGGTATTACTCTCTCGTCTCTTTTGGCCATTTTCTTTTTTTAATCTTAAATTTTTCCTTATTTACTGATTCTTTCCTTGTGGGTTGGTATTGGGGATAGCACACTATAGTCAAGAAGACTTATGTTTGAATTCCAACTTGGATACATTCAATATCTCTGATCCTCTGTTCCCTCATCTGTTAAAAAAAAGGGGGGGGGAAATAATAACAGTAGCACCTTCCACACAAGGTCATTATGAGAAGGACATGAAATAATGTATGTAATGCACTTTGTAAACCTTAAAAACTACACATATGAGCCATTGTGTATGATACCATGCATATACCTCCTTCTATACTTTAAAAAATATGTTCAACCTTGCTTCAATAGCCCCCTCCTACCTGGGCATTCTATAATGACATACAGACTTCATTTTAAAAACAAAAACTCAAAATTGCCCCTCCCTAAAAAAAAAAATAAATAAAATAAAGATGCAACTACAAGTGTGGAACACAAGGTATTGATAAAGCTGATGGTTGAACTAAAGGCAACTATTTTCATCAGGGACCTAGAAGTGGAAAATAATATTTATTAAATTTGAAAAAATGAGACATTTTGTTTTTATTACTTTAGTTCTTACCTCTTACTGGCTAGTCTTTTAAATACACTTTTAATGTATTACTAAGTACTCCTACCTAGGACAATTAAACTAAACTGTTAGATTGAAAGCAATAAATATTAAATTGCTGATGTCTATGGTAATGTAAAGTAAGCAAGAAAAGTAAGGATAATTATATACTAATATTACATGAAGACTTTCAAATGACAAAACTGACATAAATAGTTTTTGGCATGAATAGTTTTTAATGATGTTGATTTCAAAATGCATTTTAAAATATGTATAAACGCTACATTTAAAAAGATGTATCATGGGGGCGGCTAGGTGGCGCAGTGAATAGAGCACCAGCCCTGGAGTCAGGAGTACCTGAGTTCAAAACCGGCCTCAGACACTTAACACAAAAAAAAAAAAACTAGCCGTGTGACCTTGGGCAAGTCACTTAACCCCAACTGCCCTCCAAAAAAAAAAAAAAAAAAAAGATGTATCATGGTGGTAGATAGCTCACTTTAAAATCAGGAAGATCCACCTCAGACACATACAAACGCACTATGATTCAGGGCAAATTACCCAAACTCTCAGTGCACCTAAACCCCTCTGTAAGACCAGAATTTCCTCATCTGTACTTTTTTTTTTTTAAGGCAGTTCTTTGTAAGACTTCCCTCTACTGAAAAAATCATGTTAGGTCAAAAAAAAAAAAGCAAACAATTTTGCATTTTCTGTATACATGCTGTTTCTCTCAATAGAATGTGAGCTCCTCAAAGAAAGAGACTGGATTTTTCTTCTCTTTATATCCCCAGCACCTAATACAGTGCTGAGCACATAACAGAAACTTAATAGATTCTAGGTGAATTGAAACGAATTAAAAGAAATGTGCTAACTAATGGCAAAAAAATATATACTAAGCATCTGAGGAATATGTAACACAAGAATGTAAGACATTTTCTAATCAATTTGATTGGTTAATGGAGCTATTCCTCTTTGGAAGGAAATTTTCATGACCCATCACTTACCCTATCAGGAATATTCACATATGTCCCAGCATCAAGTAAATCCTGTACAATTTCAATGTGTCCCTCCTTTGACGCAATCATCAAAGCTGTATTTCCATCTTTATCCGTTAAATTCACATTTGGATTCCTTTTCAAAATTTCCTTTACTGTCTGAGTGTAGCCACCCTTTACTGCCACAATAAGTGCAGTCATTGAATTCTTTAATAAAAAAAAAAGATTAGTACATATATAAGAAGACCATTTATATTTCTAAGACTGTCATTCTCACACATCTGATATACTCAAAAGTCCTTTAGTATCAAAATGCTCAAGTAAATAATAAACCTAATGATAAAGAAACAAAATACTCAGTTGTTAAAGATTCATTACTGGGTTCATTACCTCTTCATACCCATGTGTTTCAAGAGTTAATATATAAAAAGCAGCTTACTCTCTTATAATACAATCAAACTTTAAACAATAATCAAAACTACTGTTTTGTTAAATCAAAGTCTGACATACATAAATCAAGAGGTGACAACACACTAAATATTTTATCAAAAATAAGTTATTGATTTCAAATTACTACCATAATGTTTTTAAACATGTTAAAAACAGCAAGAATATCAACATGGTATCAAGTACAAGCCAGTATCAAGAAATATAGTACATTTTATCTTTCATGTTAGTTTAAAAACTTTATTAGCCAAAATGTTTCAGAAACTCTCCTTTTTCTGAAATAGGGCTCTCTTTCAGGTCTTGACAATACAATATTTGTACTCTAAGAGAGTGACTGTCATTCCCAAACACCTATCTTTCTACAAGGAATTCACTTTGTCTTAAGATTTTACTTTTTAAAAAAAAAAAAAGGTATAATACATCCTCTAGGTATTTTTAACTTCTCCCTCTCAAATTAAAACAATTTCCATATGAGGATTTTTAATCTCTTTGGACCATGACCTTAAGAAAAGTCATTCAGTCTCTCAAGGTTAAATCTGAAAATTCAAGTCAGAATCCTATGATTCTTTGGATTCTACCTCTCCGGGATGTAAACCCATACCATACATATAAATGAGTTGTTAATTTAATTATCCAGATCTTAAGTTTCAAGAACCAATTAATAAAATGCGAACTAATTCAACAAATTTCATAATGTCCATAATGTTCTTCAATTTAAAAAAGTCATATTGTCTTCTGACTTCCACTTCAGCAGTTAATAACTATAGAATATTATCAATAGTTATGTAAAATATATATTTGTTCATCCAACAAAGTCTATCATATCTAACTACGTATTGTCAAATACCAACAGCACAACATTTAGAAACTAAGTATCTGATAAATGTTTACTGAATTAAGTAGTCAAAGGTTTATGCAAACTGGTCATTACTGTCATTATCTAAAATCATGTTCTGGTTCTCAGAAAATTTTATCTTCATTAGGGGTCAGTATAAAGCTGGCCCTCAAGAAACTAACACTGGATCAAAGAATCAGGCAGTTAATTATCCTTATTATAGTCTTGCAGTAATAAAAAATAGTGGTAATTTCTTCTGTAAATTTCTATAATACTATACCTACACTTTGCCCATAATACATTTTTAGCATTTCATTATATGCTGTTTTATACTGTTCGTGAAGTATATGCCCCAATTAAAACTCTTCAAGGGAGAATAACCTTAGTTAGGTTCTTCTTCAATATCTCAAAGTATTATGTAGCATAATATCTGTCACTAATGGATGATCAAAAGACATATGTTGTCTTTTGATATGTCAACAACGTATGTATGATATGTTGATATGTCAACAATGTATAATGCTTCAACTTTGATTCTATGACAGTTTTACTTTGCTCAAAAGGCAATATAAGCTATATATTACCAAATACAAAAATAACATTCATTTAAAAATGTTTAAGAAAGTCTTTTTAATATAGTATACAAAAAATCTTTACAACTATGAATTTTTTTTAAAAAATTGATTTTTCTGCTTTACTTAGTAATTTTAAGTTGTGCCATTTATTAAAATTAACTTGTCTCCCCCAAAAATTTATGTTAACATTAAATTCTTAAATGCAAAAATTTAAAACACAATATATAAGTAAACTACCATGTGACTAATTTAAAAGAATTTTTTTCATATTAATTCTATCTAAATGTAGAAAACAACTTTATCTATATCTATGTGTGTATATATATATATATATATATGTGCACAGAGATATTTATTTTCACTGCCTAAAATTTAATCATCTTTCTCCTTGGATAAATAAAAATATGAAGTCTTATGTCTCTTCCAGTTTTAATGCATACATACATACACACACAAACTTACAGCTCCTTCTTGATCAACATCTGCTCCCATATGCAGTAGATATTTAACACATTCCAAATGGCCCTTACGTGCAGCCCAGACTAAGGGGGTAGTCCCATACTGCAAGACAAATTTAAAGTAATGAATATGTGTGTGTGTGTGTGTGTGTGTACACACACACATATATTAAGTATATGTCAGAAAAAATTCACATTCAATTTTATTAAAATTGTACTTTGAAATGATTTATATAAATCTTTTTACCAGTTATGTTAATCTTAGAACTTCATTCATCATACAAATTCATGCTTCGATTAGGCCTTTATTATTACTTGGTAAATCTTTTGTTTACTCTTTATAAATTCCCTATCTTTTTCTCCACTGTAATTCCATATTTTTTCACATTCCTCAAGCCTCCAACTCCACCTCTGCCGTCCTCACTCTCAGAAGATAAACCTGTGTCCTGCTCTACTAGGAGGATCAGGGCTATGTAGTACAATATCCGTCACTGTCCCATCTAAATCCATTTACCAAAATCTCAATATTTCCATTTTTTTATTAAATTATTTTTCTCTGCCTCCTGTCTCAGAGTATAAGAGTGATCTCCTTATTAAAGCTAACTCCTATTTTACTATGTTCTTGATCCTCATCCTCTCCTGATTCCTTTATGGCTGTGCTCCATTAATTAAAAAATTTTTTGTTACACCTTTAGTCTCCCTAGTTCTACCAATTCTTTGTGTTCTGAATATAAATATGCTTCAGTTTCCTCATCCTAAAAGAAAAAAACCTGCCCTTCACTCTACTATCATTCTCCAGTGATCTTTGCTTCCCTTCATAGAATTGTAGAATCAAAGACAGAGAACTGCTTGAGACCTTAGATCACCTAAACTAATCCCTTCATTTCACGATGAGAAAAACTGATCCAAAAGAGGTTCAGTGACTTACCCTAGGTCACAGGTATTAGCAGAACACAATTAGAAAGAAATTACATGCATCTGGCAACCAAAAAAAAAAATAGCACCAGTCCACAAGACATGTGTTGCAACTGGATTATTACAAGAGAAATGAACAGGCATATGGAACTCCAGGTGCAAGGAGTTCACAATCCAAACAGAAGCCTGTATATTTATGAAACTGCAATAAATGGAGAAGGAGGAACAGTAATCTCCCTTCTAAAAGGGAATGGCATGGGAAAAGGAAGAGAGTAGTAGGGATGGGGAAAGGATTAATCCCCTCTTGAAAAGACAAAAGCAGCTCTCTTTTCCCTTGGGTACTGCTAGACCACAAGGTTAGAAGAGCTTATCTACAAGGGTCCCAGCTGCACAGCTTCTCAGTCTGGAATAGACTGACTGGCACTTGTCTTTGTAGCTGGTTTGACTCCCAAGGACATACAAGTAATTCAGATAGGGGTACAAACATCAAATTATGTCAGGGCAAGGGGGTAGGAAGGGCAGGGGTGGATTTGTCTTTGACATGTTCAGGGCCCCCCTCATACTCTGTGTCCTGTGTTTCTGGAAAATATGACAACTCAAGAAAAGAGGTCAAGGGTGTCCCTTAACAGATCAAACTATCACTTCAATGTGACTCCAAAAGCTGTATCTCCAAATTTGACTCGGTTATCTATATGTTTTAGAAATGAGGCCTTTATCAGAGCCATTGGTTATAAAAATTCTTTCCCAATTTTCTGCTTCCATCCAAATCTTGGTTACATTGGCTGTTTGTACAAAAACTTTTCAATTCAATGTAAACAAAATTATGCATTTTGCATTTTGTAATGCTCTCTATCTCTTGTTTGGACATAAATTCTTCCCTTCTCCATAAACCTGACAGGTAAATTATTCCTTGCTTTCCCAAACTACTTATAGTATCAGCTTTTATATCTAAATCATGAACCCGTTTAGACTTGATTCTGGTATACGGTGCAAAATATTGACCTATGTCCAGTTTCTGTTATACTTTTTTTTTCAGTTTTCCCAGCAGTTTTCGTCAAATAGTGAGTTTTGTTTTTTTACTTTTAATGTCACTTTTAATGACATAATTCTCTCAGTCACTCAAGCTCAAAACCTCAGAATTATCCTTGACTCTTCACTCTCTCATGCAACCAATCAAGGAAGCCAGGTAATTCTAATCTGATTTCCTTCCTTTTTGTTTCTATTGACACCACTGTAGGGAATAACTGTGGCACCACCTGAGGCGGATAACAACACTGGCTCTGGAGTCAGAAAAGCAACAGTGGAAATCTGACTCTGAAACTCACTCTCTTTTAAGACTTGATATGACCCTGAGGAAATCCTCTACCTTCCTCGAGTCTTAGCTTTCTCATCTGTGGAACTGGTTGGACTAAATGATCTCTACAAGTCTTGCTGCCTCTAAATCTCATGTTCCTAGTCCTGACCACATCATCTCACAACTGGTCTATCACAACAGCTTTCTAAACTGTTAACTTCAACTTCCGTTTTCGACCACTCTCCAATCTGCTATATGACCAGCTACCACATTAATTTTCTAAACATATTTCATCATTAATCTCTCACCATCCAAAGAGTAAAGTTCAAATTCCTTAACTAGTATTCAAAATATTCTACAACCTGATCATCAGCTACCTCTTCAATCTTACTTTCCCATATTCTTTTACACAAACTTTGCATACAGACCAACTAGTCCACTTACTGCTGCTCAAATATGTTTAAGAAGCTCAGATAAAAGATAGGCATAATCAATCCCACAAACCAATATTCTAAAAGGGATGCTTAAGCAAAAAGAATCAGAAGCTCACAAGAACAAGAGTCTAAAAATACAATTACAAATTACTCCAATAAAAAATAAAAGGGGAAATTAACTAAACAGACACAGGTTTGGCTACCTGAGAAGCACCCTATCTAATGAAGACTTCAAAAGTCAAGAGAGTACATACTGAATACAAAAGATGAGGAAGCCCTTATAACAATAGTACCTAGAAGATTAAGGCCAAAAATTAACTGAACCTTATAAATGAAAGTTAACAAAGAGATAATGAATGGAAAAGAAATTTCAAAAAAGTATAAAATGATATCTTTTCTCAAGCAGTCAGTGTAGAAGCACCACATTTTGACTTGAGGAAGTAGAAATAGTGCTGAAAAAAACAAACACAGAACACTTTGACTAGAACAAGTATACATATATGGAAGAGGTTCATGCTGGAGAAGACAGTTTTGAGAGCATTAAGGACTGATAGTCTAGGTATCTGAGAAAGTCTACTAAAGGCCTGAAACAAAATTTCAGAGTATTATTACCTAAAGGTAATAAAGAGAATTAACAGCTACCAACACGTGCCTCTTTTTAATACTTTAAAGGTTTTTATAAGAATTGCCTACATATATATCAAGAGCATTGTTGTTAAGGTGTGAGAAGAAAAAGCAATCTTTTGCAAGTAATATTTTACAGCAGACCACATTCACAGTGCTCTGTAAGGTGGCATTATATTCTTTTTTTTTTTAAGTGATTTCTCCCTCACAGATATTCACCAGAAGCTCATTAACATTAGGAACGAAGTTCCTCCAGCAAAGCCTGTTCCTTCACAGGTTATCCTCCCAGTTCTTGGATCCCTATACCAAGAGGGGGATAATATTAATTCTAAGCCAATTAGGAGTGACCTTTAAATAAACCTACCTTATCAGTACAATTGACTTTAGCTCCATTTTTCAGTAACAGATATACAATATCTGCATGGCCTCGCCCAGCAGCCCAAATGATTGGATATACATTGTATTGCTGAAATATTGAAAATATAAAGAAAATCTTAAGCATAAGGAATTATCTTTCATGGTTATATATTTAGTATACTAATGGTCTTACATTCATATTTAGCAAATATTTATATAATTGGTAAGAAGTTATCAAAAATGCTCAAAATCAATGTCAAAAAAGCAAAAGCTAAATCTATACACTGCATATCTCCCATAAACACACTTCTCTATACTAAGAAATAGTCTGAATTATTAATAAAAGCATTAAAGGACACAAATCAGCCTTGATGAATTTTACATACCAAATGCATTTCATTTGAGTAACTAGTTCAGCAGGTATTAGTCATAAAAATATAAAAACTTCCTTTATCAGTCTTTGAAATACCTTAAAATTCATAGTATAGAAGTATTAAATTACACTAAAATCTGATATGGCACCTAGAATATATGAATATTTCTAAATGCTTAAGACAAATAGAATTTACTTCTCATTATAATTAGTGGGGATTAAAAATTAATTAAACTTCAAAAATAACTTTTTTTTTTCAGACTGGGTCTCCCTATCTCACCCAGGCTAGTCATGGGTCCAGTCCCACAATTCATCAGCACAGAAGCTCGTCCTGCTTTGTTTCTATCCTGGGCTGGTTTGTCCCAGCTAAGGCAATCTGGTGGTCACCTGCTCTTAGGAGATCATCATATTGGTGCCAGACTTAGTGTGGATACACAAAAGGCTTTATCCCAATTGCAGCTCAGAACTCCTAAATTCAAGCAATCCATTAGACTTAGCATTCTTAGTGCCAGGGATGGTAGGTATATGCTACTATGCCTAATGAGATCGCTTACTATTTAACAGATTAGCATTTTACTTTTGTGATTTCTTACAAATAACATTAGTATCTTATGGTAACTGTTAATAATTGGAAAAAATAAATTTTCAGTAGTATTCTTACTGTTCATGATAATCTTTAGTCTTCTATCTATCCAGTGCCTGTGATGAAATTTTCTTAAATGGAACAACTATTTCACCAACATTTATTTTTATGTAATAGAAAAGATAAGCTCTAATCAATTTCTAATATCCAGGGAAACATAACTGTTTACTTTTATGAATGATTTTTAATGAAAACTTACCAGTCCAGTGACATTTGGATTGGCACCTTTTGAAAGCAGCAAGTCTACTACTTCTGTACGACCTTTATAACATGCCCACATAAGAGCTGTCCATCCTCCCTAAAGAAAACAAATAACATTATAAAAACCTCTATTTTTTCCAGTAGAGATTTATCATAGGCCATTTAGCCTATGAAATGAAAGTACTTACATATATTAGCTAGCACTAATCCTAACAAAAGCATTGTGAGAAAAGGTAAAAGAGTAAAGAACAGATGTAACACTATAGAGAACAGAAATTATTTTCCTGAGGTCCTGTTGGGGCTCTTGTTGGTAATGGGTTGAATTGGTCCTCAGCTAACAGGGGGCCCGTGATCACCTCGGGGCAGAATGCGAAGGTTGCACCTGTTTGCGATAAGCAGGATTATCTCTCTGCCTTCGGGGTGATGCACGATTGG
>CM053595.1:164132901-164185694 GCA_028646575.1 Pseudocheirus occidentalis | reverse complement strand
ACCAACATATTCATAACCATCATGGGTGTTGTGAATATCTCATTATTGATACAACAATCCAGCTGAATCTATTCTTACTGTTTATTTCTGATCCCAAATTATTGTCTACCCACAGCATCTGTATAGGGTATATATGTATTGATGGACCATAGATGAGGTTGTCTACCTAACTGCAAATCATAAGCTGTCTAATGGGTATTCTTCATCCACTTGATTTTTTCTTATGTTGATAGGTTAAACTTGTATGTGTGTGTGTGTGAGACAAAGACAGAGGGAGAGGGAGAGAGACAGAGAGACAGAGAGAGAGATTAGGGATGTCATTTAAGAGACTTTGCAATGTCCCAGGATTTGAAGTCATACTCACCTGATGGCATACTCACTTGTGAACAAGATCATCAGGGGCATCACACCCTATAGGAAATCCATCTTTTATTTGGACTCTGATTAGTGTAATAGCAGACACATTCCATGACAGTGGAAAAACACCTTTGGTGAGAATGCATCTTTCTGTTTTTGCCTCAACTGATGTTAATTGGTAGTTCATTAGACAATGGTATCTCTGTTGTTATATCTTTCAAGTCCTCTGGTATTTTTTTTTACACAAGTGTTAAGTACAAGTATCAACAAGCACCCTAACATACCTAGGGCAGCTGCTAGCACAAGTTCTTAGATCTGCTTTTCTAAAGGAAAGCAACTCAAAATGGGTTAACAACCTTTAATCAATCAAATGTATATCACTTACCTAGTTCAGGGGGAAAAGTCAGCACCCTGAACTCCAGAGAATACAAACAGAAATTATAAGCAGAAGTTACAAGCAGACAAAGAAACAGATCAGCAGACGAGTTTCCAACCATCTGACCATTACATCCATACCTATTCAGTTACCAGAGAGGGAATCACCAACATCTGGGTTTTTCAAAGCCAAGGGGCTCAAACTCTTCCCAGAGTCTTGTCTGGCCAAATCACACAACTCTTTCCAAAGTGAGCCCCAAAGCAAAAACTCACATCAGTGTATAAATAGCATTCTCCTGGATCAGAGAATGTCACAACCCTCTTGACCAACTGCCCAATCACAAAGTAATAAGGGCTGGGCATTCCTGAAGAACAAGCCTCCCACCACAGGCTGCATGTGACCACATTCAGCCTATTAGGGGGCAGAGTATACTTTCAAATCAGGAAAGGTTCTCAGAGCCACTTAAGCCTATCAAAAGGCCTAGGGGGAGGGAAGATCTTCAGATTCCAATAACAGTACATCAACCTTAAAGTTAATGTTTTACTCTACTAAGCCAATTGTTTTTTTGTAAGCCACAAACAACAAGAATATTGGGAAATTGTATTCTCTAACTTATTCAGTCAACTCTGTGACTATAAAGAAGTGGTTTACAGTTTAATGTTGTTTGCAGATGCCTGCCTGTTCTTTTATCACACCTTGATCAAATATTATCTATTCAATGCATGTATAAATTATGGGGAAGTAAGCATATGGGCATGTAGTTATTAAGCTAACAGGTATGTCTTCTTTGCAAAAGGAACCTGGGTCAGGTAAAAAGGATCTGACCTACAAGGTGACTGTCAATCACTCAACACTCTCCTGCCAGTACTGGGACCGACTCCCTATCATTCCCAAACACTATCTAGGAGTTATCTGTCAATAATTGGTTTGCCATGCCCTGAACCATGGGTCACTCCATCTAACAGATCCAGGGTATTAATATTTATCCCCTACATCAAACTAACAGTGAAACTGTTTGACTAAACAGTAAAAATATGATAATCATAGCAATAGCAACTCCAGTAATAGAAATTATAGCAAATCTCAGTTTTCCCCTGTAAATTATAGAAGGAGATCAGGAAGTTCATTTGCTTAAAACATACCTATTCCCTCCAAATGTTCTGGGTTCAGGGTGGGGTAAGGGGAATCCTCACAACACAGCTCAGGGAAATGAGACCAGCCATGCAGGGGACAATCATAGGGGCTCTAGCAGAGGCTAAGTGGTGGGTTGGGTGTTGGGCTCCTACATACCTGACTACTCGCCATTTCTACAGAAATGGCTATTGCTGCATACTCTGGTTCCCTGCACTGACTCTGCTTGCTCTGATTGAAAGGACAGAAATGATCGTGCTTTATCTGCCTCAAGAGATGAAAGGGATTACTAACTACCTGGTCCTAGGACCTGGAACGGGAATGATTATGCCCATGTATGCAGTCATGTGAGTTCATCTTTCCTCATTGCATCCATGTTGGGTGACATGAATATGTCCTTTTACTCCTTTGCTTTCAACCTTTGTGCATTGACTTGCCTCTTGCATCAGTTCTACAAATCAAAATCAAAACAGGCAGTGCTGACCAAGTGGGAAAAAAATGCCCCTTGCAGTGCTTGCATAGAAACTCTATCCCCAAGATTTTCAAACTATATGCCAACAAACACATTTCCTACATCCTCCCCCTCAGTAAAATTTTACAGTGTCTCTCCTACTCATGTGCTACCGAACAGAGCTAGTGGAAATCAGCCAACTGAGCTGACTGGGCTCACCACAAATTTATGTTATCTAATGTCAACCGGGTCCTCAATGCAATAAGACTATTCTTTTGCTTCTTTATAGTTGCTTCCCTATCCCAGCTCCCCTCAGAAGCTCTTCCAAAATTTCTCTTCCTCTCTGAGTCACTTCAATCTCTCTCCCCTCTTAGCTGAGGACTTTACTATTACTTTACTAAGAAAACTGAAGTCATTCAATGTGAGCTGCTTTCCCCTTTTTCTTCATCTCAAAATCCTTTAACATAATTCCCCACTCTGTCCTCCTTCATTTCACTGTCCCATGAAGTGGTCTCAATAAGGTTAATCACGCTATATATTCCTTTGATGCCCTTTCTTTCCCTTTTTCTTGGGCAATATGCCCCCTTATATCCTTTCTCTAGACTTTACTTTCTCTGTAGCAACTAGTTCCTTCCCTACATCCTTCAAAAAAAATTTTTTTTCTCACTTGTCCTTAAAAAAAGACTTCATTTGACCATCCATATTCTCCTCAAGCTGTTCTATATTTCTCATAGACAGAAACTATCCACACTTGATACCTTCCTTTTTTCTCTTTTTACTTACCCTTAAGATTTTTGCAATCCGGCTCCTGATCTTATCAAACTCAACTGAAATTTCCATCTCCAAACTTATCAAGGATTTTTTAATTGCTAAATTTGATGGTCTTTTTTCAGTCCTTATCCTTCTCAACCTGTCTGCAGCATTTGACTCTCCTGACCATCTACCAACTTTTCCCAAATATTCTTTCCAATTTGCATTTTCTAAGATGTTGTTCTTCAGTCGTGTTCCACTCTAAAGTCTATGGAATTTTCTTGGAAAAGATACTGGACTGATTGATCAGTTTTTTCTCTAATGTGTCCCCATTTTACAGATGAGGAACTGAGGCAAATAGATGTTAAGTGACTTGCCCAGGGTCATACAGCCAGTAAGTGTCTGAGGCTGGATTTGAACTCAGATCTTCCTGGCTCCAAGACTAATATGCTATTTATTACACCTCCAGTTTTATAACACTATTTGCTCCTGGTTCACCTCTACCTTGTCTGACCACTGCTTATCAGTCTCTTTTACTGGATCATCATCCATATCATGCCCACCTTAACTCTGGGTGTAACTATATATGCCTTCTTTTCTTGTTTCTAGTCTTTCTCTTCTGTCCTCATCAGTTTTGATTGGGTTTAATAATGATCTGTATGCAGGTGATTCTCTTCTGAGCTCCAGTCTTACCTCATTAAACTAGATAACCCAGTGAAATTTTAAAATAAATATATCCAAGATAGAACTTATTATCTTTCATACAAAAGCTCCTCTATTTATTTCAAGTGCAACACCGTCTTTCCAGTCTCCCAGGTTCATAACCTTGGCATTATTCTTAATTCCTAATCTCCATCCCTTGCATCACAGCCAAGCAGTTGTCAAATCTTGAGATTTCTGTTCCTACAACATCTCTCACCTCTCGCCAATTCTCTCTCCTCTATCAGCTTTAGTTTAGGATCTCATCACCTCTAACCTGGACTACATTAATGACCTCCTAATTTCATTTCTCACCATACTCCTTCCTCATGCCCCAGAAAACTCTTCATCCTGGAAAATCACTTCAGTCCTAGAATTTTCACTTAAGAAGTATCATTAGTCTTTGCAGCCCTTCTCTCTGATTGGACAGCTCCTCCAAGCCTCTCCATTTAAGGAGAGCACTAAAGCCATCTATCTCTTAAGTTGCAAGCCAAACTTGTCCACCATGCCCAAGATGGGAACCTTCCTTCCCATCCCCTTTCAGCTGCCTTTTATGTGTTTTCTTACCCCTGTTAGAATACAAACTTCTTCAGATCAGGCACTGTCTTTCTTTTTACTAGAATTTTTATTCCAAGCATTTAGTACAGTGCTTGGCATGTAGCAAGTGCTTAATAAGTCCTTGTTGACTGACTGGCTAATTGAGCTCTCATTTGTGAGTCTCTCCCCACTGTAATCCTTCCTCCACATAACTGATAAAGGCATTTCCTTAAGCACAGATCTGATCTACTCCCCTAATCAGACTCTAGCTGCTATTGCCTTAAGGATTAAAATAAACTCTTTTTGGCTTTTAAAGCCCTTCACAATTTTACATTAACCTCTATTTCCTTTACAGTCTAGACAAACTGGACTTTTTTTCCTGTTCAGCACACACAGCACTATATCTCCCAACTCCATGCCTTTGCACTGACCATCCTCCATGCTTAGAATGTATTCTCCTTACTTCCATCCTGTAGAATCACTCACTTCTTTCAAGGCACAGATCAGCACCAACTTCTACAGAAAGTCTTTCTATTTTCTACCCCAAATGCTAGTATCCTTCCCTAACTCCTTTGTATTTATTTTGCCTTTATTCTACATCATGTTATCTCCCCCAAGAAAAGATTGCCATTGGTTTTGTTGTTATTTTTCTCCATCTGTCTCCAGCACCAGCACAGTGCCTGCTACAGAATAGGCACTTGATAAATGTTTGTTGTTTGATTATAGAAAGTACACTGGTATGTCTATAAACATACATCATGTGTCCCAAAATATCTTTGGGCCCTAATTTCACAGCAACTAGCACAGCAGTTTGCATATAGTAGGTGTTTAATAGTCTTAGGATGAATGAATGAATGAATCATGAATTTTGAACAACACTCTCAAGGTGATCCTTACTCTTGTCCATTGTAAGCTCTTAGCTTTTAAATTTGAAAGCAACTTGTCAGTGTAACCCTGCAAAGATTGAGTAACTTATCTAAACTTATCTGCGGATTTTTTTGATCTTGCATTCCTTATGTTCTGTATCTATAGACTGTAATTCATGTCAACTACTCTTCAGGTATTATTCCATTTTGTGCCTTCTCAGTTCCTGCCCAACAGCACTACCAATTGTCCTAATGGATTTAATATTCTGTCCCCTTTCTCTGTCTTTGCACAAACCCTTCCCCATACATAGAATGCATACCCTTACCTTTTTCATGAAACCTTTTCCAACCACCTGCTGGCCTTCCCCCCCCCCACCCCATTCAATTGTCTCTCCTCAAATTACCTTATATTATTGACCTGGGTACATGTTTTATCTTCCCAGTAGGCCTTAAACTCTTTGATGGCAGGGGCTGTTCATTTTTGTCATTTTGTCTTAAAGACCTAGTCTAGTACTTTGTATACAAAAAATACTTTAAAATGACTGTTGAAATCAATTGAATTACACTATTCTTAAAGGTTTACAGATGATGCAATTGCACAAAATGTTCCTTATTCCCTGAGATTTAGACTAATTTCTTTCTATTCTATCAATCAATCAACAAGAGTTTGTTTGTTTTTTAATTTCTGGAGACAATCAGTGTTAAGTGACTTGCCTAGGGTTACATAGCTAGTAAGTGTCTGAAAGTGAATTTGAACTCAGGTCCTCCTGACTCTAGGGCCAGTGCTCTATCCACTGTATCACCTAGCTCCCCCAACAAAGGCTTATTATGTACCAACACTGCAGTAACAGGGGATAAAACAAAAGATAAAAATATGAGCCCTGCTCTCAAAAAACTCATATTCTAATTGGGTAGGCAACATGCAAACAATTATGTATATGTAAGACATTCAGTATAAATGGAAGAATAGGGGGTGATATTAGAAAGAAGGAAGGGGAGAGGCTGAAAGGAGTCAGGAAAGACCTCCTGCAGAAGGCTGGATTTGAAGTGAGCCTTGAAGGGAGTCTTGAAAGTCTGGAAATGGAGATGAAGAGGGAGAGTATTCCAGCCACAGGGGATAGATAGCATTAAGACATGGAGTGAGGAGGTGGAATGTTGTGTATAAGAAAAAAAGTAGGTCAGTGAAGATGGGTCATAGGGTGTGCTGAGTTTAAGAGAACTGAAAAGTAGGCAGCTTCAGATATTCAGAAACCACTGGAGTTTATCGATTAGAGGGGTGACATAGTTAGATCTGTGCTTTAGGAAGATCACTTTGGCAGCTGAGTAGAGGGTGCAGAGGAGGAGGGAGAAACTTAAGATAAGGAGACTGATTAGAAAGCTATTGAAATTAAGGACAGGTACAAGGATTGTGAGTGGAGAGAAAGGGATATGTTAAAGGTGGTGTTGTGGAGGTAAGATTTGACAACAGGTAGAGTGAGGCAAGTTCAAGTGAAGAGCTAAGGATGATGCTGGATCCAGCCTGGTGACCTGGAGAATGTTGGTACCTTAGACAGTAACAGGAAATTGGTAGAGAAAGAAGGTTTGGATTAGATAGACAATTCATTCCTAATCAGAAATGCAGAACAACTCTAAAGAAATATCATATTTTCTACTCAGCTTTCTCTTATAGTATAAACAGTCCTAATTATTTTAACTTTTCTTCACAAACCATGTTCTCCAACCTTTTCATCATTGTCATGTTCCTGCTTCGGAATTTCTCCAAGTTCTCAGTCTTACTTGAGTTATAATTTGTCATAATGACTTTATATTCTAATACTGATCTGTAGAATACAAGCTCCAATCTGATTTAATGACATATCATTTATTTAGCGCCTATTCTATACAGAGCAGCATACTAATATTCATAGGAACACTAAAACAGAATCTTGGAGTCGGAATGGACCTCTGAGGCATTCTATTCCAACTTCAACAGCTTATTTCATTTTGGAGTAGTTAAAATCGGCCTCTTTGCATCTTCACCTAGATTTTGCTTTCTGGAATCAAGTAATCTACCAAATAATAGCCATTCAAATACTTGAAGATAAGTAGTAGGTCTCCCTAGATTTTCTCTTCTTCAGGATAAGCATTCCCAGTTATTTAAACTGATCCTCATATGGCATATTTTCAAGATCTTTACTATCATGGTTGCCCTCCTCTGGATGCTATCTAGTTTATCAATGTTCTTCCTAAAATACTTAGTAACAGTGTCCAGAACTGAATATAATTCTGATCTAAGCAAAATAAAGTGGTACTATCACTTTCCTAGTCTTGGATGAAATGTCACTCTTAATGCAGTCTGATTGTGTTAGCTTTTATGGTTAGCATATCCCATCATTGACACATCTTGAGTTAGTAGTCCATTAAAATTTTCATATCATTTTCTGATAAACTGCCATCTAGCCATGACTCTCCCATACTGGACTTTTGAACTTGTTTTTTATTTAATCTAAGAATATTTCTTTTTTGTTTGTTTGTTTGTTGTTCTTTTTGGAGGGGGGGATGCAGGGCAATTGGGCTTAAGTGATTTGCCCAAGGTCATACAGCTAGTTTTGTGTTAAGTGTCTGAGGCCGAATTTGAACTCAGGTTCTCCTGACTCCAGGTGCTCCAGTGCTCTATTCACTGCACTACCTAGCCACCCCCAACCTAAGAATATTTCTATTCAGTAAAGAAACATTATTTTTTCTTTTACCTATTGAATGAACAAAATAATTCATCTTAATTTTCCCCTTCTAGTCCTAGAACACACAACTACTTATATTGCCCACAGAGGGAAGAAAACTCTTTCTCTGTACTTTCCAGATGACACTTCCAATACCTTCTGAAGATGGCAGATTAAGGGAGATATCAGAAACAAATAAAGTAGCCTTACCTTAGCTATATTTGATGAAATGTCTTAGAGCCAGACAAGGCCAATTTTGTCTTTTTCTATTGTCTCTCTTGATTTATCATCTTCCTCTCTATTTTCTTCCTGGGTATATCAACTCTGAGTAATCAAGAAGTTGTCCTCATTCCTCCCTCAATGAGATGTACACTCACATTATTGGAGTTTGTTCTTCATTAGAGGACAAATGACTCAGGAGAGTGATGTCTTGACTTGCAAGTGGATTTAAGTGAGGCAAAGCTGTAAAAAGTCATCAGCCCCACTCTCTCCTCCAGAATCATCAGTCTAGGGCAAAACATAGGTCAGAACAATTAGCAATGACCCAGAATGCAGTGGGAGATCGTGGCCTTTTTAACTAAGTCGTTCCCAGGTCTCAGATTGTCTGAGGCCATACCCATTCAGTAGTTAAAGGCTAGGTAAGAACGGAGGCAAAAGATAGCCTAGTTTGTCTTCAAAAAAGAATCATTTAGGGAAGGGAAGACCCTCAGAATTTCTGGCCAGAACAAAAACAATTACTATTTACCCTCACTCTGAGACATCAAAACCCAAACGATGAGCCTGTACACTCATGTGGTTTTGTCATATACCAAACCCTTGTGCTTTTGAACCAGTCTGATGTCACCACTGTGTTTCACAGGTTCTGTTCCTTTGTCCACCACTCTCTAGAGCAGTCAGATGCCTTTTCTCTCTCATATTGAAACATACTGAAGAACTGGACCTGGGTGTCCTAAGCACTCTCTGAACCACCAAGTAAGGATCTTTAGGTCCAAAGTATTGTAGGAAATTCAATCCAAAGTAGGTCCCCTATATTTCTTTCATAGTCTGTACAGTGCCTAACAAAGTACTAAGCATATGGTAGGCACTATTATTTTTTAATTCAACCAGGTTTAAGTCCTAAAAGTAGCAATGAAAAAACTAGAGTTGTAGCAATTTAGCTTAACCACATTTTGAAATACTAATTTTTTTAGCCTAAAGTCTTAGAATTATAATCTCAAAAAAGCCAACATTTGGTATAACATTTTAAAAAGATAAACCTGGAGATTAATGTTGTAGCATGCATATAATTACACTTGAAAGTTTACTTGATAAGTTTACTTAATAAACTTGAAAGTTTATTCATCAAGTCATCAGCATTTATAATGACACTTGAAAGTTTACTTGATAAGTTTACTTAATAAACTTGAAAGTTTATTCATCAAGTCATCAGCATTTGTAATTTCATCTGCATGGATATTTCTTCTACCAATGACACCCTATACCTTTATTTTTATGAGCTGCTTTCATTCAAAAAATTCATCTAGCGGCTTCCAAGTGAAGAGTTTCTCTAAACTTAGGTCATTGCTTGAATGAGAAACACATAGTCTGTCATGGGGCCTATACTTGAAGCCTTTCCAGCTTGGTAGGACCTGCCAAAATTGGCAGTCTGCTGGAGTAGCCTTTGAAAACCCTGGGTCTCCTCCAGGCCAAATGGAGTCATGGGAAGGACTTAATGGTAATGATTATTTAATAAGATGTGCCAAGATGAATCTACTCAGCCATCAGAAGAGCATATGATTTGAGTTATTTTTCCAGTAGTTGTGATGTATTTGTACCAATCCATCCATCCTCCCTTTGCCAGCTCCCCTTGTGGGTAATGGCTTTTTACAAAATGACTGGCTGGCCAGAATTAAGGATGTAAAACTAGGAACAAAATGAAGCCAACTGGCCCACGAAGGAAGTAGATTCACGATCTAGATGTTAGTAATTCAACAATCCAACACTGATTAAGTGCCAGCTCTGAGCAAGGCACTCAGAATACAAAGAGAAAAATGAAGTGAATTCCTGATACTAAGGAGTTTACATTCTATTGTACTGCATACTCATCAATGGAACTAAATAGTTACAAACACAATGGTGTGAATTTTTCTAAATGTTTTATTGACTTGTGCTTATAAAAATATTTTTTTAGAGATGTTGATCATATTCTTATAAACATTTTTTGTTTTTAAATTTAGTTCCATATTCTAAATTACAAATTTAGCATCATTGAAAAGATTTCTATTCAATAAAACTAAGAAGGGATATGCCATTGGGAAAATTAAATTCATTAAACAGTTATTGAGTGACTGCTTTCTACGTGACCCAAAACTAGTTCCTGTGAGGGTGTACAAGACACAATCCCACCATTAAGGAACTTGCATTCTAATAAGTGGGAAATAAGACGTGTACACAAATGAATAGAATACAATGTAAAGCATGGAAGGGTGTTGTGTGGTTCAGAAGAAAAAACTTCTGGTTTTTTTTTTTTACCTCATCCTTCTTTTCCCAACAGTCTATCAGATCTTTGATCTTGTCACCTTCTCCTAGCCTATTACCTACCTTCCCTTCTACCTTGCCCACCCAGCTCTGGAATGCTTCTCCATCTTCTTAGTGGAAATTTCTACACTTAAAGCTATCTAGGCTAGAGACTCCAAATTTCCTAGCTGATTTGCATCTGTGTACTCAAAAGTAAAAACAGAAACATACATCTTCCTAGAAAATTACTGATCTGGGGCTGGCCATAACACCAACCTGATCCAGGAACTTCTCTAAAACATGGATTCAGGAGTCTGAGACCATTGTAGACACCATCTTCCTGCCATGGTCAGAAGATCTTTGTGCCTGAGACTCTCTGGTGACATTCCTGGTTGCCTCCCTTCCTTTCACTTTCCCAGTTCCACTTCGAAGGTGTTTGTCTCTGTGAAGGAAGTTGGTAGACTACCCTAATTTGAAGATGTCAGTACAAATCCCAGTATAAAGAGAGAATCAGAGGGCTGGCCTTTGCTTTTTGTCCATGACTGTCACTGTATTGGTTGTCTCCAGTTGGTTACTCTAAAAGTATTAAGCACCTACTGAGTATCAAGCAGACCTTATGCTAGGTAACCAAGGACACAATGACAAAAATGAAAGAATCTGTGCTCCTCAAGGAGCATATTATATTATATTGTATTATACATTCATCCAAAAGTATGTATAAACTAATTACAAGATTATAGGGAGGAGCATGAACAGCTAGGGGTAAAGCAAAAGAAAATGCTTCATGTGGAAAGTGGTGCTTGAGTTAAAATTTAAAGGAAAGTAAGGATTCTAAGAGGCAGAGATGAGGAGAGAACATTCCAAGCATGGCAGAGAGCCCATATGAAGGTATACCAAGATGGGAAATGGAATGTCATGTGTGAAAAATAATAAGCAGGTCAGTTTGTCTAAACTATAGAGTCTAGGAAGGAGAGCAAGATATGATAAGGCTGGAAAGTCAGGGTGGAATGATGCTGTGAAGAGCTTTAAATGGCAAAGGAGTTTCCATTTTATCCTAGAAAATAATACGGAAATGCTAGAGTTTATTGACTAGAGGAGTGATTTGATTAGACCTCAGTTTTAGGTATAGCTCTTGAGTAGATTTGTGGAGAATGGATGGGAAGGACCTACAGGAGAGACACTTATTAGGAAGCTATTATACCACTCCAAACAAATTCTAATTAGCACCAGAACTGATGTGATGGCTGTATGAGTAGGGGATAGATGTAAGAGATTTTGTAGATGTAGAATCAATAAGATTTGCAACTAATTGGATATGTGGAAAGAATGAAAGAGCACAGTTAATGACTCCTAGATGGCAAATCTAGGTCACTTAAAGGATAGTGATGCCCTGCACAGAAATAGCAAAAGTTCAGAAGTAGTATAGGTTTGGGGAAAACATAATGAATTCTATTACAGATATGTTGAGTTTAAGGTACCTACATGACATACAATTCAAAATATCCAATAGACCCTTTACCCATAGTTAAGTCAAGTGTCCTACTTGGAGCCTTCAGCTAAACATGCCAAATGAAAGAGCTTCAAGCATTGATTAGATCATCTAATTCTGTGAAATCCTATCAGTCTCAGCAAGGAACTCTAGAAATATGCAAAAGAGTTGTGAGAATTTACAGGATGAAGAGATTGCTTCAGCTGGAGCAGACCTGGAAAATCTAACATGCAGATGATATTTGAACTAAGTCTTGATAGATGAATTGAATTTCAAATGGTAGTGAGATTGAGGGAGAATCAGGAATAGGGAATAACATGAATAAAGATACAAAAGAGGAAAACATGGGATGTGTTTGGTGAACAGTAAGGGCATTGATTTGGTTGGAACAGGCCAGTGAAGCACTATAAAATAAGACTGGAAAGGTAGGTTGAAGAAAACAATGTAGAGCCTTGAATATCAAACTATGGAGCTAGAGTAGGACATGGTTAAAGGGGGCTAGACTTGTAAAAAGACTTGGTTTCATGTCCTGTTCTGTTACTGACTAGTTGTGTGACCTTAGTGGAGTTCTCTCTCTGGGTTTAAATTTCTTCATCTATGAAATAAGGTTAATAATACTTGTCATACAGGCTTGTAGTAGGGAAAGTTTTTTTTTAGTCCTAAAACATGAAGTATCATTTGTGAGATGAATGGGTTGGATTAGATAAAGGGTTCTTAACCTTTTTTATGGCTCCCTTGACAGTCTGACAAAGTCTAGTTCTCAGAATAAAGTCTTTAAATGCATAATTATCAAAATATTTTTTTAAAAACTAATTCATGGACTCCAAGTAAAGAGCCCCTGTATTAGATGGTCTTGAAGGTTCCTTCCAACTTTAACATTTTGTGATTTACTTGGTAAACAATAATAGACCACTGAAAGTTTTCAATCAGGTAAATAGTATTTCCCTTGTGATTTAGGAATATTAGTTGGGGAAGAGGGAAAGGAGGAGAAGGCATTTCAATAGGAATATAAAAATAATTTAATTACTTTCAAGCTTCTGGTAATTTTATTTACAACTATTATCTATGCTTTTGAGCAAAGGATCCAGAGATTCGCTCTTTAGGATAACAGCTAAAAATGTACTATAGTATGAGTAGTGAGAATTATTAGTTTTTTTCAAAAAGACTCTATAAGAGGACCAAATTTACATTCTGCTACTTGAAGATTAAACATGGACAATAATTAATCCCTTTCTTTTCTTGACATTACTCAGGTTTCTGTTTCAATGTGATTTAAAAAAATATCTAGCTGCTCTATAATACTTTCAAAAGAACTGGTTGTTGTTAAAGAAATCTGGTCCACTATGAAAATTCAATTGTGGCATCCTGAAATAACATGGTTGGTGACAAAATGAGCACTTTGATGGACTTGTGATTTCATCAATGTGGGTAGGAACATAACTCTAGAGCTGGAAAGGACCTTGGAGTTTTTCTAGTCCAACTCCCTTAATTTGTAGATGAAGAAGCTGAGGCCCAGAAATGTCGACTTGTTCAACCTCACATCACTATTAAGTGTGAGATTCAGGATTTGGAACTCATAACCCATCCTTGCCTTCTTGTCTTGTATGATTCTTATCTATTTCCTCCTGTATGTCTTCCACAGGGCCTCTACCTAATGTCCTAATATTTAATAAGGGCAAAGTTTTCAAAAGAATATACTTGGTAATTTTTATGGCAGATGGAGGCAAATGAGATACATTAATATAATAAGGGATGTCTTCAGTCCACTGAACCATTCAAAAATATTCACTTCTAATCACTTTTCAATAAATGAAAAAGAAGCTAAAATTTGAAATCAGGAAAAGACAATTTTCTATAAAATACAACAGTGTAATAAGGTAGAAAGAATAAGTTATTTGAAGTAAAAAGAAATGGATTTGAATCCCAATTCTATTTTATTGTGTGACTTCCTTTCTCTGACTCAGTTTCCTCATCTGTAAAATGAAGAAGTTGGACTAGATGATTTCTACAGTGCCTTCCAACATCAAAATCTTACACAAGGTATAGTTTTATATTCTCTTTTCTTTTTTCTCCTACTTAGGACATTTTAACAATGTAATTCTATAATAGTCATTTTTACTTAGTCTTCTAAAATCTTTATATTTCTTGATACAAGCCTTTAATATTCATATATCTTAGCTGTCTATCCAAGATGATATGTGACTACCAACCCCCTTCTAGAATCCTACTCTAATTCTTTATAAAGTCATGGAGGCCAACAAAAGCAACTCCCACATAGAATTTAAAAATTAGCAGACTTCTGATTTCTACAAAATCTTCTGTTTTGTCAGACTTTATGATTAGTCAGAAATGCAACATATATATATATATATGCAATATAGACAATATATATGCAATATATACAACAACAATAGCAACTAGCATTTATATGTGCTGTTAGGTTTGGGAAGTACCTTACGTAGGTTAACTTGTTTGATTCTTACGGTAATCCTGGGGAAAAGGTACTATTATTTTCTCCATTTTGCATTTGAGTAAAGTGAGTCACAGAGAGGTTAAGGGATTTGCCCAGGGTCACATACATAGTTAGTAAGTGTCTGAGGCATGATTAGAACTCAGTTCTATTCTTCCTGAATAGACTATGCTTTTGTATTTATTACATGATAAATCAATTAGAATTAACTTTGTATATCTGAAGCAAATGTAAATTTCTGGTTTTGACATTAAGATCATAGGTCTAAATCAGGAAGGAGCCTCAGAGTCCATCTAGTCCAGTCACCTCATTTTACAGATGAGGAAACTGATGCCAATGATGCTTAAGTGACTTGGTTAAGGTCACACAGGTAGAAATTAAGAGGGGATTAAAATGCAAGTCTTCTTAATTCCATAGCCAGTGTTCTGTATTTTAATATATAAAACAAATTATGATAAATGTATTATTTGTACATAGGAAAATCAGTTTTAAAAATCAATTGAAATGACTTAATATGGTAACTGGATCAGGTACAATAATATATATATATGTACATATTTACATGTATATGCTTTACTAAAACAAAATTCTAATCAAAATGGGAAACTTTAAGGGGCAGATTAATGTCAAAGATAATAAGAGCTCCTCAGTTAATTTGCTCCTTTTTATATTCAGACAGTTCTGTGGAGTATAACTAATGCTCTCTTAAAGAAGTAACTAGGGACCAAAAGCTAGATAGATATATATTAAATAAAAGGGAAGGCAGTTGCTTTATGCAATGTGAACAAGATCCTGGCTTCTATCCTAGAAGACTCTATGATTCTTTGATTGGTTAAAAGCTGGACAGCAACCAAAAGAAGATGAATATTCATGAATTAAGAAGGAATTGTTTACCGAGACAGGAACAAGATGACATATGATGAAAACTTAATTTTTTCAAATCATCAATCAGGGAGTAAGCATTCTAGTCAAATGCTACCAAGGATATATAAGCTTTCTAAAGTTTATGAATTGATGCTTGCATGTGCTTAGCCTTTATTTTTAGAAATTCCTTTATCAATGACTATATTTGCCATAGTTTTATTGTTTTTATTGCTCTTTTGATCTATCATTGGAGTCCAGAAAGGCTTAGAAATAGAAATCAGGTCTTTACTAAGGGAAGAATCTGCAAGGCGGTTGTTCACATTTACCTCTGCTGCTGCCAACACCAATGCTTTCAGATGAGGTAGCCTAGGACTATAATCTGTTTAAATATGCCTTCTCCTTAGGTCACGTACAGAGTCCACTTTGTTTGAAGTTATCCAAGAAAGGTAGCTTATGCTGACAGCAGCAGCAACGTCTACAAACTCATCCTTGGCATATGTGATTAAATTGTTAAATAGAAGAAGGAAGATGATATAACTGATGACCCACAGCCTCTTATTTAACAATAATCGGAAGTGTGAAATTAAAAACCATGACTGGCTATTTCATCTACATCTTTGTTTTATGAAAACAAATCTTCCCAGACTAAGTTGATATACCTTTGGATACATGTCATCTTTTTTCTTTATTCTGGATTTCCATTAACTTTAGTGCTTTGTGGGTTTTAGTTATGGACCAAATTGTGAAGTATGCTATTTTAAATTCAGATAAAAAATTATTCATAAAAGTTCAAGGAAGATAGAAGGGAAACAGTTGACTAGGAAAAATTTTGGCAACACACATCACTTAAAAGGTTTACTAGCCAAGATACATAGGGAACTGATTATATATCTGTGTATATACTTACACATATGTTATGCACACATAAATATACACATATTCACTTATATATACATGAATGAAAAACAGAGAGAGGGTGGGAGAGAGAAAAAAGAGAGGGAAAGAGAGAAAGACATGAATGACATTAGCTAAGCTTGAAGCTGGAAATGATGGTTATACAGTTGCTGTTAAGGAGAAAGTCCAGTTGAGCAGAGAAATACTTTAGAAGCAGAGAATCAGAGAAGTCACCTAGCAGATCAACTCATTTGGTGGAGGTATTGTGCCCAGTTAAATGCTAGTCAAATATAGCATGGTCCATCTCAGCTTAGTAGCAGAAGCATCTGCTCAAAACAAAAACTGCATTCATAAAAGATATGGATAGCTCCTGAGATAAAAAGAAAACACTGAAGTTTATCATTCCAGAATTGTAGATTACCCTGCATGCATGAGTTTTTATTTACTAATCTCATGGTGGATTTCTATAATTGTGTGTGTCTATCCTCCCCCAAAGATGCCAATTGCATTGTAGTGTGTGTGCCAGGTTTATAAGTGGAGTATAATATATTAATTATGACTGTTTATTTTATATGAATATCTATGATGTCATTACTATTTCTTTTGCCTTATTGTTAAATAAATGGATATGTTTAAGATACAAAAGCATCATTACTCTGAGTGACTGGCTTTATGTAAAAGGAAGTACATCAGTAGGGGATCAAGAACTAGGGTGCTAAGTAGAGGAAATGTATTCTGTCTCAATAATCTTACCCTTAGGAACCTGAGAGAATCTGAATGCAAGTATATGACTGTAGTTTTTCTCTGGGAACCTAGACTTACCAATATCATAGCATATTGGAGGAGAGATGTTCACACACCCTGTGGGAGAAGCATGAGATGATACTGTGTAGGTGGCCACTCCATGTACCTGTTACACTGGAAAGACTTGTATGAACTATTACAGAGTAAAATGAGAAGAATCAAGAAAACAGTTTGTATACTAACTATAGAATTGTAAAGGAAAATAACTTTGAAAGACTTAAAAATTCTGGTTAATGAAGTGACCAGTTATGATTCCAGAACAATGATAAAGATTCCATCTCTTGGTGCAGAGATGATGGACTGTAGGTACAGAATGAGGCATATGGTTTCAAACATTACTGATACAACACAAATTTATTTTACTTGGATATAATTGTTATAGAGGAGGAATGCTATTGGGATGGGGGAGAGTTGGAGAGAAGTGGAGGGGGGTAATGCTAATAAATTTTAAAAAGAAAAATAAAAAGAGTGTCAATGAAACTAGTACAAAAATACACAAAAGAGAGGAGAAAGAAGGTCAGAAGGTGCCACAGATGAGATGATAGTGTTAGTACTATCATATTAAAGTTGATGTATACTTTAAAAAAAACTGAGATTTACATGATAGATTCTCCTTTTTATATGGAAAGTTCATGTTTGTTGATTAGTCAAGTGTATAATTTTAAAATATTTATTTTAGAACTTTTAAGTAAGACAATCAGTATCTGTTGTCTAAAAAGAGAATAATTTTAAAATCTGAATGAAAACTAACACAGTAACTGAACATGGGTCTCCTAAATGCCTACTTCATTCTCATTTCTGATGAGCCAGTAATCAGGCAAAAGAAAATGTAAGGACATGGTAACTAAAGTCTTTATAGGTTAAAGACAGCTCTCACATCTAGTATCTGGTTTCTTGGGACTTGATACTCAGCCCAGAGTTATAAAGAGTAAGAACAGGATCTTAAAAGGAAGAGAATGATGAAGGTCAATGCCAGTAGAAGCAAGGACAGCTACATCATAGTATCACAGAATCTCAGAGTTTAAAAAGACCTCAGAGATCATCTGGTCTAAAACATACTTGAAAAATAATCATCGCTGTAACTCATATGACAAATGATTAACAAATCTTTTCTTTTTTTCAAAGACCTCTAGTAAGGGGGAATTCACTATCTGCTGAGGTAATCCATTCTATTATTGGATAATTTTAATTGTGAGGAAATTTTTTTCTTAAATCAAGCCTAAAGTTCCCCCTTTGCAATTTTCATACATTACTTCTATTTCTATCATGTGGAAAAAAGGAAAATATGTCTAATTGTTTTCTCATATAACAACCCTCCAAATAATTGAAGATAGCTATTGTATTGCCTCTAATTATTTCCTTTTACTGGCTAAAGATGCCCCCATCATTTGTCATCTGCAGATTTGGTAAACATGATGCCAGCATTTTTATCTGTCATTGATAAATGCTACATATCACAGGGCCTACCACAGATTCCTGTCCTAGAGACTTCTAAGGTGATATCAAAATTTTAATAGCTACCCTTCAGATCTGTCTATTCAACAAGCTCTGAATCTAACTATACTATCACCTCATTCCCATTTCTCCATCTTGTAAACAAAAATACCATGAGAGACTTTGACAAAAAGTCTGGATAAATTATACCCACAGTTTTCCTCTGTTTAAATAAACCTATGAAAAGGAAGTGAAGTTGGTTTAACTCTTTGTATTTATCATTTTGTTTTCTATATATTCATTAACACTATAATATATTTTGAAATATTGACAGACGTTGAAGTCAAGTTCATTGGTCCTACTATGTGCACTTTATTTTCTCTTCCTTTTAGAAATTTGGAAAGACATTTACTTTTTTTCAATCCTTTCTTATCTTTCATTCTCTTTCAAAGGTCAGTCTTTAGTAGCTATCATACTTAGCAGTCATGTCTGCCAGTTCTTTCATTACCCAACTATGATCTCTGATGATTGATCTAGTTGATACTCAACTAGAATCATCTGAGCCAGATAACATGAACATATTAAGGGCAAATATGATCCATTTCTATCTCCTTATTCATCTTAGGTATTTACACCCTCTTAGCAATCTTTATTCTGTCCTTTCCAGTTCTAAAAGTGCTCTCCTCAGTAGAGAAAATAGAAGCAAGAGTTTCAACATCATCAGTTACCATCATCCTATCCACTTTAAAAAGCACTGATTTCTCTTTTTTGATTCTTCTCCTTTTCCCCAAAGATGAAAAATAAACAAAAAAGTTTTTTAAATTCTCAAAAAAACTTCTCCTTGAACCATCCATCTCTGCCAGTTAACATACCATATCTCTCTTCCTTTTTATGATAAAACTCCTTGAGAAAGCCATCTACAATTAATATCTTTACCTACTTTCCCTTCACTTTTTAATTTCTGTAGACCATATTGCAAGCATCATTATTCAACTGAAACTGATCTCTCTAAAATGTTTATCTTTTCTCAATTTTTTTCCATCTTGATTTCTCTGAAATCCTTCGTACTGTCAATCATCCATTTTTTTTTTTAGGATATTCTTTCCTCTTCAGGTTTTTGTGACTCTTGATTCTCTCTTGCCAAATGAATATTTCTCTCTCTCCTTAGCTGAATCTTCATCAAAATCAACTCTATCAACCATGAGTATTCCCTGAGTCTCTCTTCTCCCACAATATATAGCTTGGTAATTTTATTAGCTCCCATAGATTCAGTTATCATCTCTATGCTGATGATTCTTAGATCTATCTCCACCCCTAATCTCTCTTCTGACTTCCAGTCTCATATTCCCAATTACCTTTTGAACCTCTAGAAGAGATGTCCTGTAAACATTTTAAACTGAAAATGTCAAAAACAGAACTCATTATCCCTCCCTCAGAATTGTCCCTTCTTCCTAATTTCCTTACAACTGTTGAGGGCAAATCATTATGAAAGCTTCCCAGGCTTACAACCTAGCTGTCATCCTCAACTCCCCACTCTTTTATTTCTCTGTATCCATTTTGTTGCCAAGACTTGTCAATGTTACCTTTGCAATATTTCTCAAATACTCTTCCTTCTTTCCTTTGATGCTTCTACAACCATAGTGTAGAGCATCACCTCCTCATGCTGAACTATTAAAACAGTTTTTTGATTGGTCTCCTTGCCCCAAGTCTCTCCCCACTCCAGTCTAGCCTCCACTCAGTCTTCAAAGTGATCTTAGAGCACAGGTCTCACGATACAGTTCTCCCCTATTTAATAAACTCCAATGGCTCCTTATTATCCCCAGCATCAAATGTAAAGTCCTCTGATATTTAAAGCCCTTCACAGCCTGGTGCCTTCCAGTCTTTCCAGTCCTCTTACATCATACTTCCCTCCATGTACTCTATGGTACAGAGGTACTGGCCTCCTTGTTCTTCCTTAAACTTTATCTTCTGATTCTGTACATTTTGATGTATGTTCCCCATGTCTAGAATGCTTTCTTTTTACCTCCTTGTTTCTCTGGAGATAATTTTCCTTGAATTTTTCAGCTATAATCCTACCTTGTGCAAGAGCCCTTTCCTGTTTTCCTTTAATTCCCTCTGTTGATTATCTCCAATTTATACTATATGTATAACTTATTTATATATTGTTGCTTCTATGTTGTCTCCCCCATTAGATTATGAAATCCTTGAGATCAGGGGCCGTTTTTGCTTTTCTTTGTATCCTCAGAGCTCAGCATTTTATCTGGCACATACAAGATATTTAATAATAACTTGTTGACTTGAATTCAGTGGAAGACAGAAGGTAGAACATAGATGGAGAGAATAATATCTGCTTTGAGCTCGGATGGAAGACTGATGACAGTCTCTATTGATCTTAAAGTAGATAGTACAGTTTGAGGGAGTAGAAATATCTCATGAGGTTTGCTTGTGTTGCTCTCTACTGCCCTCTCTGGTGTGAGAGGGAGAGACATAAGGGGAAAAAGAATCTTTGCTATGAGATAAGACTTAGTTTTGCTGGGAGGATACTAGAGAAAACAGTTGTCTCCTGCTTTTTAAAGAGTTGTAGAAAGGCTCTATTGTTAGAAAGGAAGAAACACCATAGAGACTCAGAGAAGATCTGAGGACCTTGGCAGTCTCTGGCTTAAGGGAAATTTTTATTACTGAAAAAGCTTAACAGATTCTCAGCACCTTGCCAAGGGAAGCTACATGTCAAAAAGAGTTTGTAATTTATGAAGTGGCCTGTGAGCAAAGAAGTGGCTGTGCCCAACAGGAGAGCTTTGAGGACCAGAAGGGGAACAGATAACAGATCGTGATTTTGCCCAGAAGGTGACGTGTTTTCTAGACTCTTCTCTAAAGAGACCAAAGACATCAAGGCCTGCCATCCAAATTGACCATGAATGATTGATTGTTTCTACTAGATTTTTGTAAGCATTTACCTGATCTTCTCTATGGACATTACATTTATTGATAGGAAAGAGTGACCTAGGTTTTATTGGCAGATTGTTGTATTGTCTTCTATTGCATAAGCATCATGTTTATTTCTGCTCTCACCTTTTACTGAGTACATGTTATGATCATTCCTGATTTTGACTTATCATATCATTATTTCATATTTAAGAGTTGATAGCATTATTGTGACTGATTGATTTGTGAAAATGGTATAGTAATGGGGACTCTAGAGATATGCTGTCAAATAGTAGGAGCATATCTACTCCCACCCCTCAACCCCTTCATCCTCATCAGACCTATATCAGAGTTACTTCTAGGATTTTAAGAAAGAGTTTGGGTAGTAGCTATGTGGTGGCTGCACTTTTGGAGATACCATTCCAACTTGATGAAATAAGTTCCCTGAGAGAAGGTATTTACCCTTCAATGAACGCTTTTTCACTCATTTATTGTCTGTCATAATCAAATTACCACAGTATTAAGGTATATAATAAATAAAATATGCACTTCAATTTGCCATTTTTACTGAAATAAATACAGGTAGAAAAAAGACTAAACAAACTACTCAGAAGAAATGTAAGTAAGGATGTAAGTAAGGATAAATTGGCAAGAAAGAAGGATTTTAGAAGATTATCACTTACTATAGCCATTTTATGAGTCATTATATTAAAGTAACACTTGTAGGTTGAAGTCTTTTAATGTGCTAATTTCCACAGCAGAATTAACCGGGGAAGTTGGGGCTTTGCCTAAGGCACTAACATGCAGATGTGGGCTTCTTTCTCTTCACATTCCAGCTCTTTTTCCAAGCCTGTCATCCCACAGAGTTCCACAATTAAGTTCCTATCTTGAGACTCATCTTCCCACTGGGGTAAGGTATATCGTCTCTGATGTGTTCCACTGGTCTGGTGCCTTTCACCACATAGGATATCAGAGATCATTAGGGACTTGGAAGTGAAGAAGACATATGGAGACCCTCCCAATAGTACCTCACACTTAACCCAATTAATCCCCTACAATTTTCTGCTCTGCCTTTTCAGTTCTTCCTCTAGAACCCTCCTTTAATACAACTGTTCTTCATCCTAGATCTCTCCCTCACGTTCCCTTGTCTTAGAATACTCACTGAAGCTAGTTTTCTGTTCGCACCATTCCCAAGTCTGGCTGTTTCTTTTCTCACATTATGACATATAGGACCAGAGGAGAAAGTGACATACTACTTATTCCCTACCATCACTTTCAGAACCTCTAATACAATCTACTCAGGAACTACCTCTCCTACTTTAAAATTCATTCCCTTCTTGTCTAGACCCTTGTTGTCATCTATAGACAATCATTTCCCTTTCTTCCCTCTACTAAGTGCAATACTTTGTTTCCACCTCAATCCCAGCTATCTGATCTCTTAGTTTTTCAACCTTCCTCATCACTTTTCTGCTTTAATTACTCACAGGAGTGGTCATACCTACATTCCTTACTTTCCTTTTTCTTCTTCCCATGCTCTGGCCCTGTGGGCCAGAATTCCTAATTAGGCTAATTTCTGATCATTGTCCACACAACTCACTCTAGGACAATGGCTCCATGCTAATATGGTTAATATACTAAGACTAGAGCATTATATTATATTTACAATTAATAGTAATATTAGCATATTATTCATCTTTAATATTATCATGATAATCTTACTTTTCAAAACTTTTAAACACCTTCCATCTAATTTTATCCTTACAACTGGAATAATCTTGTTAGGTAGGTAGGATATTATTATAACTGTTTTACAGATGAGGTATAGAGAGGTATAGAGAGATGAAGAGACTTGCTCAAGATTCATGGCAGAGCCAGAACTGGAATCCAGGTCTCTTGACTTCCAACTCTGTTCTCTATTCACTAATCCACACTTCCATTCTCACAATTTAAATGTGTATATGTATGTATCAATATCTACATTTTATAATACATGTCACATTTTCAGACATGACATTAGTGAGTGGTGGCTGTTGTCCTTTGTGCATGAAGAGGACCAAAATGACATTACTATGTTGGAATCATGGTAGATGGTGTCTGACTGTGGCTGATCAGACCAATATGAACTCGGAATACTCTTCTATGGTCAGGCAGGAAGAGCTCACAGGAACATCTGCAGTGGAGAAATCTCTAAATTTGCACATCTTATGTTTCTTTAGAGCTACTGCAATTCTGCTTTGCTCAATAGAGCACAGCATCTTCTTTGATAAGGGCATGCCATACTGGGCAGTTCTTTGTCAGTATCTCCCATATCACCCAATCAGTTCCAAAGTTCTTCAGAGAGACCCTTAAAGTATCCTTATATTGCTTCTTCTGACTACCATGTGAGGATCTTCCTTGGGTGAGTTGTCTAGGCAAATGTACGTTTGCTGCTCAAACTATACAGCAAGCCCATCAGAACTATGTTCTCTGCAGTAGAGTTTGAATGTCTGGCAGTTTACTTTAAGAAAGGACCTCAGTGTCCAGTACCTTAGCCTGCTACATGATCTTCAAAATCTTCCATTCAAATGGAAGCGATTCAGTTTCCTGTCATGGTGCTGGTAGACTGTCCAGGTTTCACATGAATACAACAATGAGGTCTGCACAAGAATTCTGTAGACTTTCAGTTTGGTAGGCAGTCTGATACTCTTGTCTCTCCCACACTTTGCTAAATAGACTCCCAAACACTGAACTAGCTTTGGCAATGTGTGTGTCAGTCTCATCATTTATGTGTACATCTCTGGAAAGTATACTGACAAGGTAAGTGAATTTATCCACAGCATTCAATATTTCTCCATTTGCTATAACTGATGGTTCCATGTATGGATTGTGTGGTGGTGACTGGTGTAGAATCAGTGTTTTTTTGGAGTTAATTGTTAGACCAAAATTAGCACAAGCAGCAAAGAATCTATCCATATTTTGTTCCTTCTCAGCCTGAGAGGATGCATTGAGTGCATAATCATCTGAGAGCTAAAAAATCACGCACCAATTCTCTTTCCACTTTAGTCTTGATTTGTAGCCTTTTCAAGTTAAATAATTTACCATCAGTGTGGTAGCTGACCTTGATGCCATTTTTGTCCTTGTTGAAGGTGTCTAAAAACATTGCTGAAAGCATCATGCCAAAAATCATGGAAGCAAGCACACAGCCTTGCTTCCCTCCATTGGAGACTGGGAAAGTGTGAGAGCATTGTCCATTATCCAGAACCTGGAGAAGCTTGCTGTTATTATGAAAGTGATGTATGATACTGATGAACTTAGGGGCAGTGAAATTTTGCTATAATTTTCCACAAACCCTCATGACTAACAGTATCAAAGGCCTTAGTCAAATCATGACATTAGTAGGCACTGAGTGAATAAAGAACAGAGCTGACTTCTGAGGCAGGAAAGGCAGGGCACATACTGGCTATGGAACCTTAGGATGGACATTTAACCAACTAATACTCTAGACAACTTTCAAGGACTATAAAAGTTACAGAGAAGGTACCATCTTATATAAGGGAGTTTTTTCACTTAGGAGTTTCCTTTATCCTTGAAATCTCAGGTCTGGCCCCAGTCTCATTGTTAGACAATTTTTTAAAAAACCTGAAAATCTCATTAATAACAGGTGCTGCTAGTGTTACACCACCCTATACATCACTTTCATTGTGGCTTTCATTAGAATATGGCCCAAGAGCAAAAGATGATTATTTTTGTATCTCTTTACAATCTCTTCAGGTTGAGTTAAAGACACAACAACCTAAGCCCAAAGTGTGGATTCAAGTTGTATCATGTCATTTAAAACCCCCAGCAATAATCAGTATCCATATGTGAGTTACTTTGATACCCTGACAAATCTATTTTTGCAACAGTAGGGTCACTCTTCCATGCCTTTAATTTTATTTTTAAATTTTATTCAAATATTTATTTAAAATTTTGTTTTTAAAATTTACTTAATTAAAATTTGTCACTCCGTCTTTTTAATCTGTGACATTCCTACAAAATCTTTCCCATAGATTCTCTTCTTAAGATCCTCTGATGCACTCTGATGCAGTGTGATGTGATGCATAGAAAGATGTTTTTAGAGTCAGGAAAGCCTGGGTTCAAGTCCTATGTCCTACACATATAGGCTATATGACTTATGACTATGGACAAGCTGCCTTACCAGTACATTGATAGAAGCAGTTTCCTCCCTGGAAGTGAAATCAGAAGTATAAACAAATAAAAAATATTCAGGAGGATCACTAATACTATCAGTCCCATTCTTACAATATGACTGGCCCATAATCCTTTCTGGTTATGTTTTTGAAAATGTCTTTAATGCTACTCCTTGGATGCATGCTATTGATGGTAATGTATAGTAGCTTATTCATGCCCACTATGTGTCTTCTCGTTTTCTTTGGGTTATTGGTCATTTTGAGTCTTCAGAAACTGTGATGTAGACATGTAGCATCACTAGGAAGAGACTGTTATGGAGTCATAACATTTAAGAATTTGAAATGGGCTGTGAAGTTCTATCCTAGTCCTGAGTGAATATTTGTTGTTGAACCAGTATTTAAGAATCTCCTCATCAACAAAAAAATGATCATTTGGTCTTCACTTGAAGACCTCAAGTTAGGGTGAACGTACCACTTCCCATGGAAGTCTATTCTATTTTTGGATTGTTCTAATTATCAATGTTCCTGAATATTATTAATGATAATGCAAAGGCCTTTTGCACAAGTGACCCATTTAGGGATCATTGAAAGGACTATATAGTTTTTCAACTACAATCTATCTTTTTTGTTTGTTTGTTTTGCTTTTTAGAGGGCAGCTGGGGGTTGTGACTTGCCCAAAGTCACATGGCTAGTGTGTCAAGTGTCTGAGGTCATATTTGATCCTCCTGAATCCAGAATTGGTGCTCTATTCACTGCGCCACCTAGGGTCGCCGTACTACAATCTATCATGATCTCTTCCTCTGCAATTCTTGGATTAGCTCATTGTTCATGATGTTCATGTATGCTCATACAAGTAGATAGATACAGCTATACCTGTAAATCTCTCTCCCTCCATCTCTCTCTCTCTTTCTCTCTCTCTCTCTCTCTCTTTCTCTCTCTCTCTCTCTCTCTCTCTCTCTCTCCCTCTCCCTCTCCCTTTTGTCTCTCTCTGTCTTCATATATAGATATAGATATGTATGTATGCATGTATGTATGTATATATCTACTCCTTCTGGATGGGGGCAACCTATCAAGTAAGTTCATATGTAGGTATCCAGTTGCAGGCTGTACTTTGGGCATATTAATCTATTTTTCCCCTTTCACATTATGAAAAATTTCACTTGGAGCCTTGATAATGTTCCATACTTGGAGGCAGTGAGTACAATGTCATCTGTGAATAGGTGTATTTGGAGAACTTCAAAATCAAAAGAACGCTTTAAAAAATACTTCATTTATACAAATACTCAGCTGTAATATTGAATATTTTCAATAGTCTTACCTTAGTGTCATGTAACCATGCATTAAAGAGTGCCTAAATGGCTGCAATTTATTCTGAGAGAAGAATCAAGAAATGATAGACACAGTGGGAACTTATAGTCTCTATATTTCTCATGGTATGACTATTGATATATTATCTGCTAAAGAAAACATTGGACAAAGGCAAATTTGTGTGGCATCTGCAAATAATTTTTGTGTTGACAGGCCATACTTTAAATTGTAACTTTAAATACACATTTACAGATTTTTAAAACCCTCTTTTCCAAGTAATCTTTTTATCTTCTGTTTTAAAACCAAATCCTGCCAACATAATTTTTATTGCTTTAGTATTCTTAAAGGCCATGACAGTTTATTGTCTTAATTTTTTTGTATGTAAATAGTTTGTAACCAAATATGAATAGCCTAGAGATGCTGAAAGCTTTGGGCACAGCCAAGTTCAACAGGAAAGTTGCAATGCTGGTGGGGGGGGGGGAGAAACAGACAGACAGACAGAGAGACAGAGAGAGACAGAGAGACAGAGAGACAGAGAGAGAGACAGAGAGACAGAGAGACAGAGAGAGAGAGAGAGAGAGACAGAGACAGAGACAGAGACAGAGACAGAGACAGAGACAGACAGAGACAGAGAGAGAGAGGTTGGACAATTCTTCCTCGCAGTGTTGGGCATTTGATTCAATTCTGTTGGCTCCATAAAGATTAAGGTTTAATCTACCAAGGAAGACTTCCCCGGGAACACAAACTGTAGTTTAGCTCTAAAATCCAATCTCTCTCAACATATGAACCACCAGGTGGGGGCTGGGTGACGCTGAACGAAACATCAAGAAGCAACAGGAGTTGGTTTTCGACACCGCGCTCTTCACACCTCGAGCAGGGTAGTAGTCTGGTGGTCGAGGTCGGGAGTAGGGTCCACTCCTCTCCAGCTTCCCACTCAGCCGAGCCCCTAGACCTCCAGTAAAGGAATTACAAGTCGGAAGGACGCTCGGGATCCTAGCTTCCCTCACATCTCCCTTTGTGTGACTGCCACCCCATTACCCTTTGTTATCCATAGCCCCTCCCAACAAAGAGGGGGAGTGTTGGGGGGGCCAGACTAGAAGAAGAATGACTTTATCTATTGTTTTTCGGGGGGCGCTGGGCAATAATGCCCAAAGACAGCTTTCACACTCTCGAGTCCACCACCCTCTTCACGCTCCGGCTTTCTCAAGGGGAAAGGGACCACGACGTGGGGTGGGAGTAAAGAAAGAAGTGGGGGGGCCGAATTCATCCCCACACCCAGACGCTCTCCCCCCATTATTGGTTAGCGTCCTCTGATTGGCTGAGGGGTCTGCACGTTGCGCTGGGATTGGGCAGCGGGGCTGTCCGGCGCGTGAGTGTGGGAGCTAGGGAGGGGGCGTTGGCAGCCTTTGAAAGGTTTTTTTGGGGGGGGGAGGTGTCGGAAGGGGAGGAGGCCCAAGGAGTCCGGCAGCCTGAACCTGGTCCGGCCGGGTCGGGTCCGACAGGAGGCTGTGTGGATGATCGGAGGGGGTGGGGTCTCAGGCGGGGCGGAGCCCGGGAGCGGCGGCGGCCGAGAGAGGAGGGACGTGCCTGGTCGCCGCCCCCTCCTCCTCATCTCTCCCCCTCCTCCTGCAAGCTGCGAAAGGGGCCAGAGAGACGGCAGCAGCAGCAGCGGCAGCAGCGCCAGCAGCGGCGGCGCCCGGCAGCTCCATCCCCATCTTCCTCCTCCTCCTCCTCCTCCTCCTCCTCCTCCTCCTCCTCCTCCTCCTCCTCCTCTTTTTAAAGTCCGCCAGCAAAGCTTCCTCCACCTCAGGAGCGGGCTCACCTAGGGAGCGAGCGAGGGGGCAGACAGGAGGGCGGGCGGGCTGGGGAGAGAAGGCTTCGGCCATGGCTACTACCACCAGCACCACCGGCTCCACCCTGCTGCAGCCCCTCAGCAACGCAGTGCAGCTGCCCATAGACCAGGTATCCCCGTGGGGGGGTCGCGCTCCCCACGACCCTCCCCCTTGCCCCGCCCCCGCCCCGCCCCACCCTGCCGGTTTGAGGTGCCAGTAAAGGGAACGAAGTAGGGGCATCGGGTGGCATTTTAGTCTTCATCCTCCCTCCCCCAATTAATTGCACAGGAATCTGGGGTGGGGGTAGGTCAGAGGAACATTCTCCCCCCCTCCACTATCTAGTGTGCTTCTCCACCAGAGCAAGGGAGAGGGCGATAAACCTGTTATTGTGCAATCACAACAATCCCCTCTGTGCCCGTCTCTTGTCTCCAGTTTCCCCAGCCCCCATCTCCATCCGCACCCCCCACCCTGCCTTGGCTCGCGGGCGGGGGCCGGGGATGGGCAAGAGTGCTTGTTCCAAGCACTTTGTGGCGGCTATTTATAAGAGATGCGCGTGGATTGTGGGAGATTAGGGGGTGGTGATGATGATGATGATTGATGATGATGATGATGATGTTGATGTTGATGGAAATATGCCTCCCTTCCTTTCTGTGGGATCCGGACAGGGTGCGCGCACCTCGAATGCCTTGCCTGTAGCTGCTTTCCTGGCAAGGATGTGCCCAGGTCTGTGGGGCTTCCGAAATCGGGGCTTAGGGTTCTCGAGAACATCTGTCTCGTTCGCCCAGATGTGCAGAGTAGAACCTCCGGGCCATTCCCTCCCCTCCCCCCAACCCCTTCACGGGTGCACCTGTACGGGTGCAGTGGAGTTCCAGGGTGAAGCTGTCAAGTGAAGGGATGGTAGATGCGTGTGTAGGTGTACTGATATTGAGTCTTGTTACACTTTTAAAAAATAGAGTTTTCATGCCCTACAGTGATATGCTAACAGGCGTCAGTTGTAGGAATACTTTGGGGTAGGGAAAAGTATGACAGAAAAGTGGGAATCTGATTTCCCAGCAGAAAAATGCGTTTAATTTTTCCATCTAAAAAAGGAAGGAACCTACAGAGGTACTTTGATGTGTACGTGCAGGGATAGACTTTACATGTATCCTGATTTTACCTTCCATAGAGTAGAAATAATGAGGGATAGACGCTTTCAGAAAAGCATGACTAATTTTCTAAAAAAAAAAAAAAAAAAAGTTTGAGAAATGCCATTTGTGAGGAGAGACTTTGGAGGTGTTGCTAATTGTGGATAGGTTAGAGAATTATTCCAATTTTGAGTCCAAAGGTAATTAATTTTTCATTCTGGGTAGCTTAATGTTATTAAAAATGTGCCATGATCTGGTAGAGCAACAGGACTTTCTTAGATAAATATTGCAGGGTGTTCATGAATTGCCCTTGATCTTTAATGTGTTGCTTTCATTGATGTCAGGAGGAATTTCACATATGTTAAGAAGAGGTTAGGAGATGACCCCTGTGTTTGAAACTGGTGCCTATGAGACTCTTGATCTCCTAGAGAAATATGTCAGTGGCTTTGGCAAGCTTTTAAGGAATACCAAACCCAGAGAGGCAAAAAGTTAAAGCTTTTTGAAATCTTCTAAGCATGTATTTAATTAATTTAAGCTGGAAGCTTTATTATTTGAACTTGAGCATTTGCTGGTTTTTACAATTCAACTGAACTTCAAATAAACTAATTGATGTAATTAAAAGTAATGGAGTTAAGTGCTTAGATTACACTGTGTAGTTTTTGATTAGTAAAAAAAAATAAAATAAAGTATCAACGCCCCTCCCACACTTGTGTAGAACATCAGCAATGCTTACCATTCTTATAAATTGACGTTTATTTCCTAATATTAATCCTGTGGTGCAGGAAAATGTTATTCACTGCTGTTGACCATGTGATAAAAATTGAATTTATAGGTAAAGACCAAGTCAGAACCCAGTTCAATGAAAATAATTCCATATTGAATATGACTTTCATTATCTCACATCCTTGACTTTACTAAGTTGCTGGGGTTAGCCCGCCTGGGGTGTGTATTATATAGTGTATATCAAGAATTGCCATCTTATCTGTGGAGTAGCCATCTGACAACTCTTATTTTCTTGATCATGGCTATAGACAACCTCCACGTATTGTAATGCAGTGAGTAAGAAAACATTCTTTCCTTGCTATCTATAATTTAATATTTATATATGACTTTTTAACTTTCACTCTATTCATTTTTATTCTCTGTAATAGACTTTTTGGAACTCGTGTTGAAATCAGCAGCAGAAGCAAGGGAAAAAATAGGCTTAAAAAAAGTCAAATTCGTCACCATCTCTAGGTAGTCTCTAAACTCTGTGAGATTTGTCTTTCTCCCACAAACTTTGGCTTGATAGTTAAGAGTCTTTTGTCCTTTTATAGATTTATTTAATCATGGATTTGGATTGTGGGAGAATTTAATTTTTCCAATTAGATATTGAGGGAGAATATAGCGTAATTATTGTATAAGTTCTTTTTATAGTGGTTATAAAAATTGTTTCTTTGAACAGTAAAATAAACTAAGTGATACCTTCACCTAAACATTAGTCAATGGTTTAAAAAATTGATGCATCTTTTAAAATAATTGACATTTCAGTGTTGTAAAAATGTTAATGTTAACATTGAAAATACTGTTATTTGAACATCACACACCCATATATACACATAAGCACATCTCTGTATATGTGTGTGTATATGTATACATATTTACTTGAAAAGTAGCCTTTAACAAGGAAAAAAAATAATTTATTATCACACTGAAAACAGTGAGTTGGTTATACCAGAATGGTGTGAATCAGCATAGGATAAACTGGGAAATGAAAGGTGTTAAAATATTACCTGTTAGCATGTGTTAATTTTGTGTCAATTAATTTTACTATGCAAACTTAAAAAATTATAAAATACATTTGAAGGTAAAAAAAAGCCAAGGCACATCAGGAGAAGAAAAATAACTTTTCATGGCATTAATGAAAACTATAGAATGAATTAGAATTTAAGTAAAATAAGAAAACAAGGAAGGTTGCAGAATTACGGTTTTAAAAACACAAAAGAGCTGAAAGAAAATGTTTTTATTTAAGAATGAAGATGATGAAGTTGACAAGTCTTAACTGGATAGATTTATGAATTTTATCAATATGGGTTCGAATGATGTAATTCCATCTTCGAGTTATCATCTTGGACAACCCCTGTCTGAATATTTGCTTAAATTCACTAGGTAAGGCATTTGCCCAGTTTATTTCACCAATTCTTACCAAGCAGGAGAGGCAATGTGAGGTTATGGGGTGAGGAATACAGACTTGGCCTCAGAATCCCACCTTCAAGATGTACTGGCTGTGTGATGCTGGGCCAATCACTTAAGTGTTCTAAGCAATTTTATAAGACAGTAAATTGCTTAAAAAAAAAAAAAAGATGCAGACCTGCATTGGGGGAGGCACTTTGCACATCTGGAAGTTCTCTATACAAAAGAAATCAATGTCCAGGCCCTATCTTTACTCTCAACAATAAAATCTTATTTAAGTGAATCATTTACCCTGAGGAATCTAGGAGAAAACTAACTGCTGTCTTTCTTCAATGATCTTAAAGCTGAAATAAAAACAAATATGCAGATAAAGTATAAAAGGCTTAAAATATTCAAAAGATTCAGCATCCTTATTGCTTTCTGCAGACCTTGTACCATGAATTTATTTCTGAAGTTATCTGTAGTGGGTAGATGTTAATAAAAAGATTTATAGACAAAGTTTTAAGCATAAATTTGAAAAAGAAGCAGTTCTGCAAAAAGGGAAGAATGAATGTGCCTTCTAAAAGAGAATCAGCTTATGTCTTTGACCATTAATATAATGTATTTGAAAGGAGATCAAAGGACAAAATGAATGCAAAAATGAGATGAATGATAAGAAAAATAGATATTCCTAGATGAGTCTATTTTTTAGAGTGCTTTCATCTACTGAATTTTTAGAGGGTGGCAAGTTGCTTGCAACTTGTCTGTCCTTATAATTATCTGAAGAATTTCTGAGGGGGTAGAGTTAACTTTCCGTATTTTTGTTTTTCAATAGTTTTCTTTAGGAACCATTGGTGTTAGTGCTGTCACAATTAAGTAGATATCTTTATAGTTTGATATTTAGCATGGCATGTTCAGCCAAAAAAAAAAACCAGTGAGGAATGGTTCACAATTAGAGTATGAGGTCACTTTTTTGGGGGAGACCATACCCTTTTTGTGTGTGTTTGAGTAGGTACTGTTTGATAAAGGAATATAATACTTGAAGAGAAGGAAGGGAACCCCTTAAAATTTTTACTTTACATTCATTGCACTTCATTCTGTAACTTTTTCATCTATTTTACACTCACTTTTATTTTAAATAAGCTGCTCTTACTCTCATTTGCTTTTGCTTCCTTATTATATATTGTATCTTCTGTAATTTTTCTGAGTTTGTAATGTATTGTCTTTTGAAGAAAAAATGCTTCAGTCTGTACTCAGTTCATCACTTCTCTCTGCAGATGGATAGCATTTTCTAGCACAAGTCCTTTGGAACTGTCATAAATATTTATATTGGTCAAAGTGGCTAAGTCTTTCACTGTTGATCCTCGTTACAGTATCACTGTTATTGTGTGCAATGTTCTTCTAGATCTACTCGCTTCACTTTGCATCTGTCAATAGAAATCCTCCCAGGTTTTTACAAAACCATCCTCTTGATATTTTCCAACAACACATTATATTTTATCACAGTCTTACACCACAGCTTGTTCAGCTATTCCCAGTTGATGGGCATCCCTTCAATTTCCAATTCTTTGCCTCCACAAAAAGAGCTGCTATAAATATTTCTGTACATATAAATTATTTTGCCTTTTTTTCCTTTTGATTTCTTTATTATACTGACAGTAATAGCTTTGCTGGGTCAAAGGGTATGTACAATTTTATAGCCCTTTGGGCATAATTCCAAATTGTGTTTCAGAATGGTGGGACCAGATTGTAGCTCTACCAATAGTGCATTAGTGTACTTATTCTCCATGTCTGTTCCAGTATGTATTTTCCTTTTATGTTATGTTAACCAATTTAATGGGTGTGAGGTGGTACCTCAGAGTTGTTTTACTTTGCCTTTCTCTACTTATTCATGATTTAGAGCGATTTTCATTTGACTATTCATACTTTTTATTTCTTCTTCTGAAAACTGCCTTTTCACATCCTTTGCCCATTTATCAATTGGGCAATGGCTCAGTTCTCTATATATTTGAGAAATGAAACCTTTATCAAAGAATCTTCCTCTAAAATTTCCTCCCAGTTTTCTGCTTTCCTTCTAATTTTTTCTGATTAGGTTTGTTTATACAAAAACTTTTAAATTTCATGTAATCAAAATTATCCATTTTACTTCCAATTACCCTCTTTATCTTTTGTTTGGTTATGAACTCTTCTCCTCTCTATAGATCTGATAGATAATTGTTTTCATGGTACAATAACATGTTTATATAATCCTTTATGTTTAAATCCATCACAAATCATTTTGAGTTTGTCTTGGTAATATTGTCTTGGTCTGAAATATTGGTCTGTTCTTAGTTTCTGCAGGCTGCTTCCCAGTTTTCCCAGCAGTTTTTGTCAAAAAGTGAATTCTTGTCCCCAAAGCTTGGATCTTTGGGCTTATCAAACACTAGATCACTATGGTCATTTACTACTGTGTATTGTGTACTTCACTGATCCACCACTCTGTTTCTTATACAGTACCAAATTATTTCAATAATCACCACTTTGTAATATAATATGGGATCTGGTACTGCTAGGCTACCTTCTTTCACTTTTTTTTCATTGACTCCCTTAGTATTCCCAATCTTTTGTTCCTTCAGGTGAGTTTTGTTAATTATTTTTTCTAGCTCTATAAAATAATTTTTTGGTAGGTTGCTCTGGCACTCAATAAGTAAATAAATTTAGGTAGCATTACTATTTTTATTATATTGACTTAGTCTACCCTATTTCTAATATTGTTTAAATCTGTCTTTATCTGTGTGAAAAGTGCTTTAGAATTGTCTTCATATAGTTTCTATGTGTGTTTTGGCAGGTAGCCTTCTAATTATTTTATATTCTCTGCTGTTATTTTAAGTGGATTTTCTCTTTTTATGTCTTCCTGCTGGGGAATGTTTTGTTACTTGGTACTTACTGGTTGACATCTAATCAACTGTGTGACCTTAGCTGAGTCACTTCATCTTTGCTGGGCCTTGGTTTCCACATCTGTAAAATTTGAAGGTATTGGGCAAATTGATGTCTCATCCCTTCTGGCTTTTATCTTCTCTCACTGTGAATGTAAAAATTAACGTTATATAAGGTCGTTGTTGTTTGTCCTTCATTCTTGAAGAGGAACATGAGATCAGGAAGGTAGAAGTCATGAGCTAAAAGTGAATTGGATTTAAGTGAGGGAGGGCTATGCAAAGTCATCAGCCCTCTCTCTTCCAGAGCCATCTGGGTTCATTGGCAAGATATAGATCAGGATAACTGGAGATGGCTCCCTTCTATAAGGTTATAAGAAATTAAAAGACTAAAAGTAACTAGCTGATAGGATTTAATGACAATTTTTGGGGGAATGTTTAGAAGATCTATCCATTCATTTATGGGTCGGTCATTCTAGGTGACCTCCATAGTCTCTTCTAATGCTAACATTGTGTCTTTTTAGGGGGAGGGGCAGAGGAGCAGTGGTGGAAGCTATAGAAATTTTGAATCAAAAGCTTGGTTTCAACTTGTATCCTTGCTGTCAGGCAACTATAATGCTTCCCAGTAGACCAGACCTGCACAACTTGGCAGTAGGAAAGGTCCAAAATTTAAAGAGGCTAACTTCTGGCTACAGATAGATTTTTAGTGGCTCATTTTCCAAGTAAAGGTATAATTAATAATTAAACAATTTTTGCAAATGAACCATATTTAAATAGGGAAGTTTCAATTAGTATCAATTAATTATACTTATTACTTAAGATTTTTAGTTATTATGAAATCATACCAATGTTAAAAAATTACTTTACTAAGTGGTACAAGATTTAATACATTTTCCAGGTTTTGTTACTGTTTACATTCAGTAATGAGCAATACAGTGCAAAGATGCAACTCTCATTCTTCTCAGACTAGAGACAGACTGATGATGGTTGGTTGCTGAGGGTCACGGGACAAACAAGAGTGCATACCCAGTGGCAACCAACCTGCTAAGTTACATGATGGGCACAGTAGTCATGGAAGGTGGGTTAAGCTGGGGCACAGAGAAAGCATTCCGTATATCTTTACTTTCTTTTATATTCTCTACATTTTTCATGGGCCACCAGGAATCCTATGGCATGCCTCATGTGCCCCACAGGCTGTATGTTGTGTAGGCCTGCAATAGATGGTTTAGACTGGAGTTGCAACATTTTTTGGTTAGAAATACCTACTTTTCATTTTCCAAAAGCATGCGATCATTAAATAGTGTTGGGGGCATTGCTGTATTGATGCCAATGTAATCTTCTAGGCCTGAGGGGATGAAATAATGTAGTGGTAGGCTCACAGTAAAATCTCATATTAGAGTGAAGAATGATCACAACTGTTAGCTGTGCTTCCCACTTTCAAGAGAATTCTGGTAAACTGTGAAGATAGGAGATATGGTAGATGGGGAAGTATCTCTGCTACCTCCTTAAAGATTTATCATTTGAAGTTCTGAGATTTACTAGGAGATTCTGATCTACTTAAAGAACCTCCATTTTGGTTTTCATCATGGGGTATGATAATAGGAATATATTGTATCAAGAAGTAGTTAGCCAGTTTATAGCAATTAGCAGCAAGAAGCAAAAAGTAAGTATAATATGCAAACAGAAACTTGATGAAGGGAGTGCAAGCCTATCTTTGCCTTTATTCCTTTATTTTACCTTTTACTTCATGTGGACTTTCTTATTTTCATTCGTTTCTTGCTCTCTTCCAGTTATTTATAATAAAAAAATCAGTTACCTAGAACTCTTCTTTAAAAGTTTACTTGTGGTGGATATGCCATTTTCAGAAGAGGCAGTCTTCAGTACAAGCTTAGGTTGGCCATTTATTTTTTTAGAAAGACATACATACAACTTTTCAGGTATTCTCCTCTCATCTACATAAGTCTGATTGTTTACACCTTTTTTGTGTCCATGATACACCTTTATAGTGAGGTTCATTTTAGTGATTATTAAAAATTTTTTATTTTTATCATTAAAGATTAGAGATTTAAAAATTAATTATTAAGGCACTGTAATATAGTAGGAAAAGTGCTCAATTTGGAAGTTAGGAGACCTATATTCTTGTTCCAGCTTTACCATTAACTAGCTATGTGAATTTAGAGTAGTCACTTTATTTTTCTTGAATGACTTTATCATGAGCTAAATGAATAAGCTGTATTAGATTCATATTTAAGTAAGACAGTTTTCTGGGATTAAATTTTATCATTGATAAAATGAGAGGGTTGGACTAAATTATCCTTAAGGTTCTTTCCCTTTGTTCAGTGTTATGTGTTTTCTAAATCAGAAAAGTAGACTATATTTCTGAAAATATTTTGACAAAGCATGGAGCCAACTGTATGGTTTTCTGCCCAGTTAGAAAATGTAGTATGCCAGGCAGCCCTAATTCTGAGCATATTACAAGTTCATCAGATTTTAAAATCATACTCACTTTATTCATAATCAATAATTTCTTTGACTTTTTTTTCTTGCTAAATTCACTTCCTTTTATTCTTATTTCAACGTCCCTCTAGTAGAGGTAGGGAAACTAAGACATAAAGGTTGGCTAGATTTACCTAGGGCTAGAATCCAATGTAGAAAAATTCATTCATTTACTTTCATTCCTAATTATGCAAGATAGGGATAGTGCAACGAAGGAATATATCTTTATTTAATTAATTCATTTTTTTAGAAAGTCTGTTAAGTTTCTGAGTATAGGTCAAAACTAATATTCTATAAGAACTTTTCTTTATCATTGACAGGGCTGAAGACATGAGTAGGATGGATTTGGTGTTAGAGGAGCTGGCTTCAAATTAATAACTGTATTACTTAATGCTAGACTCCAGTAACTAGAGTGACCTCAACTTTAAAAAGAGGGGGTTGTACTAGACCACTTCTGAGGTACCTTCCAATTCCATCTTTGATCCTCAGTGTGCATAGAAAATTTTCAGATGTCTCAGAATTGGAAGAGGTAGCTAATATGATAAATGTATTGGTGATTCAGAAATGCTTTCCACAGGGTTGAGGGATGAATTGATACTGACTTATGTAATTGTTTACGACCAACTGTCAAATTTTGCAATTAGGTTTAAAAAATCAATTTCACGAATTCTGTGGGTTTGCGGGGCTGTCAGTGGGAGATGGTGAAAGAAGAAAGGATAGGAGGAGAATCTAATCTAATAGCAACTTTCTTAACAAATATGGACTTTTTAGTCCAATACAAGATAAATTTAAGTCATTTATTGACATGACTACTAGATACCTAGATTGTGAGAGGTCATATTACAATCCATTATTGGCATAATGGATTAGAGAACTGGTCTTGGAGGGAAGAAATCATGTTTACCTGACACATATGGCACTGTGACTCTGGGCAAGTCACTTAATCCCTCAGTTTAGCTAAGACTATAAATTGCAGAACAGCTGTCCATATTAAAGATGAGTTTCCTTACCAAGAATTCCCTATGCAAATGAAATAACAGGTCTGGATTTGACAATTCATTGGATTGGGGTAGGGGGTTGGGAACGGCCCTTCAGATGTCCACACAAGAATCTCATCACTTTGATGCACCTGAATGATGAGGGGGTTAAAATTGAGGGATAGCTTTGTGAGCTATGAGTGTGGTTGTTGGTATGCAGAAAGATGGCATCTTGTGATTAGGAGTTGTTGCAGTGGTCATTAACTGTGTTGGATAGAAGTGGTTGTTGTATGTGAGACCTCTGCACAAACTGACCAAAAGAAGTTCCAGTTTGAAGATTCTTTTTTGCATTTTGTAGGAGTTTGTACATGACAGGGGTCACAGTTTTGGAAATAGGCTTGAAAGTTAACACCCTTTAAAAATGGAAGGTTGGAATTTCACACCGCTAATGTTACATTCTGTCTGCAGATCCAAAAACACAGCTGTGCATTGGTTTACATAGAATGAAAAAATAGCCTTGATAAAGTATCATTTTAAAAATTTGATCTAGCTGATAATAGAGCAATCCCTAGAAAGATTTGTAATAGCCTAATTTATTCCTATTAAACTTAGACAAAATGCTATGTCTTCTTGCAACTGTTTGAATTTGGGACTTATTTAATATATTCTATTGTACCATACATGATGTCAGGCTTGCTTCATTCTTGGAACTACTAACTCAGTTGTTAAAATTGACTGTATACCATGAATAGAAGTGACAGTGAATTTTTGGTGAGAAAATGAGAGGGAGGAAGCAAAACCAGGAGGTACAGTAAAGATAATAAGATTTCTTTTTAGATTTTTCTTCCTCTTCTTCATAGATTTCTTTTTTTTCTCTTATTCTTTTTTGAACATTTTTAAATGTTGAGTTCCAGATTCTCTCCTTCTCTCCAGTGCCTGTCCCACCCATTGAGAAAGCACACCCATTAGACATGTGAAATAATACAAAACATATTTCTATATTAGCCATGTTGAAAAAAAAAGTGGAAAAATATGCTTCAGTTGGCCCTCACAGTTCATTGGTTCTCTCTCTGGAGATGGGTAACATTTTTCATCATGAGTCCTTTGGAATTGTCATGGTTTTTTGTATTGATCAGAGTAGTTGAGTCTCTCACGGTTGTTCCTCATTACAATATTGCTATTTATTTTGTTTATATTGCTGTTCACAGTGTTCTTCTGGTTTTGCTCACTTTGTGTTTCATCAGTTCATACAAGTCTTCACAGGTGTTTCTGAACCCATCCCCCTTGTCATTTCTTTTGTTAACAATCCTGTACCACAACTTGTTCAGCCATTTCCCAGTTGAGGTATCCCTTTGGTTTCCAATTCTTTGTTACCACCAAAGGGCTGCTAGAAATCTTTTTGTACATATGGGTCCTTTCACTTTTTCTTTGATCTTTTTGGGATATAGAGCTAGTAGAGATATGGCTGGGACAAAGGCTATGCACAGTTTTATAGCCCTTTGGGCATAGCTCAGAATACATTTCTTAAACAGCTACTGTTTATAGAGTACTATGGAAGATCCAAAGTTTTGTAAAAGAGAACCAGTTCTCTCATATGACTTATATTTTTAAAAAGAGACTAAATCAAAACATAGACAACTATGATAAATCATAGTGTGATAAAATGCTTAAAAGAATTACAAAACAAAGTGCTATGTTAAGTCTAAGGTGGAATTTTTTAATGATGAGGTAGGAGGAAGATCAGGGAAAGTTTCAAGAAGACATGGTATTTAAGTTTAATTGTAAAGGATAGGTAAGAATTAAACAGTTGAGAAGAGGAAGGGATTCCTTTTCAGAGATTCCTATTGAAATATTGTGTTAAACCAGAGAAGTACAAACATGCAGCTTGTATTCAGGAATAGTAGTTTATAGGTAGAGTGAATGGAGGACAATGAAATAAGATACATAAATACCTTCTCTGAACCAATCACTGCAAAATGCTAGTGGAAATTTAGAAGTTTAGAAAACACTGACAAGGGAGGTGATGCCATGTTGAATGCAGAGTGCTCTAAAGACCAGTCAGAAGAATTAGAAATTTATTTTGAGTGCAGTAGGGAACTTTTGAAGATTTTTGAGCTAAGGAAATGACATGAATGGGTCTGTATGTAAGGAATATTAGTCTGGCACAGTAGGAAGAATGGATGAGAGGGAGGAAGGCCTCAGGAGGTTATCACAATAGCCCAGGTGAATATGATGAGGTGTAATGTTATAATATCATGAGTAGTAGGGTGATGACTCTACAGTAGGAATAGTGAGAGGGAACACATATTTAAAATGGTGTAGGGGTGATGTGGATGATGCTGACTGACTACAAAAATGAGGGAGAAAGGAAGGATCAGAGAAGCACATCATTTTAAATACGAGAGAGGATAGTTTAGTGAAGCCATTGACAAACATAGTGAAGTAGAAAAAGAAGATGGTCTCGGGGAATATTATTAAGCTTAGTTTTTTATATGTTGATTTTATATCTTGAGTTTGAGATGTGAGTGGTATCTTTGGTAGTTTATGGGTCACTGGGGTGGGATTAATATTGTAAAAATTATATAGTATGCTGTATATGTTGTTTCCAATAAATTTCCTGTCATCAGGAGACACTAGTTGTGTTCTGTGTCTTTTTTTTTTCTTGTAAAGTATTAATCTCTAAACTCTGGAATGAGGGAAGGGGAAAGTACTAGGAAATTTGATGTTTAAACATTGAACTTCTATATTGTATTAAATTTTAATGGGCATATTTGAAGTAAAAATTGAGTAATAGATTTTAGTTATAATTTAATTTGCACAGATTCAACAGATTCATTTCTAAGATATTAATGTAATTGTTAAGACATGAAATATAAACAAATATTTCATAGCAAATATTAACAATAAAATGTCAACCAAGACAGTTTATATTCTAGGAAAATTTCTGGCAGATAATGGCATGACAGGACTAATATATAAAGTAATTTTGTTAAAAGTATGGCACTAGGTAATGACATTTAAGTGCATAAAAATGTTTTTAAAAACTAGAATACTGAAAAAATTTGTGGAAACATTTCCCTGTGGATAGAGTAGGCTGGAACAGTTATAAGGCATTTCTTTTTAGAGTTTCTATTTCTATCTGCACTCTTTATTAGTGAAAGAAGGAAAGTTCCCTATAATGCTGAAATTATTAATCATATTCTTTCTTTTTTGTTTCATATATTATATTAACTTATTTTTTGCCCTTTGTTTTTGGAGGGGGAAGGCAGGGCAATTGAGGTTAAATGATTGCCCACGGTTACATGGCTAGTAAGTGTTAAGTGTCTGAGGCCAAATTTGAACTCAGGTCCTCCTGACTCCAGGGCCGGTGCTCTATTCACTGCACCACCTAGACGCCGCCATATATTATATTTAGTGAGTTGGTGTCATTTGGAATTTTAACTCATTGGTAACAAGGGAAAAAACAAGTAAAACTTTATTGTATTTTTCCCAGGCAAGTGACATGGGTAGTAAATGAATTAAATATATCCATGTTATAGTATGAACATTATATAATAAGGCTAGCAGCAAAATAAGAACTGAATGCATGACACCACAAATCTGTATTATGTGTCTTCACTACAATATGCTCAGTTAAGACCTTTTAAAATGTTATTTTTTTCTTGAACAAAAATCTATTTTCTCTCCTTCCTATTTTTGTCTATTGTGGGGAAAGGGGGAATAAATACCCTTGAAACAAACATTTATAGTAATCAAAACAAATTCCTGTATCATTCATGTCCAGAAGAGCGTATGTATCAGGCTACACCATGAATATATCATCTCTCTGACAGGAGGCAGGACATATTCTTTGTATCCACCCTTTGTAATTGTGGTTGGGTGTTGCATTGATCAGTCTTAGGTCCTTAAGCCTTTCAGAGTTGCTTGTGTTTGCATTATTGTTGGTATACTACATATTTCCCCCCAGTTGTTTTTTAAATTCTGCATCAGCTCATACAAGACTTCTCAGATTTCCCTGAAATCATCCCTTTCATCATTTCTTACAGCACGATAGTATTCCATTACATTCATATACCATAATTTGTTTAGCCATTCCCCAGTTGAAGGGAGCCTCTTTAGTTTCCATTTTTTTTGCCACTACTGAAAGAGCAGCTATAAATATTTTTTTACATATTGGCCTTTTTTTCTTTCTCTGAAATCTTTGGAATACAGGCCCAGTAGTAGTATCTCTGGAACAGATAAAGGGTCTACATCTCCCTTTGCTGAACTTTGATAAGAAAATGTTCCTAGCAGAAGTCAGCATTGGACCTTGTCATCATTTGAGCTAATGGTCTCCCTAGGTTTTTGGGAAATGTTGATCTGGTCTGTCTCTATTCGTATTATCTTTGCTGTCCTCTCTAAGACCTTTTTTTCTCAGAAGCTTACAGCCAAGTAAAATAATTATGGAACAAATAAATTCTACAAGAACATATTTAATACCCACTGTGTGTAAAGCACTTAAACTCTAGGAAATATTAGACAAAATCGAAATAATCTCTGCCCCCAGAGGGCTTATTTTCTACTATAGGGGTATGATATGTGTGTATATCAATAAATACAAAATATTTATTTTGAGGGAGAGAGCCCTGGCAACTTGCAAGGTCAGGAAAAATGTTGATGTGGAAAGTGGTATTGAAACCAAACCTTCCAGGAAAATAAGAGCTCATCTGAGGAGGATAGAGAAGTAAGGAGGGATAGTGCTTCAGGCATGGAGGGCAGCAAAAGCACAAAGGCAAGACATGCAATACCAGGTTTGGAGAATAGCAAATAGACTTATTTGGCTAGAATGTATTTTGTGAGAAGAAATATGAGATCAGTGTAGAAAGATGTTACAGAGCCAAATTGTGAAAGACTTCAAATGGCAAATAGAAAAGTTTGTATTTTCTCTTAGAGCAGGAATTCTTGAACCTTAATTTTTTTGCCATGGATTCCTTTCACTGTCTGATGAGGCTACATCTTAGAATAGAGTTTTTAAATACACAAAATAAAACCAAAGGATTACAGATTAAAACTAGTTGTATGGAAATACAGTTACCAAAATATTTTAAAAGCAAATTCATGGATAGTAGGTTCAGAACTCCTGACCTAGAGGCAAATAGCCAGTGAAATTTCCTCAGCAGTTCAATAACATGGTAGTTTAGGAATAATAATTTGGCAGTAGTATATAGGATGGATTAGAGAAGTGAAAGACATGATTCAGGAAGAACAGTGATAAAGCTGTTACAATAATTTTAAAACTAAGAGATTATTAGGACCTAAACTAACATTTTGCAATCATATGATTTGATAGAAGAGTATGGATGTGAGTGATGTTGTAAAGGTAGAATCAGTTGTTGAGAGTTGGGGACTGACATATGGAAGCTTGAAGAGCTGAAGATTACTCTGAACTTGTGAACCTGGATTTCTGGAAGGATGGTGATATCCTTAGTAGAACAGTGATATTAGAAAGAAGTATAGGTTTGGGGAAAAGATAAATGAGCCCTGTTTTAGCTATGATGAGTTTGAGATTTCTCTGGCATGGTTAAGCAGAGAAGTTCATCAGGCAGTTGGTGATAGAGGACTGGAGCTCAGGATAGAGATGAGGGCAGGATATGTAGATTTGGGAGTCACCTGAACAGTGATGATCATATAGCTAATAGGAGCAGTTGAGATTACCCATGAGAGGGAGGTCCCAGGACATAGCCCAGGGTTGGGTACAGGACATGAATGATGATTCAGTGAAGTAGATGGAAAACATGGAATTCTAGATTGAATAGGATTTGGGTAATTTACTAGGCAGAGTACTTTATTAGACATGGGTCATTTTACCTCTCCAATCCTCATTTTCTCCATCTGTAAAGTAGGGACATTAATTCTTGCACTACTTTTACCTACCTCATTGGGTTGTTAAAAGCAAAGGCCTTTGTTTACGTCAAAGCTACATAAAAATGTGAATAGCTTTTGTTTAGTCCAGTAGCTCTCAAACTTTTTGGTCACCTGATACCTTTACACTTTTAAAAATTATTGAAGAGACAAGATCTTTTGTGTATGTGGGTTATATCTATCTATCTATCTATCTATAGTATTAGAAATGAAAATTTATAAATTTAAAAAATATTTATTCATTTAAGGAGCCAAGTTACATATTAACATAGCATACTTTATGAAAAATAACTTTTCCAAAATAAAAAAGTGAGAAGAGTTGGCATAGTTTTACATATTTTTGCAGCTCTCCTTAATGTCTGGCTTAATAGAAGACAACTGAATTCCCATATCTGCTTTTGCATTCAGTCTGTTGCAATATGTTTTTTTGGATGAAGTATATGAAAAAAAACCTGGCATTGCATAGATGTGTACTTGGAGGAAGGATGAATATTTTAATAGCCTTAGTATTATGTCTTGAGCAGCTAGGTAATTCAGTGGACAGAGAACCAGACTTGGAGTCAAGAGGACTGGAGTTCAAATGCAGCCTTAGACACTTGCTAGCTGTGTGACCCAGGGCAAGTCACTTAATCCTGTTTGCCTGTTTTCTCATTTGTAAAATGAACTGGAGGAGAAAAAGGCAAACCACTATAGTAGCCAAGAAAACCTCAAACGGGTTCACAACGAGTCAGACATGACCAAAATGGCTGAACAGTAACAAAAATCATGTCTTAGTATTATTATGGAAATAGTTCTGACGTTGTGGACCCTGGAAAGGGTCTTGGGGACCCAAAGGTTTGGTGAATTCACGCTTTGAGAACTACTCACCGTAGTCTGTTCTCATTCAGAACAGGAGTCTTGTTTAGCACATCTCAAAGAGGAGGTCATCTGGCCTCTACTTTGAATTCTGTCCTTGAACAGAGAGCATTCAACCTTTTGAGAGATTCTACTTTCATTGTTGGAATGATTTCATTGTTAGAAAGGGCTTTCTTCCAGAGAGCCAGAATAGGCCTCTCTGTAACTTCTAGTTCTGAAGCAACTCAAAATAAATTTCCCACTTCTGTGAGATGTCTCCAAATCTTTCAAGAGCTGTTCTTTAAAATTTAGCTTTGTGTGTGTAGGTTAGTGTGATTAAAAAAAAAAAGTTCAAGTCTCCCCTTTCATTACTCATTTAAGATGTTTCTTTTTTCTTTTACTTTTTATTCTTTGTAATTTTCTTTCTTTAAGCTTTTACTGAAAAAAAACTTGAAGTTGTTTATACAAAGCCTACCTTGTTTATTATTTTGTGCTTGAGGATTACAACTGATTTTTAAGTGTCTTGGTTATCTACCCTAGAAATATAAATGCATGATCACTAGAAGGGATTAGTTTGTTTTCTTTGCTTTTAGTTGACAGAGTACATGAAAGAGTAATAATTTCTCAGGTTGATAAAGAAAATTAGGCAAGGTGGTCTGGAACATAAAATTTAAAAGATTTGTTGTAAAAATAGATTGAAATTCAGTAAGGCTAGCTTGGGAAATAATAGGGTGACTTTGTGAATGTTGGAGGCTAAATTAGTAGTGGATTATATTAATCTGATTATTGTATGCTTTAGGCATTTTGACTTTTGATGCATATCTGTGATTGTATTGGTGTTGGAAGCTTTCTCTACCAATTCCATTTGTAGCTTTAGAGTTGCATAGTTAGGTGAGTTAGGTGAGAAGTTAGGTGACTGGTCTAGGTCACACAGGGTTTTCACTCTGTCCATGCTACATTGTCTCTCAAACTTTAGCTGTAATGTGGTGACATCACATAAACATAGGGACACTGTAATAGTGTTTCTTAGTCTGGTCTATATTTTCAGACCTATTTCTGACTTATAACACAGGAGAACAAAATAGGGCAAAGTCAGGATCACTTGGAAGGAAGCCCTTAGCTAGGGAGGGAAGTTCCACGTGCCAGGTGAGACTGCTTTATTCACAACAAGAGACCCTGGAAGAGGACTGTGGCAAACTAAATTAGGCAGTTTTTCTAATATTTGAGAGTCACCTCATTTGCACTGAGAAGATATTTTTTCTAGTTCTCTAATCCTTATACCCCACGTACAGTTTGTGAGACTTTCAAAACCTGTAAATAAATGTCATTGCTTAAGAATTAGAATGACGTAGGACAGATAGAAAGAAGAGTATAGAGAGCCACTAGAGTTTATTGAAATAGTGACATGGTCAGACTGTGCTTTAGGAAAATTAGTTTTCAGAAAATTAGTTTTGACAGCTGTGCAGAAAAGTTAACCTCTCCCTGGTCAGACTCTCTTTCTTTCTCTCTCTACTGGCACTCTGTCACTTCCAGGATCGAATATAGAATCCTCTTCCAAAACCTTTCATAACTTTAACTTGCCCTCCTCCTTTCCATTCTTGTGCCCTACTCCCTCACATGTATACCTCGTTTCAGTGATGTTTGACTCCTTGCTCTCGCTGGAATAAGAAGCTCCATACTTTGGCTCTAGGCATTTCCTGTGGCTGTTCCTCGTGCCTGCAATGCTCTCCCTCTTCCACTCTGCCCCCTGATTTCCCTGACCTCTTTCAAAACCCAGCTAAAATCTCACCTTCTACAGGAAGGCTTTCCCAATCTCTCTTAATGCCAGTGTCTTCTCTCTGTTGATTATTTCATATTTATCCTGTATATAGTTAGTTTGTACTTAGTGTGCTGTCTCCCCCACTGGACTGTGAGCTTCTGGTGGGCCTGGGACTCTCTTTTGTTGTTCTTTGTACTGACATAGTGCCTGTCACATAGTTGGTGCTTAATAATTGCTTTTTTGACTGAGTGACTTGACGTTGATACTTTGTTATTGTTGTGTATATTAGGCAGGTGAATAGGTTGTGTTGGAGAAGATTGTAAAGTATTATATATTTCCCCAGAGAAATTATGTTGCAAAATATAGATTAGGTTCTCAAGCCAGCCCACAAAAGCCCAATATGCCATATACCTAAAGTGAAAAAACAAAGCAGACTGGAAGAGAAAAGTTTTCTTTTGTTTTGGTCTGGACATGTGATTTCATTGGCAAAGGAAAATGGTTTCCCAAGGGTGGACTGTGGTGTGATACCAGGGGAGATGTTATGAATCAGAGGTGGCAAGATGGGTCACATCCCACCTTTCCCTCCATAGTTGTGAGGCTGGTCTCTGAAAACCACAATCAACTTTATCCCCCAATACTACCTGACTCTACCCCCTCCCTCTGCTTTGTTAGCACCTGTCTTCCTCTTTCCTAAGCCCGTCATTGGCCCTTAGAGTCTTTTTGCTGCCACAACTTCACAGGTGCAGTTCTGATATTTCTTCCCTTTCCCCAGATGACCTTAAAACTTTGATAGGTATCCTTCCAAGGGAATGAGGTGGATGGCATTAGCAGGCATCGATGAATCACAGCCCACATCATAGACTTCTATATTCTCTTTTCTCTAAAACTTAACTCCCCATCTTAATTTCCTTCCATCCTTCTTTCTCTTACCCAAGTTTTACAACCTCCCTACACCCAAACAGCTGTCAAGTCATCTTGATTATACCTCTGCAATCTCTTATATCACCTCATAACAGTCACCTCCCTGATTCAGGCCTTGGTACATCTTGTTGTATTATTGTAATAGCCTCATAATTTTTGGTCTCTTTTCCCCAGATTTCTCACCCTTCCAATTAATCCTCCATGCAGCTGTCAAAGTGATTTTGCTTAAGCATAAATATGACCATTTCACTCTATTTAGTAAACTCCAGTTGGTTCCTTTTTGACTCAGATCAAATAGCATTTCCTCTTTATCTCGTACTTTTAAATTTCTATTTTTTTGTAAATCTTATAATGTACATAATTATTAGTATGATAGTACATGTATATAATTTATGAAATAAGTAAATCCACACATTGAACATTCACACTCAGAAATGTTTTGCCGATCATACTCTTGGAACTCTCCCTGGGGCACAGAGAACTTAAGTGAGTTACCGAATATGATGTCACAATCATATAAAGCAGAAACTGGGCTTGAACTCAGGTCTTTCTGACTTTGGGGCTGGCTCCTGACTATACTTCAGTTCTTTTTCGGTTCCTCTTATTATGGTAACTCTGGAACCTTAATTAATGTGATATCTTCAAGTTACCACAGTTCATCCAAGAAAAATAGATAAATATATCTGCCCTCCCTATCTGAAATTATTGCAAAGGATAAAATGATGTATGAAAAAGTGTGAAAACTGTAGAAACCAATGTTGACCATTCCAAAGCATAGACTTTAGGATGACTTAAATATTTAAATGGCTTCTTCTGCTGCTTCCTGGGGAGCCACTGTAAAATGAAGAAACAAACAAAAGATAAACTTGGGAACCTGTAGGTATAGAGATTGGGAAGAAGCTATAAAGAGAACAAACCACTAAAAGGACTCCAACCTGAGAGGAGTCTCCTGAGTTGATGTAGATTTCTCTTTTAATCATTTAGTTAATATGTATTACATATACTCTGTAAATATTACATGTACTCTACAAGTATTTTATGTACTCTATATAGTGTAAGTATTATGTATACTCTATATAGGTTCTGAGAATATAAAAACAAAAGTAAAACACTTTGAAGGGTGACATCTTATTTAGTACATATGTATTTAGGTAGATTTAAAATATAAAATAAAGATTAGTTTGAAGGTGAAGGCACTTGGTAGGTAGAGCTGGGGACAGAGAGAACATGAAGAAAGACTTTGTGTAGAAAGCATTGCTGAGCCTTGAAAGAAGCTAGGAATTCCAAGAAGTGGAGTGAAGAGGAATACTCCAGACCTAGTGTGGATAAAGGGCAATAATACTCAGTAAGTCTAGAAAGGCACAATAGGACAGATCATGAAGGACTTTAAATGTAAGAGGAATTTGTTTGATTTTAAAAGTACTTTTAAAAAAATTTTTTATTTACTTATTTATTATTGCTTTTTGCAGGGTGGAAGACCAGGCAATTGGGGTTAATTGACTTGCCCAAGGTCACATGGCTAGTAAGTGTTAAGTGTCTGAGGCTGAATTTGAACTTAGGTCCTCAGAAGTATATATTTTTTTAAACACCATAATTTTTCCCAGAAACTCTCACCCCTTCCAAGAAAGCTATACTCTCTAACAAGTAATATTTTTAAAGATAAAAAAGACAGGGAAAGCATCAAAGTAGTCTGACAATATGTACAATGTACTACATTCAGGACCTCTCACCTCTGCAGACATTTGAGGTAGGGATGTCTTCTTATAACTTTCCTTTCTAGTTTTGTTAGTTCTTTGTATTTTTGCAACAGTCTTTTTTTTTTTTTGCTGGGGGTAGTCTTTCCATTTACATTGTTAGAATCAATGTATATGTTGTTTTCTTGACTCTGCTTACTTCACTCTTTATCAGTTAATGAAGATTTTTCCATGCTTCTCTATATTCATCATATTCATTATTTCCTATAGCACATTAATATTCCATTTTACCACAATATTCCATTAGTATTCCATGTACCACAATTTATTTGTTTATTGATTGTTTCCAATTCTTTGCTTTCACACATAGTGCTGCTATAAATATTGGGTGTATATGGGAACTTTTTTCTTGTCATTGGCTTCCTTTGGGTATAAGTGGAATATATAATGAAATCTTTGGGCCAAAAGATCTGAACATTTTAGTATTTTATTTGTGCAACTTCTAATTGCTTTCAAAAATGTTTGTACTGTTCACAGCTCTACCAGTAATGCACTAGTTTGAAACCATTGGGATTTACTGAGTATGAAAGTAGCGTGGTCAAACATATACCTTACAGGGATGCCCATCAATTGGGGAATGGCTGAACAAGTTATGGTGTATGAATGTGATGGAATATTATTGTGCTATAAGAAATGGCAAGGAGATTGACTTCATAATTACCTGGAGAGGCTTATACGAACTGATGCTGAGTGAGAAGAGAAGAACCAGGAAAAATTTGTACACAGACACAGATACATCATATGTGTGATGACCAATTTTGAAAAACTGGACGCTTCTCAGCATCGCACAGTTAAAACAACTCTACAAGTCTCAGGATGGAAGGAGATGTCTACATTCAGAGGATATGTCTGCATCCAGAAAGATCAGACTTTAAAAGGAGACTGAAGCAATGCATGCTATCATTCTTTTCGATGTTCGGCTTTTGTTTCTTTTTTCTCATTGTTCACTCCGATGGCTATAACACCTATACAACCAGACTATTGTACGATGTGAAGGAGTTTGCAGATCCTATACATGATTGTATGCCACCATGGGGGGTGGGGTGGGGGATGGGGAGAAAAATCTGTAACTCAAGTGACTCTGGAACTGAATCTTATAACCTAAAAGTAATCAAACAAGTCAATAAAATTAAAAAAAAACATATACCTTACAAAAAATCACTTTTTAGAACAAAAGATTTGTTCTGGGTCACATAGCCAGTATCTGTCAGAGATATCACTTGAATTCAGGTATTCTTGACTCCAGTGCAGGCTCTACCAAGTACAGGGTACTGCCTCTCTCTTCTTTGTTACCTACCCTAAATCCTAGCAGTCTGAGATTCATTTAGATTAATTAACATTAATCCTTTAAAAAACGTAAATGCCCCTTAAAGGTTAAAGGGTGTTAGTGTGAGTTAATCCAATGACTTGTTTTCCTTCCACTTCTGAATTGAGACAGCTAACTGTAACCAGGGAATAAGAGTATTAAGATAGTTAATTTTGTTATTTAAGTTTTAAAATTCTGAATTTCAATAGCAAATAAAATTAACACTACCGTGTATAAAGTAGAACAGAAAAAGGATTGTACATGAGACTGTGAATTTCTATTACATAAAACTTACTTTAAATATGTAATACGGTGAACTTATAATTTTCAGAGCCATCCTGCTTATCTGTTTTCTTCTGTGAATTAAAAAGATATATTTCAGTGACCCTCTTTTCCTTTTGCAACCTTATCATCACCCCCACTCCCTCCCACCTCTGCTTCCCTCCTTCAAAAGCAAAACAGACTCCTTGAACAAATATGTCTTGTCAGGCAAAACAAATTCTTCCAGTGGCAGTGTCCAAAAATATATGTCATAACCTACACCTTGATTCCATTTATGATGCCTCTGTCAGGAAATGGTTAGCATACTTTTTCATTGGTTCTTTGGCACTGAGATTGGTCATTGCGTTGCCCTAAATTCTTTCTAAGTTGTTTTTCTTTATAATTTGTTTATAAATTGTTTTCACCTTATGCTATACCAGTCCATAAGATCTTCCCTAGCTTTCTCTGAAACAAAACATTTTTATAGCATAGTTGGTTGGTTGGTTGTCATCCTTTGTTCTGGAAGAGGACCAAAATGACATCACTACGCTAGAGCCAAGTTTCAGTGTATCTGACTATGGATGTTCAGACCAATACGAGCTCAAAATGAGAGTGTAAAGGTGGACTGGAGAGAGTGAGGGACAAAGGCTGGTATTACTTCAAGATTCACTTTGTAATGATGAGTATTCCTTAAGATTGCAGCTCCTCTAAGACTTTGGAGATTGGATTTAATAGTTTTTGTCATCTGATTATGAACCTTCTCTAAGCTTACTAACTCCATCCTCAGAGGGCATAGACAGTATTCAATATTGGGCCTGTATTCAAAGCCTCTTCCAACTTAGTTATGATCTGCCAGAGCTTGTACTCTTCCTACTATAATGCGCCTTTGAGAACCCAGGGTCACCACTGTGCCAAAATGAAGTATTACACTAGCACATTAGTGAAAGGGATAGAATTAATAATAATTTAAAACACTGGCACGCATTTTAAAAATGAAAGCACATTCATCCACATGACATCATTGATGTGATTTTACATATAACCATTGTGTCATGATTTGTGCCACTTAACACAGAAGCACAGAATTTCAGTTTTCTAGACACTACAGTGTCTAACCCACGTGATAGCCCATGAAGAATCCCCGGTATAACTAACTTGATGGTCAGTCATCCAAACTGCTTGAATACTTCCCATGAGATGGAACTTTACTTGAGGCACTCATTCCACTTTTGGACAACTCTCACTTTTAGGAAGTGACATCAAACCTGACATCAAACCTAAATTTGCCTCATTGTAACTTGTACACATTATTCCTAGCCTTTTCTGTAGAGCCAAATAGAGTAAGACTAATCTCTTCCACACGACAGACCTTCAGTCCATTGAAGATAGCTATTTTTTTTTCTTTTCCAGAGTAAACATCCCCAGTTCCTTCAACCATTCCTTCTATGACATGAACTCAAGGCCATTTACCATTCTAGTGGGAGTCAACAAGCCTAGTCTTTTTAAGTGCTTACCATGTGTTAGACGCTATGTTACAAACTCCAGGGATAGGAGTTTATTATTTCATTGTCATAAAGAACTCCCAGGCATGTAAACTCCCTCTACAAAAGTAGGTGGCCACCACTGTTGTAGCTATATCTCTAGAGTTTCATAGATTAGACCTGCAGGGTCACAGTGACTTAGAAAACCACAGATTAACATTATCTGTGTTTTATTGAATTTTTTTTTAATTTTAATTTATTTTCTTGGTTACATCATTCATTTCCACAAGGTTTTGAGTTACAAATTTTCTCCCCTTTTTGCCCCTACCCCCCAGCCCAGAACATTGATCCTACTGTAAGACCCCTCC
>CM053595.1:164062125-164132401 GCA_028646575.1 Pseudocheirus occidentalis | reverse complement strand
GGACAGGGACAGGGTAGAGAACAGAACAAGGGGGGGGAGGGATAGGAAGGAGAGACAGACTATCACTGTCACAATCTGTCCACTATGAAGATGTCCTGTATAGTCACACATCCACAGCCTGTATTGAATTGAGTGTCCTTCCAGTGGGGGTGGGTGACGAGAGGAATCAAAAGAATCTAGAATTTAAAGTTCTGCAAGACCTGCAACTAGGAATTAAGGTATACAGGGGCTGGGATAGGGAGACCCTTCCTGCCCTACCAGAAAGTAAAAGAGCAGAGCAGGGGAGGGACTTTACAGTGGGATTGCTGTTTTAGGGTTGGGGCAGGGGCAAAACAGGGAGAAAATTTGTAATTCAAAAATGTCATGAAAATGAATGATGTAAACAAGAAAACAAATTTTAAAAATTAAAAAAAAATAAATAAGAAGAGACTAAAATCCCAAGACTTTAGAGATAGAAAGATATCTTAGATTCCAGTCTTCTACTTTCAAAAGTGATTATTCGAATATATCTCTTGAAATATCCTCCCTTTAACTTTTTCATCAATGGTGCATATTTCCCTATTCACTTCTGATTAATAGAATCTCTTCCTCCCCTGAGTTCCATCTCCCACATTAGGCCTCTCCGGTTCCTCCACTTGTGAGTCCTTCCATGCAGAAATTAAATTTATTTTCTTCTCATATGTTTTATATTTACTTATTTGTATTTATGTTGCTTTTCCCCCAGTAGGATGGAGGCTGATCCCTTTAGGGCCGGTATTATTATTTTTTTTTATTTGCGACCCCAGTGCTAAACCCAGTGCCTGGCATATAGGAGGCATTTAATAAATGCTTTTTAAATGAATGAAGATTTAATGGAAGTTTTATTTTATCATGAACCAGGGAAGACAATTTGATTGTGTTCTCTTAACTATTCACAATTGCTATTCCATGTGTAAGACCTCAGTATATTTTTCCACAGCTTTTTTTTGATCCAGACCTATGATTTTGTTACTTTGGAAAATCTTTCCACAAATACAGATGTGCACCTTATTTGCATATTTTTGTTTTAGAGGGTTTCTGGAAAGTACTGAGCCCTTAAGTAACTGCCCAAGGTCTTAGAGCCAGTGTGTGCCAGAAGCTGAACTTGTACTTACATCATTATTCAGTGAACAAAGTATCAGTAGAGCTTATTGTGTACTAGCTGGGGCTCCTGTGACAAGAGTGAGGCAGTTCTGTCCCTGAGGGAGCTTACAGTCTAAAAAAACAGGCAAAGAGGACTGATGGCCCGGGAAAGGAACTTTGGTATCACAATGGTGAATGGAGGCTTAGAACAGTAGATTGTCCCACCTTTCCCCTAACAATAGGAGTCATTGATTCAAGTGTTGCTTATAGAGCAAGAGAGGAGAGGGAGGAGAGAGGTGCCTGGATTGTAGAATAATGTCCATATTGAGAATGTTCTGGTGGATAGAATGTCAAGCATGGTCTGCTGCGAGCTAGACATATTAGTGGGTTAGGTGTGTTTTAACTTAACCATGAGTCAGTCCAACACAGCCCTGTGGGAAAGGGACAAAGCTGCAAGAATTGACTTTGATGGGGTTGGTGGAGGGGTCAAGAGGTCACTATCCCCAGGGAAGGGAAAAGAGGAACAGCAGCCAGAGAGCTGCAGGATCCTGTACTGGATTGGCCCTTCATGTTATGATGGACAGTTGATTCTGTCCTCTCTCTCTCTCTCTCTCTCTCTCTCTCTCTCTCTCTCTCTCTCTCTCTCTGCACAGATCATTGGTTAATCCTTTATTTTGTCACAACTAATGTCTCATAGCTTTTGTTAGAGAATTTTGGAGAAGTGACATTTATTAAAAAAAGAAATACATCTTTTATTACCATTTCCTGAGGAAGTTTTAGCAATATAAACCATCCACCTAGTAAAAAGAGACCAAATGAATTGTAGTACTATCTCAACCAGCAAACATTGACCTTTTTACCGACTGGAGAGAGATAGAAGGAAGCAAAGGGCACTAGTTTAGAATATAGATTAATTTGCAAGGTTTTAAAAATAGGTTGGTGAACATAATGAGTAGTGCTGTTTCATCAGAAAGTCAATAAACATTAAGTGCCTTCTGTTTTTTTGGTCACTGTGTTGTTTTCGGAATACTAAAAAAGTCAAAAGATAGCCCCTAGTCTCAAAGGAACTCTCATAGTTGAATGAGAGAGACAGCATGCGAACAGTTCTGTATAGACAAGACACAACACAAAATAAAGTGGAAATGATCAGTAGAGAGAAGGCACTGGCATTAATGAGTACCAGAAAAGCTTCATATAGAAAGTAGGATTTGGACTTCAAGGAAGCCAGGACGTAGACATGAGTTGAGGGAGAATTCTAGGCATGGAAGAGAGTCAGTGAAAATGTCCAGAGTGGGAAGAGGGAACGCCCTGTTTGTGGAGTAGCAAGAAGGTCATTGTTACTAGGCCACAGAATACGGTGGTAAGAAGACTGAAAGGTTATGAAGATCTTTGAAAGCCAGACAGGAATTTATACTTGATCTGGCAGGTGATAGGGAACCACTGGAATTTACTGGAAGGAGGGGAGTGACATTTTGGAAAATGGCTTTGAAGGCTGAGTAGGAGATAGGCAAGAGTGGGGAGAGACTTGATACAGGAAGATAAACTAATTAGCTATTGCAGTAATCTGTATGTAAGGTGATGAGGACTTGTACTAGAGCAGTGGTTCTCAGCCTTCCTAATGCCGCGACCCTTTCATACTTGTATGTGGGTGTATCTGCATGTAGGTGGACCTGCCTGGAGATGGATAGAGGAGCTGTGTCTTGGTTCCTAAGATCATTGGAAATATATTTCCTGATGGTCTTAGGCTACTCCTGTGAAAGGGTCCTTCGACCCCCAAAGGGGTCTCAACCCACAAGTTGAGAACTGCTGTACTGGAGTGATGGCAGTGTCAGAGAGAAAGGGGCATAACCTAGAGGTGTTAGTTACAAAGGTAGGATTGATAGGACATGGCAACTGACCAGATATGAGAAATGGGAAGGGAGAGTAAGGAGCCAGAGATAACACTCCAGAAAACAATTTGAACCAGAAGATGCTTTAGACTGAAGAACTTGACTCTAACTGTCTCTAACCTTGTATCCTTCATGGGAAATGAGAGGTCAACTCATGGCAAAAGACTTTCAATTTCAGACTGCTGCAGAGTCATTCTAGCCACCTCATCCTATGATTGAATATGACAAATAACCAAACATACCTTTTGAGGACCAAATGTTACATAATTAGATTTTTAAAAAAGTTATAGATGATGTTTTAAAATAAAATAGTCATTTATAAGTGTTATTGAATTCCAAGTAACCTTTTGTCATTTTGTGTTTTCATTAAAAATGTATTGATATATTTTGTTTTAAAAATAATTTCTTTCCAGATAAATTTTTTCCTACTTCCTTTTCCAGAAAGCCATACTTAGTAACAAAGAATAAGAAAGAAAAAGGGAAAAAGTAGTTTAGTAGAGCTTATCAACACTGTGTATTGTTCTACTGCCACTCTTACAAGTATTATCAAGCTGGAAAGGTTTCCAGTATAGGCCTATCAGTGATGGAGGGATTATACCTCTTCTGTCCAAGAGCCATGCTAGCTCAAATCATAGGTTCATCAACAGGTCATCTATAGAGTGGTGAATATTTGTCTATAGTAACTCTGTAGACCAGGGGTTCGAAATCTGGAGTTGATGAATACATACTCTCATTGTATGTATATGTATAGATGCATGTATAGGTATGTATATGTGTGTGTATGTATACATTTAAAACTGTATCTTGATGTAATTGGTTTGCTTTATAATCTTTTGTATTTTATTTTATATATTTAAAAACGTTATTCCAAGGAGTCCATAGGATTCACCAAATTGCCAGAAGAGTCCATAATAGCCTAAAGAGTTAAGAACCCTTGCTTTAAGGCTACCTTTCCTTGCTGTGATGGTGGTAGGCTTACTATAAACCTTTCTTCCTGTTAGCACATTGTACCGATAATACATTTCTAAAATTTAAAAAGTATGTGAAGTAAATATATTTAGACACATTTTATAATATATAAATTATATAACAGCTTTTGCATAGTATTTTTTGGTTTTAAAGTGTTTATATAGATATGTGTGTATGTATATATGTTAACTCATTTGTGTTTCATCCCAGCACTGTGAGATAAGTGTTGAAAATATTGTCTAGATTTTATGCTCACTGAAAATCGAGATATATATAGGCAAAGTGACTTGCCCAGAGCACACCAGCTATTCAGTGACAGAGCCAAGATTTGAATACAGGTTTTCTGATACCAGGTCCCTCTCTACTATACCAGAGTAGCTCCTGCCCATGTGATCTCAGATAATTAAATGGTTCTGAGATCTCATCTATGTGTATATTCTCTCCAAGGACACAGATCACAATCCATCCTTGCTGGCCCATCCTTGTCCACTTTTGTCTATGTTCTCCATGAATTCTATAGGCATAATATAATTACGGATTGTTGATAAATACTAGCTTATCTGCTAGTGAAAATATTAAATATCGCACAATGGTTGAAGTTGTATCTGTGCAATCCTGCTTGCTAGGAACTCTATAATAATAGTTAGAGTTTATTATATAATGTTGTAGATCATTAGTTGAATGCAAAATTGTACATATCACTTCCCAATTTCTAGATTCTTTAGGCTATAACTCAATTGTTTATATTTTCTTGGAGCGGCTAAAGGTGGGAAGGTAGTAAAATGTGAGTGGAGAACTCAGTCCTTAAGAAGAATGGTGCTCTTTCTACCATTCCTGACTTCCATCTTTTATCATTTTTGGACTCCTTTTATTTTATATATCGATAGACATGGACTTATACAAAATATGCCTATATATAGATATACACACATATATGTGTGAATGTATATGTACACACACACTCATTCACTCATACATATTGAATCATAATTGTAGAGTTCAAGGGGACATTAGAGAAACCATCTAGACCAGCCCCTTCATTCTACAAATGAGGAGACTGTGAGTCATTGTTTTGCCTAAAATCATGCAAATAGTAAGCAGTTAAGGTGGGATTTAAGGTCACAGAGTCTGTCCTTTTTGCCTTTTATATAGCCTCTGTCTTCCTGTCTTCTCTGTTATAGTCTCCTGAGCCTGTATAGTTGGTTTAAATGTACCAGCTGGCAATATCACTCTTCTAGTTTTATTTTTTCCATGAGCAATAAGAATAGTTAGCACATCACATTGTATAGGGTAGCTGTGCTTTCCTCTTTTTTTTTTTTGGCTTATTTTAGTTTATTTTCATATGCAAGTAGCATTACTATAGGGAAGTATAGGTTGGGAGTCTTGAGTTCCAAAGTCACATCTCCAACTGTCTTTTGGACATTTTGAATTGGTTGTGCCATAGGAATCTTCTATATGGGAGATTTTATGAGGTAGAAACATGATTTAGCAATAGCAATAGCAATAGATTGGATATATGGGGTGAGTGAGAGTGGAGAAATAGAAATTAATACTGAAGTTTCAAACCTGGAAGACCAGGAGGCTGTTGGTTCCATGAATGAAATACTCTCCTTCCTCACTTTTGCCTCAGGAATATGCCTGTCTTTTATTAAGATTGATCTTAAGTGCCAGCCTTCCTGGCCCCTGGCCTCTTTGTTAGCCCAGCCTTCCCCTCCAAGGTTATCTTCTTTCTACTCTGCATATATCTTGTAAGTGCTTATTTACATGTTGTCTTCCCCATTCGCCTGCAAGTTTCTTGAGGAAAGTATTTTTGTGGGTTTTTTTGCCTTAATAAAGTGCCTGACACATAATTGGCACCTAATAAATGCTTCCTAGTTGATTAAAAAGTTCTGTTGTGCGTTTGGCTTTGTCTTTTAAACCAAATTGGTTTCCTGTAGTTGTTCTAGTGCAATGCAGTGCTAGTTATTCAAAGTTACAAAATAAGAGTTGGAGGTTATTTGTCTTTAAGCAAGCAATATAAGTGTGCATTCAGAGTGGGATTAGGGCCTGGAAGATTCAGCTGCTTAATAGTGAATTTTGTTACTTTAATTGATTTATTTTAAATTGGTAAATATCTTGGTGAATTTGTTTGCAAATATTCCTTCATTTATAAGTTCTTAAAATTGCAATTTGGGCAGTTTTTAGTGAAAATATTGTTTGAATCTCCTGTATTCTAGATGAGATTTGAAAAGGGCAGAATATAGTCTGACTTCAAGCTCAATATGAGTCAGCAATGTGATGTGCCAGCCAGAATAGCTAATTCCATTTTGGGCTGAATTAAGAGGGGCATAGCTTCCAGTGATAGTCCCACTGTGTTATGTTTTCTTGAGACTTTATCAAGTATATTGGATTCAGTTTTGGGCACCACAGTTAAGAAGAATAAATTGAGAATGCTCAGAGGAAACCAACCAGAATGGTGAAGTCTTGAGCCTATGTCATATGTGGATTTGTTTAAAGAACTGGGCATGTTTATCCTGGAGAATACTGGAGGGGCCCATTAGCTGTCTTCAAGTATTTGAAGGGCTATCATGTGGAAGAAGTACTAGATTTAATCTCTTTGGCCCTAGGGCCCAGATCCAGGAGCAATGTATGGAGACTCCAAACATAAAACATTTAAGTTTGATGTCAGAAAAACTTCCTAAAGATTAGATTTGTCCAGATGTAGAATAGCCTGCCTCAGGGGATGGTAGGTTGTCCTCCTTTGGAGGTCTGCAAGCAGAAATAAGACGATCTCATGTCAGGGTGTATTACAGTAGGAGTTTCTGTCATATACTGTTTGGACTACAGGGCTGCTGAGGTCCCTTCTGCTTATCAAATTCTGTGGTTTTATAATTTTAAAAACATAAAGTATACCAGGTGCTGTTAGACCTCAAGAATAAAGAGACAAAAATAAAATAGTTCTTGTTCCCCATGGACTTTGATTCTCCTGGAATGGTCCATTTTTTAGGGGCCATCTTAAATTGGCTTGAGGATGAACTTTTAAATAAGATAGTCCAGGTGTCTGATGAGTAAGAAGAATAGAGGTAACTTTTCTTGTTGTTGTTGTGAAAGGTTGCCTTCTATTAATGGAACCTAAGACGTCACTTAGGTTTTTTGACTGACACATCACGCTCCTGATTCATTGGAACTTACAATAAATTAACGTTCTAAAACTCCTAATTTTCTTTCACATGAACTGTTGTTTGTCATTTCATCTTAAATTTAATGCTGTATTTTTCACCCTGCTTTTCTTAGCCAGGCAGCATGAACTTAGAGTCAGGAAGACCTGGGCTCAAATCCTGTTTATTAGAGTTACTAGCTATGTGTTTATTTAACAAAATCCAAACCTCAGTTTCCTTTTCTAGAAAATGGAGATACTAACAGCAACTACTTACATTATAGGTTTGCTATGAAGGTAGATTGAGATGTCTAAAGTGTTTTGGACACATTAAAAGCACCATATAAATGTTTTGTATTATTGTTTTAATTTTTAGCTAGTATGCTAGATACCACTTCCAACTTTCTACAATTTACAAATTTTGTCAGCATTTCTTTGATATTTTATCAAAGTCATTGTTAGTGTTCAAGAAACAGAAACCTATGGTATAGTATTATGAGAGACTTTCTTCCAAGTTGATGTCGAAGGGGCTGTGTGGTGCAATAGAGAGCATATCAGTACTCAAGTTAGATTTGAATCCCTCCTCTTCCTACAGTTTCATTTTGGATAAATCATCTTTTGTGTTTCAGTTTCCTCAGCTATAAAATGAAGGGATTGGCCTTGATGACCTTTAGTCAGTCAATCAACAAACATTTATTAAGTGTCCATTTTGGTGCCAGGCACTGAGTGCTAAGTAGTGGGGATTCAAGCACAAAATGAAAACCTCTCAGGAGCTGAAATCTCTGAGCCTATGTGTCTAATATTCCTTGGCAATGGTTATTCATCAAGTATATTTCTCTTGTCTGCAATTCTTATTTGCAAGAATATTGTAAAGAGACTTTGTCAAATGCCTTTTTAGAAACTTAGATGCTTTTTATCTTTGTAATTTGTTCTAGTACCGCAAATAACAATTCAGAAAATATCTTAGTTTTTGAAGTCTGTGAAACTTCATTTTCCGTATCTTCTTTTCTTGTCTATAATCACAACCTTTAACTAGAAGAAATGAAGAATAATATTTCTGCTTCCAAATTCTGTTGTTTTTCTAAAATTTCAGTCATCAGGGATACCTTTTAGTTTTTTTTTTCTCAAAGTATCTTTGATTTCCACATCAGTCAACAGAAACTGTAGGTTCTTTTAATGAGTCTTGGAGTTCTTTAATCTCAGTATACATTCTAGGAACATAGCTTCCTTCTGAACTAGCCATGTCAGATGTTTATGGGACTACTTCTGTGTTCTTAGCACTCTTGTCACCAACAACTACTAGAACTATATTCTTCTTGGATTTGATAATGGGATTCTTTACCCCAAAAGCATCTGTGAGCTGTTTCTATTCCATGGAACAAGAAATGTTGCTACATTAGATCCACATTAGTTACAGTGATTCTGAGGGATTTTAATCCTTCCTTTCTGTCACATTGCTTCATGATTTCCATTTGATATCTTCTCGACATTAATTTTGAGTCTTTTTACTCAAAATAGTTTTCTTTTTTACTTTCTTCTTCACCTATGTCTGACATCCTTCTTAGAACTAAAATATCATATTTCCTAGTATATGGAAAGATATTTATCATAAACATTTCCCCCTTTTCCCCAAGGAAGTCATTTTGCATTTATACTAAACAACTCATGAATACCTTAGAGAGTAATTGCAAATCATGTCGCTGGGCCATTTTCTTCTATTTCCATACCTTCTGGAACTATAGTAATTGTAACACCTTAAATGAATTGTTTGTAGCCACTGGAATCCTATTAAGTTAGTCAGTCAACCAACAAACATTTTTAAGTGCCCACTCTTTGCCAGGCACTGAGTGCTAAGTAGTGGGGATATAAACATAAAGAACAAAACAATCTCAGGTTTCAAAATCTCTGATCCTATGTGTCTAGTGCTCCTTGGTTCTGGTTATTCACAAAGTATATTCTCTTGTCTGCAGGAATTATGGCAAGAGACTTTGTTAGATGCCTTTCAGAAAACTAGATATTTTCTATCTTTGTACTTCATTCTGGTACCTTGAGCTTCAAAGGTAGCTCAAGGGCAGAGATTCTTAACTTTTTTGTATGTCTTGGACCCCTTTGACATTCTGAAGAAACCAATTAACCCCTTCTCAGAGTAACACTTAAAAATGAATAAAACAAAATACAGAGGATTATAAAGAAAACAGCTATGTTGAAATAAAGTTTTTTTAATCAAACTATTTTTTTTAAGTTTATAGACCCCTAAGATAAAAACTCCTGTTCTTGAGAATGTTGTTTTAAAAGTGGCTTATCTTCTCTTCTCCCTTACCTTGTTGCTTCTTCCTAGTCTCTACATTTATTGGCGGCAAATTTAAAATATGCCTTTGGTTGATACAGAAAAGAATAAGTAATGTTTTTCCTGACAAAACCTTCATTATTCATCTGTTTATGGTCAATTTGCAGTAGCTATCTTTTAAAATGAAAATCATTCTAAATTTTATTCCATTTAGAAAAGGCTTTGTGATATGTATAGCCCAAAGGGATAAAGTAAAATTATGTATTAGTCTTGTGGTCAAGATGTTTTACCATCCAGAACACTATTCTCCTTTTCCCTCTTTTGTTATGATATAATCTAGTAGAGGTCCTTTAGACAAGACAAATTGAGGGACTCATCACCACCAGGTTGGTTGCAAAGTGATGAATTTTTTAGCCACTTTTACCACCTCTGAAAGATCATCTAAAATTGTAGAGTGTGAACTAAATAAACGATGACTTTAATACTTCAGTAATTTATGCTATTAACATACATCCGTATTTGTTTCTGAAGGTCAAGAAGCCTAATTAGTAGTAGTCATTGAAGAAACAAATGAACTTGATTTGTATACTAATGACTTAAAAAATAAATTTCAGAGTGAAATCACAGTTTAAGCATTGTTACACGTACTTTTGCTTCCCATAACAGTCCATGCGAATACCACAGAGCCTAGATTTGCCTGTTGTGTATTATCTGAGAATATGTGGTTTCTGCTGCCTCAGAACTAATAACCATTTTCTTCTTAGTTAACCCAGCTTTCTGTGTTCCAGTCATGAAATTTTTAAATGCATTATGAAATTGACACAGATTTATGTTGCTAATATGAGTATTATATGTATTCTTTTATGCAGGTCAACTTTGTAGTGTGCCAACTCTTTGCCTTGTTAGCAGCTGTTTGGTTTCGAACTTATCTACATTCAAGCAAAACTAGCTCTTTTATAAGACATGTTGTTGCCACCCTTTTGGGCCTTTATCTTTCACTTTTTTGCTTTGGATGGTAAGTAGCTATTTTGATAATTTAAAATGCAAATGAATGTTTTTGCATGTTGTGATAATGTTGTCAGTACGTAGTTACAATAATTAATGTGTTTTAAATGATGAAAGTAGTAGTTTGTTGGAATGTTAATTCCTCATATATTTTTTGAAAAAATTAATCAACATATATTTTGTTTTAGAATTTTATTTAAAGTGAAAAATATAGTAGCAGTACTCCATGGATATGTGATTTCAGTGTTGTGAGTATATTCTGTAGTATATATCACAAACCCACGTTTGCCTGTCCTATGTGACTCTTATCTGTGTCTTCCCATAAGTTATCCATGTGGGATTCAACTTCATTCTCCTATTCTTTTGACACTGCATACATGCCAGTGGCATCAGTCAGCTAGTCGTTATTAAGTGTTCACTTTATACCAGGCACTGTGCTAAGCTATGAGGATACAAACAAAAGGAAAAAGGCTTGCTCTCCAGGATCTTACAATATAATGGAGAAGACAAGATCTAAACAACAGATAAGACATGAATGGGATAAATTAGGGATAATCTCAGAGGACAGGCACTTAAATAAAAGAGGACTGGGAAAAGATTCTTCCCTAAGATTGGACTTTTGCTTTGCTGAGGCTTAAAGGAAGCAAGGAGGCAGAGATGAGGAAGGAGAGAATTCCAGGCATGAGGGACAACCAGTGAAAAAGGTTAGAATGGGAGGTGGGAGTGTCATGTGCCAGGGACAGTGAGGAGGTCAGTGTCACTGAATGGCAGATTAAACAGAGGGGGCAGGGATTTAGATGTCAGAAAAATGGAAAGGTGGGAAGGGACCAGATTTTGAAGGGATTTGGTAGCCAAACTGAGGATTTTATGTGTGATCCTGGGGATAATAGAGAAGTGCTGGAGTTTATTGAATAAGGAAGTAAAATGGTTAAGGCTATATCTGAAGATCAATTTGATAGCTGAATAGAAGATAGATTGGGAGACCAGCTATCAGGCTGTAACAGTCATCCAGGCTAGGGCTGATAAAACTCTAAAAAAGGATAGTGGCAGTGTCAGAGAAGAAAAGAGAATATATATGAGAAATGTTACAGTTGTAGAATTGGCAGGACTTGATGACTGATTGAACATGGGAGGTGACCAAAAGTGAGGAGTTGGTAATGGCACCTAGCTTGTGACTGGGTGATGGGGAGGATGAGATATCCTTTATAGTAAAAGAAGAATTTTGAAGAGGTTTTGGGGAGTAGGTGGAAGGGAAGATAACGAGTTCAGTTTTGGACATGTTGAATTTAAGATGTCTCTGTAACATCTTTGAGATGTCTAAAAGGCAGTTGGAGATGTGAGATTGGAGGTTGGAAGAGATTAGAATTGGATAAGTAGAGATGAGAATAGTTTTCATACAGATAACAGTTGTGAAACCATGGGAACTGATGAGATTATCAAGTGAAAAAAGTATAGAGGGAAAAGAAAAGAGGGCCCAGGACAAAGCCCTGGAGAACTTCTTAGTAGTTGTGATGTACAGATACAGCAAAGTAGTCAGATAGGTAGGAGAAGCAAGGGAGAGCAGTGTAACAAAAACTTGGAAAAGAAAGAACATAAAGGAAAAGAGTGATCAACAGTTTCGAGATCTGCAGTAGGATGAGGATTAAGAAAAGGCCATTAGATCTGTCAATTAAGAGATCATTAGTGATTTCAGAGAGAGAGCAGTTTCAGTGGAATGAAACTCCTTCTCAAGGAGTTTGGCTGCAAAAGGGAGGGGAGACATATGTATAGAGTAGTAGTTAGTGGAGGTGGATGGATGAAGTGAGAGTTTTTTGAGGTTGGGTGAGATATGGGCATATTTGTATATAGTAGGGAAACAACCAGTACACAGGAAGAGATTGAATATTAATGAGAGAGTTGGGGATAAAAGAAAGGTCAACCTACTGGAGAAAACAGGATGGAATGGGACCACTTATGAATGCAGAAGAGGAGAAAGCTTTGTATGAAATAGGAGTGGAAGAAGAGATAATGGCAGAAGGCATCTCATTGAAATGAGATGAGGAACAAGAAAGAAGAGGGAACTCACAGCAAATGACCTCAGATTTTTCAGTTAAAATGAGTCAAAGTTCTCAGCTGAGGTGTGGGAAAGAGGGAAGAGGATATGGGAATGTTGAAGACAGATGAAAAGGTTTGGAAAAAAACCCATTGAGCTGAATAGTATAGTGAATTGATTAAGAAGGTGTACAAGGATTGCCTTGCCACAGAGACTCAGTTGAGATTATGTTGCATGAGTTTGTTATGTACCCAGGCAGCACAATTTAGTGATTTTCTCCAGCTTTGTTCACCTGCTTATGAGTAGGTGTAATGGCAGTGGATAGACTTGAAAGAAGAGGACATTGCAGAGTTGAACTGGTTGCCAGAGGTGGGGCGTGAGGGTGGGTCAGGATGGGAAAGAGAAAAGAATGTAGATATTGCAAGAGTGATGGCCTTGGAAAGAACAGAGAGAGGGATGAATTAGAGGCCACGGTCAGGGTGAAGAACAGGGTTCAGAGTTTCAAGGCAGAGGGAGAGGGAGAATAACAACATAATGATTAGATAAAGGAATTTAAAAGTTCATGAACATTGATATAGAACACTGGTAGTTGATGGCAACATAAAGAATATGACTGAGTAGCTGTGGTGGAGTGAGGAATACAGGTCATAGAAAATGAGAAAGTTGAGGAAAGGGGAAAGCAATGGTATTTGAAAGAGCATTGGTATGTATTTGAAGATTTGTAGTGTGAGGGCAGGAATTGGGGAGGAGAAATGATGGTAAACCAGGCACTCAATTCTTTGAGGCAGGAAGGAGAATGTCCTGGAATTCCACAGAATCCTGTTATGGTGATAAATGTTTACTGAATGAATTTCAAAGGGGAGGAGGTGACTGAGTTGTAGTGGTAGAAGGGAGAGCCTGGAAGTGGCACCAGGGAACTAGGAGGAATACAACCTTTCTTACCACAGCCAGCGAGTTTGGGTGAACAAATGAAGGTAAAACTAGAACATGCTAGAAAGGGGAACCATGAAAGCCAGGTCATGAGAGAGAAGCAACGTCTCAGTTCAAGAAGATGGAGTGAGTGAGAAAAGAAAAAGTAGAAGATAAAACAAGAGGTTGTTACCTACAGAGCAGACATTCCGGGTGATGTAAGGCTACCTGTCACCCTCACTAAATAATTGACCCATCTTTTTTTCTGGTATAGATGACATCCTTCATACTAATTTTATTTAATTATTTGTTTATAGTGTTTTACAACTCTGATCATGTCTACCATGTACCTGTCCATTGATTTTTAGATGATCTTCAACTTGTTTTTCAGAGATTGTAATCAACAGTATTCAACTACATAAAGCATTGCCAGAACAATATTGGTATTAAAAAGATGGGTTTTCATTTTAGGGAGAGACTTGGAGTCATACAATTTCCAAAAAATATTCCAATGCAGTGTTCTTCCTCTTCTTGTGCAATTCTGGGCCTAGCAAATTTCCCCTTTTAAAGTAATAATAAAAGTGTTGATGAGTGTCCTCTACCTTTCTGTATATCATAGTGTAAACATAGGCATTCTTCTTTAATTTGGTTTTTCTTATTAGTTAGGTAGTACTTATGAAAATGATTATAGAGTTCACTTAGAATTTTCTGAAATGGTCTGGGTTTTAACGTATTCATCACAATGCCACCTGCAAACAAGCATTTGGAGGCCCTCACAATCTATAGATCAGGGTTCTTAGCACTTTTTGTGTCATGAACTCCTTTGGCAGTCAGTCTAACAAAGCTTTTGGATCCCTTCTTGGAATAATGTTTTTAAATGTATAAAATAAAATGCATAGGATTACAAAGGAAACATATTAAAATACAGATGTCAAAATATTTGTTTAAAAAAGCAAATTTATAGGTTATGAATCCCTCTTTTATTTGGACTCCATACTATGCATCCTTTATAATGACAGTGAATTCTTTTGGCAAGCATATATCTCTTTCCTTTAAAACACACTTGATATTAACAGTGATAAATAAATGGATAAAGTACATTTGTCAGATTTGTTACAACAGGCTTAAGAGTTGGAAAAGTTCCTTTTACTATATAATCTCAAAACTCAGTTGTATGGATTTTTTAATTCTGAAAAGTTTTGAGAAAGGATAGAAAAAATACAGGTTATAAAAGATAGAAATTTTCTTTTATAATTGGGCCTTTTCTGTCTTTGTGTAATATTTGCATCAAATCAAGTTTCTGCTCCATACATTTTTGGTATAGCTGGTGATCAAAAAGATTTTTAAATGGCATTGTTAAGTCTTTTTGATTGAATTCCGTAGATTTTTTCTGAGAGTCTTAGAAAGAATTTTGAAAAAAAATAAAAAGATATTTCTATTCCTGCTAGATTTTTTTTCCTTTATTCTCCCACTACTTACAGCTTTTGTTGTAAGGGATGCCTTTTCATAGACAGTCATAGAAATGATGATTAATATGATACTTCTGTCACTGACTAAAACACTTTCAAATTCAGAAAGGGAATTATTAGCAGAGTAGAAATACACATATTCTCTCTTTAGATGGAAGATGTTAAGTAATAATTGTTGCCACGTGAACAGGATTATGATTAGAATTTACAAAAGACTTAAGTGGAGTAAATTCATCTTTGACAGTATCCATGAAGTCTTAAAAGTTTGATACAATGCATTGCTGTGCATTTTCTGACTGAGAATTTCAGACTGATTTGATGTTTTATTTTACTGTTAATTATCACATGGAATTCCGTGTCCCAAATTGCATGGACTGTTTTGACATGAGAATTCTCCGAGATGAAAAAATCCCCAACTTGATCTGTATCTTGATAGCCTAGTTTCTACTGTATCATTTTCAGATATAGTTGCAGCCCAATGTCTATAGAACAGTGATAACACCTACTTTTTTTTGGCCTGTTTTAGCATTTGTCTGTGGCCACTCCAGATATTTTGTTGAAGATCAGCAATGTGCTAATTAGTGTGGATAGCAAATAGCTATTATTCTTTGACAGTGATTGTGTTTTGAGCCACCTAAGTATTTAAATTTTGTTTGTTGCACTTTGTCTTTCCTCAGATCCCTTCAGTTTAACTTATGATAAACTTTCCTGGAATGATACATTCTTAGGGGTATCATATTTCTGTCAGCTGTATTCTTTTAGGCTTATTTTGTTTTGTTTACTGATATTTACAATTTAGATAATTTTCTTTTTCTTCTGGAAAGTGTCATCACCAGAGGATTAACTACTAGGCAGGTAATAACTCTTATTTTATTTTTTTGTAACAGCTTGTAAAGAGTCTGCTAAATCCTTGCATTTAAGACCTACCACATTTTGGCTGCAATCTAGTTTTGTAGCCCTGTATTACATTACTCCTTCTCCCCTCCTTTGTACATTGTTTCTTCCAGCCACACTAGATTAATAGCTGTTACCTAAATTTAACAGTCCATCTTCCAACTTTAAGGATTCATCGATTGCCTCTAGACAATGCATTTCTTCCCCTATGTCTAGAATGCATTCCCTCCTTATCTCTATCTTTCAGAACCTTCTTGGCAAAGCTCAGATGTTTTTGCCTCCTTGTAACTTGCTTTCAAGACCCACTGCTCCCAGGGTTACATATTTTTTCTTTGTAAAATTTGCCTAGAGATAGTGTAAGTTTCTTCTTTTTCTCTGTCACTTCCTATCTTGTATTATACTTAGCAGTTCTCCCCTTTGCCCCTAGAACCTATGAAGCCATGGACTATAATTTTTATTTTTGTATTCCCAGAGCCTTGCACAGTGTCTTTAATCCAATTCAATATTTTGATAAGATCACAGTTCTATTACTGTGGATATTCCCTCCAGTGACACATGCCAAATTCCTGAGTTTTATTGTAAGTTTGTCTTTGATAGCACCTTTACATCTTGGAATCATTTAACCTGTTTTTGATTTCTAATACACTTGACTTTTATCATTATCGTCATCATCATCATCATCATCATCATCATCATCATCATCATCATCATGCATTTAGGAAATTAATTCTGAGTGTCAGGTTCTGGTCCCAGTGCTAGTGACTCAAAGAAAGGCAATCTTCTTTAGATTCATTGCTTTGTTCAAATTTGTTTTGAATATTTTTGTGATTTTTGCACAATTTTGGAGCTATGTGCAGTGATTGGCATAATATAAATAAGATATCTTAAAGAAATGAAGATTATTTTGTAGTAGCCATTTCACTACCATAGCCATCCAAACCAATTTCACAAAGCCTAGTTTTAGAGTATGGATTTGAGGAAAGTGCTTGGCATTTCTTTCTCTTCCTTTCTGAAGTCATACTTTGTTGCCTAATTTTGGTATGGAAGTGACCTTGGGATCTTGAAAACTATGCTAATAGAGTAAACTATGTGTATCAGCAAGCACCCTACTATACCCCGGGTGGCTGCTAGCACAGGCTCTTAGATCTGCTTTTCTAAAGGAAGGCAACTCAAAATGGGTTAACAATCTTACTTTAATCAATCAAACATATGTTATTTACCTAGTTCAGGGGAAAAAGTAAGCACCCTGAACTTCAGAGAACATAATCAAGTTACAAGCAGAGCCATCTGATCATTACATCCACAGCTAGTCAGTTACCAGAAAGGGAAGCACCAGCATCTGGGTTTTCAAAACCAGGGGCTCAATGGCTTCCCAGAGTCTCTTCTGGTTCTGGCCAAATCACACAACTCTTTTCAAAGTGAGCCCCAAAGCAAAAACCTCACAACAGCAGTATATATAGCCTTCTCCTCGATCAGAGAATGTCACAACCCTCTTGACCCACTGCCCAATCACAAAGTAATAAGGCATGGGCATTCCCCAAAAACAAGCCTCCTGCCGTGGAATCCATGTGACCACATTCAGTCTATTAGGGGGCAGAGTATATTTTCAAATCAGGAAAGGTTCTCAGAGCCACTTAAGCCTATCAAAGGGCCTAGGGGCAGGGAAGATCTTCAGATTCCCATTACACTATTGTAGGTTCTACCAGACTCTAAAGCAGCCATTCTCAACCTGTGGGTTATGTTCAGTTTGTAACAATGAAAATACATCCTCCATATCAAATATTTACATTACGATTCATAGCACAAGTAGCAAAATTACAGTTATGAAGTAGCAACGAAAATAATTTTATGGTTGGAGGTCACCACAACATGAGGAACTTTATTAAAAAGTCACAGCATTAGGAAGGTTGAGAACGACTGCTCTGAAGGGTTGAATTAAGAACCCATGGATGGCTTCAGTATCTAAGAACTACCAAGATAAATTCATTGAGTATCATCACAAGATTGGTTGCAGGGTAATGGTTTTTTGGTTTGTTTTGGGGTTGTGTGCGTGTGTGTGTGTGTGTGTGTGTGTGTGTGTGTGAGTGAGTGAGAGAAAGAGAGAGAGAGAAAGTAACTTGTGGACACAGTTTGATAAATTGTGGAATGATCTGAATTAAAAGAGGGAAGATCCCATACTAGTAAAATAAGATTTTGAAGAAAAATCAGTAAATTTTAGTGTTAAGATGTTCTAGGAAATCATCTTAATCATGGCTGATAAAAGTAGATCCAGGCACTGAGGTAGAAGATTACATTTGAGGTTTATACTACTTTTGGCATTTGGATTTTTGGATTCATACTACCCCTCATATGGCAAGAATTTTTACCAAAGTGAAATCAGGTTATAAAGAATATAAATAGCAACCTTTCAGAGGGCAATATCATAGAAAGCAAACTGAATTGTCTTTATAGAAATGGAGAGGAATGGTCATGGTTGGCTTTTGTAGTGGTGACAATGTTTATGGATGGTTCATAGGGGTATTACTATTGGGTCTTTTTTAGCCCATCTGTTGTCACATACTTATTGCCCAGAAGAACAAAGTCATTGCTCTAGATTGTTTCACTGTGCTCTTCAGGTGTCCCTGCTAGTTATACACTTTTATTTAGAGAAGTTTGAAGTACAATTAAGTATCATAAAGTACTAAGGAAGAGGAGAAAAAGCTGTCAGTGATTGGTAGATGTATAATTTAAGTGGTTTATGATTGTGGCAATTATAAAAGACAAAGTTGTCCTTTATGTAAATAATATTTTTTCCAATTACTTACATGTAAAAATAGTTTTCAGCATTCACTTTTTTATGATTTTGAGTTCCAGATTTTTCTCCTTCCTTCCCTCTTATCCCTCTTCCCCAAGATGGCAGGCAGTCTGATATAGGTTATACATGTGCCATCATGTTAAACATATTTTCACATTAGTCATGTTGTGAAAGAAGAAACAGAATAAAAGGAAAACACCATGAAAAAGAAAGTGAAAATAGTATGCTTTGATTCACATTCAGACTTCATCAGTTTTTTACCTCTGGATGTGGATAGCATTTTCCATGATGAATCTTTTGGAATTAACATAAAGTTGTAAACTTAGAATTTCTGAAGTTATCTATAATATGCATCAGCTATAATATAAAAAGTGTGAAGTGATTATTTCTTATATGGAAAATTGTTATTTTTTTATGTTTAAAGACCATGTTCCAATTTAAGAGTTAACTTCATTGATCGATTCAAAAGAATGCATTTAGTATTTATAAAGACTTAAGAAATCAGTTGAAAGTACAAGTGATTATTCAGTTGGATGGTGAGTTATGAATGATTTAACATACTTAAAGCAATGACAGATGTATTAAAGAGTAGAAGACTACTAATACCGACAGAAAAGTAGTCATTAGCTACTTGTGTAGTCCTAAGAAAATGTTTGAAGAAACTATTGTTTGAAGTATTGAAGAAACTATTCTAAGTTGGGAAAAAATAGGCTACAGAGAACATCTTCAGAGAAAACTATTATCTTTAGAGCTAATAATGATAGCTTGACTCTTTCCTTTCTAGGGAATGCTGCTCAGGATTTGGCTTAAAATTCTAAGAATATAAAAATATTGGTTTTGAAAAGAGACCTCAAAGTCTGTTTAGTCTAAGGTATACAAATCTCTTCTTATAACATCTGTCACAGATGGTATAGCATAACCCCGACTTGAAAATCTCTCTCTAGTCTAGTGGAAGGGAACTCAAAGTCTCCTGAAGTAATCAGACCACTTTTGAAGAACCCTTATTGTTAGCAGTTTTTCCTCCTTAAATCAAACCACAGAGCACTAAAGGGTATAATGAACTTTATTCTACTCAATGTGTAAAAATTCCTGAAACTTTAGTGATTGACAAGTTTTGGAGAGTTTTCCTTTTATAGTTTTATTCCTGAAGGTAAGCTATATTTAAATATATTAATGTAGACTTATTTTTGGCAGAATAAATACTTAACCAGCAAAACTCCAATTTCTCTATAAAATATATTCTTCTTCCTCCCCATGCAAAAAAAATTAGCTTATCAATTATTAATAGTAGAGGGATGGGCCTTGTACTAACATTGAGAGAGTTCAGTTGTATAATGTAAAAAAAAATCCCTTCAAAATTGTTCTTGAATTAGACAAAACACCAGGAATTGTATTCCATCTAGATGACTTTCATTTTAATATTTAGGTTGTGTTTCTGACTCCTTTTTGTAGTCAGCAAATTGTTTAGAGAGCATTGCAGGTTAGCTACATTCATAGGCTCTTTACCCAAGCAATTAGAGCTTTCAGAGGGAGGAAATCTTTACCCTAAATGATTTCTGTGCTGCAGTTTGCCCTCTTGGCTGTCATTTCCTTGCTTATACTAATTCTGAATCCTATGACTTAGAGAACATATTGGGGAATTGGCATAAATCAAGGGTATGTTCCGAATAGCATTCAGAAAAAAAATTGACCATCAGTTTAATGACGGAGCAGAGACTGTGTTTTGCCTTTCTTTGTATCACTAGTGCTTAGCACAGCACCTCACGGATAGTAAGCATTGAGTAAATGCTTCTTGATTTGACTTAATGACTATGAAGAATGTTTTTGAAAATATAACTGATAAGAGAAAGTGTGGTTTAGTGGAAAGAGTGCTGACTCTAGAGCGGCGGTTCTCAACCTGTGGGTTATGTTTAATTTGTAACAATGAAAATACATCCTGCATGTCAGATTCATAACAGTAGCAAAATTACAGTTATGAAGTAGCGACAAAAATTATGATTGGGCGTCACCTCAACATGAGGAAGTGTATTAAAGGGTTGTGGTATTAGGAAGGTTGAGAACCACTGCTCTAGAGTCAAAGGACCTGGATTCAAATCTTACCTTTGACACTTAGAGTAAGGGAAGGGAATAATATGTTTATTAAGCATCTGCTATGTTTTAGGCACTGTGTCAAGTGCTGTATAGTTATTATTTCAATTGATCCTTACAAGTGGAAGATAAGTGCTCTTGTGATCCCCATTTTACAGCTGTGAGCATTGAAACAGATGGAAGTTGCACGTTCTCTTCTCCTTTTTTCCAGTTTCTGAAGAGGTAGCCTTTTCTTCTCAAGCCCAACCACTCTAATTCCACCCTCCTACCCACTTCCCTTGCCCTCGGGAGAATGGGGTTCATGTGTATTGCTAAGGATATACAAGGGGAAGCACATGTCTACATCTCATGGATTTCTGTAGGAACTCTTGATATTCTGTCACTCTCCACCATCTTTTGGGATAGGAAACTACATTTACTTCTCCAGTTGTGGTTGGGAAGACTCATGGGAACCTGAAGCTTACTATGGCCTTCTGAGGAAACACAGTCATCAGTCTTTTGGTGGGAAGAGGCAGAAATCTTACGACTGTTGCATCTTTATCCTTTCTTCTCTCTCTACCCTTTTTTCCACTCCCCTCACTTTCTCAACTCTCTCCTCATCCTCTCTCTTTTCCCCTTTCTTCATCTCCTTCCTCCCTTACCCTTTTCTCTTACTCTTCTTTGACCCTTTTCCCCTTCCCTTCCTTTCTCTTTCCCCCTTCCATATCCTCTTTGTCCTCACTCGTTTCTCTATCTCCCCTATTCTCTCATCCTAATCCATCCCCTTGCTCATCTCATTAAACTCATAGGGGAAACTCTTTTCATTATCCCGTTCTCACATACATTTGGAGTGCAAGAACCGTCCTTATTTAAATGGAAAGATTTATAATCATATGGACACATATATGTGTGTATATATATACATATTTGTATAATAGTAATTATCAAATGAATACATAGTCTCAATTGTTTTCCTGTTTAATAGTAGATGCCTGCTTGAGAAAGAACCATACCATCTTAGTTAGAACTTTTGTTGGAACCTTTGTTGATAAAAGGCAGTGAATTTTTAAAGAACTGAATAGACCAAAAATTTAGGGAAGCTTAACTTGTCTTTAGCTTTTGGTCTAAGAATAAGTAGAAGGCTTGAATTCATCTAATGTTTCCCTCTTTTCTGAAATTAATTGCTTTTATGCCATTTTATGAGAACTAGTTTTAAAAGATAACGCTCAAATATTATTGCTTTTTAAAAACTTAATTAGATAAGCGTTTATCATGTGATTGACTCATTACTTTATTTGCTATCAGTAAAAGTAGGACTAGCCAAATTAATTTGAGTAGAATTATTAGTGATCTGTGTTCTTATAAGAAAATACCATGTATACATATGTTTTATTAATATTGGTTTTCTGCCATGTAATGGTAATTCCTGGATAAGCAACTGTCCCTATTATTTTATTTGCAGAATAGATGGTTGCTGTTTTTGGATCTTTACTCTTCTAATAGTTAATTTGTTTTTTATAGGTATGCCTTACATTTTCTTGTGCAAAGTGGAATTTCATACTATATCATGATCATAATAGGAGTCGAAAATATGCACAAGTAAGTCTTTATAATTTTTACAGTTACTTAAAATTGAGAGACCAATTAAAATATTTACTAATACAGTATACTTGAGATAATTCTGTGTTACATTTACTTTTTTCTTGTTCACTTTTTTGATAAGCATAGGCCTCCCTGCTCTTTTTTAATGTCAGGTTTTTTGAAGAGAATAGGTCAGAGGCTGCTTGTTCTCTTTGCAGTTTGAAATTGTAAAAGCATGTCACACCTGCTGCATTTTAGAAAGACACCCTAAAAAGATGAGACATAATTCCTGCTGCATGGGTTGTAAATGTTATCTTATGCATTCCTACTAATATTTTGCATTAGTGTGGTGCTATTAATGTTACTATTTCAAAGTACTCTCAAATTTTCACTTTAGAGAACCTGGTTAAGTGCACGAATGAATATGGTCATATATAATATATAACATAGCTAGTGGTACATACATAGAGACACATGTATGTCAAAGGCAGAGCTAAGATTTGAATTCAGGGTTCTTGCTTTTCCAAGTGGGAAAGTAGTTGCCTTCTTTCTTGTAGCTTTGAGAATATCTTTGTGGACTTCTCATGATTTTGTCCTCTTTGTAGGATAGATATGAGGTAATGAATGTGCAATGTGATTTATAATAAATTCTGAAAACATAATTTTATTTGTATTTTTAGTATTTGTCCCATAAAACTTAGCATCCCTTGCTGCAATATCCACAACAGTAATGATTTTATATGCATTCATATGTATATATATATATATATGTATGTGTTTATACTGCTCTCCTCTCCGACACAGTAAGCTTTATCCACAAGAACAGATATATATATATATATATTATGGATTTTAGATGTATCTTATTCATATCAGTCAGCCTACTAGAGAAACCACAGGCATCAAGGAAATTTTCTGGGGAACCTTGACAATGTAGCCAAGCCCTTCTCTAATGGCTAGATATTATGCAAGCTCAAAGGAAATAACATTGCAGTCAGCTTGCATATCTATCAGTCTATCTTTCTCCTTAAATATGCCACCTGCTACTCTCTTTCCACCACCCAAAATGACTTGCAATGTCTGTTGACAGGTCCTCATTTGTAAGGGGAACCCTTTTAACTGTGCTGCTGATATACATTGCCATTACCCATATTCCCTTTGATCTACCATTCAGGGTCACCATGTTATTCATAGTCTAGATCACCACTTTGACAAGAAATTTAGTGAAAATATTTGAGTTGCTTTTTGTTAACCTAGTGAACGTAATATGCTCCCCATCCCCACCCCAGTATTTAACAATGTGGTGGTAAGAATGCCTGACTTGAGTTTAGGATGGTTTCCAAACTGATTTGTTTCCAATTTTGAGAGAAACATGGTTTAGAGGAAGATTCAGGTTCAAGTCAGACGTCTGAGCCAAACTGATCATTTAGTGCCTCAGTGTTCTACGTCATGCTTTGTGGTTCCAAGCTGCAGAAAGGCCACCAACAACTTGTATTGGTAGAGGGTTTTTTTTCTCTGAGAGCCCCCAAACCAGTGAAATCTGAACTCCAGCCCCTTGCCCTGTATCTATTTCAAGTTTTCATCACAGAATTGCTTTACTTTTGGACAAAACACCCAAAGTCAGATTTCATTGTTCATGTTAAAAGGAAACTTTAAAAATGAGAACTACCACACAAAGGGAGGTGCATTTTTATTGCTTATTAACCTTAGAAGTTGATAGTTTGTTATATTTTAAAAGGACAATGCTGTGTTGTTTGTCTTAAGAATTTTCTTGTATAATTTCTGTACATTTATATTACTACTGAGATCTTCGGATTTAAGAATCACAAGTTGACACAGTGAATAGAGTGGAAAGATCTGAGTTTAAATTCTCTTGAAGAAACTTAACTGACTGTGTGACTCAGTTTTCTCACCTGTAAAATGAGAGTAACAACAGTGCCGCACTCCCTGGGGTTTTTGTGAGGATCAAACAAGATACGGAAAAATCCTTTGCAAACCTTAAGGTGCTGCATAAAAGCTAGCGATTACTTTTTAGTAGTACTTCATTATCATGAAGGTTTTATATTATGACATAAGTTTTATTTTTGCATTTTCAAAATGTTAAAACTAAGAATTTCAGGGAAGTCTTTTTGATTGTTAATATTTTAAACATATAATGCAAAAAAATCCTGTTATTTTGCCAAAGAGAGGCAAAGAAGCATAATGGATAGAATCCAGGTCCCATCTCTGATATATGTTATAGTCTGTGTGACCTGGTGCAAATCACTAGTGCTAGGAACAATATCTGCCATATAAAACTAAGCTAATTTTTCCTTAAAAGGTGATACAACTGCTGTCAGTTGGCTTAGGAGACTATCGTTTGGTCATTAATCTGTGTTATCCTCCTGGTAGCTTAAGTACAAAAGTGAGCCCATGAAGTGTCATAGCTTTCCTTTGGGCTTGATGATTGTGCCTGCATATCTAAAGCAGAAGCAGAGAAACTACACTCCGCTGTACCTATGCTGTATCCTTGCTGAAAATCCCTTCCAGGCTATGGCTAAATAAACGTCCTTATCAGGCAGGGCAGTTGGGGTTGTGACTTTCCCAAGGTCAAACAGCCAGTAAGTGTTAAGTGTCTGAGGCTCAATTTGAACTCAGGTCCTCCTGACTCCAGAGCTGGTGCTCTATTCACTGTGGCACCTAGCTGCCCCCTTCTTATCTTGACTTTTAGATGGTCTATTAATGGCTTATTTTTTTCTAATTCTGAAACTAAAGCACCAGACCATCCTTAATCACACTTGCCCTGCAATATCATTTTACTTCTCTGTTTCCCAGGTGACTCCTCTAAGACTGCAAGTCACAAAACAATTGCTGATCCACTTGGTAGAAAGTTGTTTGGTTTTTTTTTTCCTCATTGGGGAGCTCCTAAGTCCAGACAAAGAAACAATCAAACAGAAAAACACCTTTTCTGGAGCTATTTTATCTCAGTTTTGGCACTGATTCTCTGAATTTTGCCAAGCAAACTCAAACTTCAACAGATTGGGATATTTTAGCTTCCTTTTTGCTATTGTATTTTCTTTTGATTTCTTTCTGTTGTTTTATTGCTATTACCCACATTTTTAGTTATATGTCAAATAGTGGGAAGAAGGCACATTTGAAAATTTCCCAACTGGTGGATTCTTACAGTGATACTGGTAATTCATAAATATTAATTTAGGCTTCAGTATGCCTAGGGGAATTCAAATAAATTATTCTTGAGGATAATTTTCTAGCTTATGGTAGCCCTGAAAGGTTATGTTGATTGATGACTTGGTTTGAAGACCACTAATATGCCCTCTGGTCCTTTAATTTTTCTGCAATAGATCTTAAATTTACTAGTAGGACTAGTACCCATTGTGCCATGTAGGCTGTGTATTTATCCTCAATTTATTTAGATAGATAAGAATTAAATAGACAGAAAATGATCTTTTGGGAGTAATTTCTTTGTGCTTGTTAGTTTTCTTTGTAATGGCAATTGCTTTTTGATGCACATTTCAATACATTAATGAAAAATAAAACATTCTATTACATTAAAGCATTTATATCGGTCTTTGAGATAATTAGAAATATTTTTTCAACCTCTGTTTTTGTGTTGTTTATTTTTTAGTCAACTGTTACCCTGGCTTTAACATTGCTTGCTATGTAACAATGAACAAGTCATTCAATCCTGATGAATCTGTCTGCTCATCTGTGAAATGAGGATAATAGTATTTCTACTACTTAAGAGGGTAGAAGTGGAGAGAGAGAGACAGACAGACAGACAGACAGAGACAGAGAGAGACAGAAACAGAGAGAGACAGAGAGAAGGAGAGAAAGAGGGAGAACTAGGTTCTAAATTCCTGAAAAAGAGGAATATATAATTACTGTTGTCGGTTGGTAGATAACTTTCATGAAGATGTCAATAGGGTAATGTATCTATATAGAGGAAACCTGAGAAGAGGAGAGGTTGCTCTGTTGATAAAGACAGAGAGAGTGTCTGGAAGTTAAGTGGGGAGGATGGATCAGGGACATGGGAGGAGATCCATTCAGTTTTGGATAGGATGGCCAAGTATGGTTATTTTTTTTGCTGGGGAATTTAGGATTCATTGAGTTTTAGAACAATAAAAACAAGAACAAAAACATGAGAAGAATAAGTCTGAAATGAAGAAAAGATCAGTGATGATAGCATTGAGATTCCAGAGAATTCAAGGGAAGGAAAGGATGGAACTGAATTAGGATTTAGAGAGGATAAAGCTAAGGTTAATGGGGTTCTAGAGCTGGAGGCTGATCATAGATCTTGAACCAAAAAGAACCTCAGAGTCAGTCTAGTTCGTCCATCTCATTTTGCATTTGGGAAAACTGACCAACAGAGTTTAAGCCTCAGAGGTGGGTGGGATTGGAACCTAGCACTTAAACTGCCTCCCTGAGGGAACCAGAAGTGATGGTATACAGGCAACTAGGAATTCAGCATCCCTGGGGTTTGGGGAGAGTAATAGGGGGGATTTTGCTAGCCATAGTATGGGAGTATAGTCTTTTTGACTGGGATTTCTACCCTTAAGAGTCGTGTGTGTGTGTGTGTGTGTGTGTGTGTGTGTGTACACACACACACACACACACACACACACACACACACACATATATATAGGAGGGCATAAGGGAAAAAGGGAAATTTGGCCTGGCATTAATGATCTTTCCTTTAGATGAGATCATCAGGTGACAGATTTAGAGCCAGAAAGGACCTCAGAGTTCATCTAATCCAACTCTCTCACTTTGCAGATATGGAAACTGAATCCCAGATAGATTAATGAGTCAGCCCCACCATGAGTCAGGCATCATTTTGTTCAAAGGGGATACAAAGACAAAAGTAAAACAGTACCTGACTTCATGGAGTTTCCATTCTGTCAGGGAAAATAGCATATTTATATAAAAGTATGCAAATGCATATGTCAAGTAATTGGAGGGGAAGAAAATCTGAGCCTCATTGTCGTGTTCATGGTGGTACTTGAACTAAGGTTTGATAAAGGGGTGTGTTTGGGAAGGAAGGATAATGAGCTCTGCTTTTGATATGTAGAATGTGAGGTACCTTTGAGGCATCCAATTCAACATATCAGAGAGTTAGTTGGAGATACAGGGCTTGAGCCCAGCAGTTTTGATTGGGGCTGTCTATGTAGATCTGGAAGTTATCTATGTCCAGAGGATGATTAAAACCATAGGAGCTAATTATGTCACCAAAAGAGAGATGATAGAGAAAAAAGGGTTAAGAGCTCAGGACAGATCTTAGGGGTGAAATTACAATTAGATATAGCAAAGGAGGCTGTGAAGAGGTGTTCAGACTTGAAGAGAACAAAGAGAGAAAAAATGCCAGGAAAACCTAAAGAAGAGAGAATAACCACGAGGGAGTGAGTCCTCAGCATGTCAGATGCCAAAGGGGTATTTAAAAAAGGACAAAGATTGAGAAACGGTATTAAATGGAAAAAACGGGACTCTAGACAGAGTTTCCTGACTCCCAGTCTAGTATCTTTTTCATTGTACCATTCTGCTTAATTGGACTGGCAGCAAAATATCTGGTGTCTGAGTTTTTGTTTGGGGATTGAGATCTTGGGAAGATTGCCTAGGGTGAGGAACCTGGTATCTGGTTCTTTGATCCTAGAGATGAATCGTGAGGGTGAAGTCATAGACTCAGTCATGGTGGTGATAGATAAAGTATGTTAGGATTCCCTATTAAGTATACAATACCCAAATTAGTAAAACAATAAATGTCTTACATAGTCCAACCTCAGAAAAGGTATGAGGTGGGAGAAGGAAATATCTGGTCCAGAGGGAATTGCAGAAGAATTATATAAAACTTTTTTTTTTTTGCATTTATTTGGAGGTAGGAAGGCAGGGCAATTGGAGTTAAATGACTTGTCCAAGGTCACATGGCTAGTAAGTATTAAGTGTTTGAGGCCAGATTTGAACTCAGGTCCTCCTGATTCCAGGACCAGTGCTCTATTCACTGTGCCACCTAGCCACCCCTGAAACTTTTAAATAACAATGCCCATGCTACACAAATTATTCTTAAAATTGAGAAAGAACTCTACCAACACCTTTTATGAGAACTGCATGGTCCAGATACCTATATCAGGGAAAGAGAAAGCAAAGAAAAAATACTATAGACTGATATCATTAATCAATATCAATTAACATTTTTAATATGAAATGCTGACAAAAAGACCACAGTCATTTATTATGAAAAATTTATTCACTATGATCAAGTAGAATTTATACCTAGGATATAAATATGATGCAACATTGGGAATATAGTTAACACAATCCTATTAATAATAAAAATATTAATAATATTACTATTAATAATAAATAATAAAAATATTAATAATAAAAATTCAAAACTACATGATTATAATATCAGAAAAAATCCTTTGACAAAGTATAACACTTAATTTTGCAAAAGACTTTATAAAATAGGCATGGGAAAATAGGATTAAAATGCATGACTAAAATTGGCAGAGAACCTGTTTCATTTATACAGTAATAGAAACAACAGTATGCTTTTTGGAATCCTTACAAATAATTTTTGGCCATGGCCCTTTCACTATGCAACTTAATATCATATGATCAACATTAGTACACTTTCTTTTCACATTGCATATTTCAGTTATTGGGTCTGCATGATAGGCTTAACAATTGTTACAAGCTTTTGTGAGAAATGAATTCATGTCTAGAATCTCCTTAAATGATTTTGAATTTGTTTAGTTGAGTTTTTTCACCTTTATGCTGTCACCTAAGTATTACCTATTTTACAATAGTTCTAAAAATAATATATGTAATATATTACATTTACATTTGGAAAGGAGGAGGTATGTAAATGAAAGAGCATTGAATTTGGAGTCAGAAGACCTGGTTTCAAATCTTGATTTAGCTGTTTACTCACTGTATGACCTCAGAGAGTTCCATTACCTCAGTAGGACTGGATTTTCTCAGCTATAAAAGAGGGAGTTGGGCTACATCTTTATGGTCCTTTCTGAATCCTATAAACTTTTATGTACTTGATGATCAGTATAATCATCATATTGTCAGTGTGATCATTACTAAAAAGATGGATAGCTAGCAGCTATTTACTTGAAGTTTTGCTTTAGTGTGACTTCCATCTTCCCTCTCCTCCTTTCCCTTCCTTTTCCTTTCCATGTGGCAACTGACATAATTAATTAGAATGTTTGGGGGTTTTCAGTTGAATGGCCTATCACAGTCATTTGTATCTCATCTTATGTAATGGTAATTAATTTAGCAGGTACTTGGTTCTTAGTAACTAAGGTCTAAGTACTTCTATGAAAGAGGTAGAGGGTGTGAATTTTGTCTCATGTTGCTGACATGGCAGGAGGGGTTTGGCTGAGACAGGAAGCCAGTGTGTGTGCATATAAGAAGAATTCCACAGACAGAGAATCAGAATCAAGAATTTTCCTCCTGGTGGAGGAAGCAGGATTATCCCACCATCTGGGAGCTGGGCTTGCTGTACTGAGAACTGAATTGGAGTTTTCTTGAGACCAGAATCTGGTGAAGGCTGAAGTTGCCTGGAAGGCCACCATTTCTTCTGGGTCCTAGGGCCAGCCTAACTGCTAGAGGGCTGAAAAAGCATGACAGGGATGAGCCTTGTTTGTTTGTGGCAGTGGATCCTTGAGTTCCCAGCAACAGAAGTTGTGAAGAGTTTGAGATGTGCTGGACCCTGTGAACTTGAGTGTGTAACAAGAACTGCCCGGAGGACTGGACAAGGAGCTGGGAGCTGTCTGCCTCTGAATCCAGGTGACTGTTTGGTGGATTCAGGTAGGAGCTGGGACCATGGAAGGGGATCCAGGGAATTTGAGAGACCACCCTGAGTCAAGATGAAGACACCCTGGCCTGGCTGAGGTTTATGGGCTGAGCCAGCCTCAGCTCCAAGCCTGCCTCGATGAGCCCCACCTGCTGAGCTGCCTTCAGCAAGAGATGTGTTTTCTGTATTTTTGTGAGTTTTGGAGCCCTAAAATTTGTTTAGAGTCATATTTTATGGGTATTTAAGGTGGCTGTGTGGGAGCTGTGAAACTTTGCTGCTTCTATGCTGCCATCTTGGCTCCACCCCTACCCCCCCGCCTTGTTTTGTAATGAAATAAATGGAGCGTTCACTATATTTTACAGGTGATCATTTACAGGGATTTTCAGTATGGGCTGTGTATTTGTTTCTCATCAGCAGATCAGCCCCATTAAATCTGGAGAGGTTCACCACCAAGTTTGCAACAGGATGATTATGTTATTGGCTATAGCATCTCTTTCAGACTGTCTACAGTTTTGTAGAGGTTGTGGACTGAAATCTGTGTTGGTAGAAAGAAGTTGTGTCGATACCAATGAAATCATTCATTTTTGGAGTGTCAAGATATGAAGTTTGTGTTCATTTCTACTTTAACATCATCATTAAAATTGCAGGTTTGGGGTCCTCTGTTTTCTTTATTATCTTGTAAGCCACCAAAGCACCCATGATTAGGATGCATAAATGAAAACATTTCCCTTTCCTAATTACTGCTAGGGATAGATTGTAAATGCTGCCTGAAACTCCTAAGTCAGTTTTCATGTAGTTAATTAGCAAAGGTGAGTGGCTCAGTTGGAAATCCATGGGGGAAACGTTAACAGCCTCAGTTGAGGACAATTCCATGTTCCCCAAGAGTGTTAACAAAATAATGCAAGAAATAAACTGGAACCTTAAGGGCAATGGATTTTCTCTTTTATTCTCTCTATGGACTGTACTTAAGACTAGCCTTTTAGTAGTTTGGACTAAAGGGACAAAGTATCTGTGGCTACAATATGTTACAATATCCCAGTGTTTGAGCTATACATTAGAATTATTCCTTATATCCTAAATAGAGAGCTATTGATTATGTCTGTTCAAGAGGATATATTCTCCCAAAAGAAGAGGGAAGAAACTTCTGTTATCACTTGATCTTTGTTTTTTATTTATTTACATCAGAAAATGTATCAATTGTTTCATCTCCCTCCTTACCTCTGTTTCTTAGAATAACTAGCTTTGTTCTAGGTACAGCTTGTGTGCTATCTCCTACAGGAAAAATTTCCTGATTTCCTTAGTACTTAGTAAATACCTCTTGAATTGAGTGAAGCTTCACTGTGATTTTTTGATAACTAAGGAAATAATTTAGTTGAACTACTTTAAATTCTTTAAACCCTTCAAATCTCTTTTATATGTCATTTAAACTTAAATTTTTACTACAGTGTAATATAAAATTAAAAAATCAGTGCTAGGCTGAATTATGAAGTAGATTATTATTAATTCCATTCTCTACCCTTTTTTTGTTTTTTCCTTTCTTATTTTTTGGAGGTCTCTTCCATTAGAAGTTACTTTTAGTCAGACCTCTGATATTAAAGGATTTTAAAATCAGATTAAAACTCTTCTTCGCTATGAAGAAAAACAAGCAAAAATGTCTTGTACAGGATTGCTGCCTTGTCATATATGCCATGTTCTGCCCAAGTTGTCCTCCATCTCTCTGCAATGAAGAGAGGACATATATTTTCATTTACTTTTTTTTTTCAAAAGCTTTATTGGTTTTCCCATTGCTCAGAGTTCAACTTCCTTTTAATGATTTCTTCACTTTGTTGTTGTCATTATATATATTTTTCTCTTGGATCTGTTTACTTTACTTTGTATCAATTCATACAAATCCTGAATTCGTATCACCTGGATGAGCCCTCTGTAAAAAAAAAAAAAGGGCATAACTTTAAGTTGGTATTTTGTACCTTCAGTTTGTAGAATATAACATTTTCATACTATGTTATGCTCACAACTTAAAAAAAAAATCCAGGATTCCCTTCTAGTGTTACTTAATAGTATGTTTACTTATAGTTGAATGGAGCATGCAAGCTCTCTATTGGTTCTCCCTTTCACTATCTGACTGTCCCATCTTTTTTTTCCAGTCACATCTCTCTGATGGTATCTTTTTTGCTTTTTGGAGGGCAACTGGGTTTAAGTAACTTACCCAAAGTCACATGGTTAGTAAGTGTGTCAAGCGTCTAAGGTCAAATTTGAATTCAGGTCCTCCTGACTCCAGGGCTGGTGTTCTATTCACTGCGCCACCTAGCCGCCCCAATGATATCCTTCATACCACTTTGTGCTGTCCTCTGTTGGTAACATATTGTAACCTTCTCTCACACATTATATGCCTCCTTCGTGCTTTTTTTTTTGTGACTGACAAGTTGAAGTCATTGTCCTCTTGATTATTCTGTGACTAGCCAAATAGCATCACCAGATGTTAAAGAGTTAAGTCTCTGCTTCAGGAAGTTTAGGTTAATTAAAAGCATTGTGCTGGCAGTCCAGGCCACTTTCCTATTCTCGTTCAATTAATTGTGTATGATGTTCATTTTTACTTTGCAGTTTCTGTTCAAGATATACACACCCACACACATACACATATGTGTATGTGTGTGTGTATATACTGATAGACCAGCTTTTTGGGTTGCCTCCAGTTTCATATCATAATTTGGATAGCAGGCATGCTTCATCCACTTAATTATTCCATGGGACTAGTTATGCCAAGCTCTTGATTGACTACAGATCTTATTTAGGAGTCTTTACAGTTTTTCAGGACTTGATGTAGTTAGCACAGAATTACCTCTAGATGAGATCGTGTAGCAGGAGTTCTTACCATGGGATCTACAGATCCTTATAGGGAGTCCATGGATAGATTTTTGGGAGTTCTATAAACTTGAATAGGAAAAAAATCATACCTTTATATTCACTAATCTGTAAAACAGCATTTTCTTTATTAATGAATGCAGGCAGTAAATATTCTGAGAAAGGGATCAGTAGGCTTCATACTGTCAAAGGGTGGTGGCAAAAAAAGCTAGAAACCTCTGATCTATGAGGACTCCTTTTTCCATTTGGACTTTGTGCTAGACATCTTCTAGGGCAATGACAAATATCTTTGACTAGTATACAGCTCTTTGTTTTATGTGCCTCTTGTTATTAGTAATTAGAGAATCATTAGAAAAAGTTATTTATTTGGGTGGCACTGGCCCTGGAGTCAGGAAGACCTGAGTTCAAATCCAGCCTCAGACACTTCACACACACACACACACACACACACATGCGCGTGCGTGCACACACAAAACTAGCCATGTGACCTTGGGCAAGTCACTTAACCCCAGCTGCCCTCCAAAACCAAAAAAAGAAAAAGAAAAAGTTATTTACTGTGAGGAATGTTATATGATTTTGACATGTTCCTTGGAGGTAACTAGTTGTAGAAGAATCTTTAACACTGTTTTCCTCTACTGAAACTTTTTAAATTAATAATGAACAATAATCACATTGGCTTTGTGTATTCTTTAATACCTTCTAGTCAGTTGTGTGACTCTGAATCCTGGTCCTAATCTATAAAGTTGTGGCGTGCTATAAAACACTATTTGTTTCCTTATGAATCATCAGGAATGCCTTAAGTGTGTGTGTGTGTGTATAAACTATTTCATGATACAGAGTTGGTAAGTAGTTGTGTGAATTGATAGTTCATTAATATTCTTGCTTAAATGTAGCATCTACAACAATAGACAGTACCTTAGGTGTAGTAAAATCAAAGGAGTAAAGTTGGACTATAATCACCCTTGTTTTGGATACTGTTATTTTGTTAATACGGCATATCACGTTGTTGTTGTTGTTGTTTTTACCATATTACACTTTTGGTTGAACCATAAGACCTTTGGGTCATCTGATGGGGTGGATTTTTGTTTATCTGTATCTTCTATTTCTGCAGTTCAAGAGATGGAACATGATTGAATTCAGAAGACTAGACAGATACAGAACCAAGAAATCTATGAGTATAACCTGTGAGAAATTCAATTAAATAAACGTTTATTAAGCACTTACTTTATTAAAGGCATAATGCTAGGTGCTAGAAATAAAAAATGAAATAATTCCTGTCCTCAAAGAGTTTACTACTTGGGGAGTATAAAATATACATAAATAAACTGATTAAAAAATAATTTCAGGAAAGGTAAAAGCACCAATTGGATGGATCAAGAAAAACTATAGTAAGTGGCATCCGAGTTGAGCCTTAAAGAAAATTAGAATTTCTAAGGGGAGGACAGGAAGAAATGCATTCCAAGTATGGGTAGTCTAGCTTATGAAAAAGTATGGCAACAGAAGATGAAATATTAAGTTGGAGGAATAGCCAGTAGAGCAATTGTATGGACTCTAGGGTACATAAAAGTGTTCTGGAATAGAAAACTTGGGTTCTTTATTAATTCTTTATATTTTATATTTATAAATGCCTATTTGTATATCATTTATGCATGTATAGATCATCTTGAAGTGATACAAATTTTAGACATTTGGAACAACTGATCTGCATGTTTGTTTCAACAGTGTACCAAGTCACCCTAATCAGAGAATAACATACTCCTTAATACTGTTTCTGGATTTTGTAGACCAGTGTATTATATTGAACAGATTGCATGACAGTGGAGTGAATACTACCCTATGCTACTGTCATCAGAAGAGCAAACATGAATGTAGGATTGGAATCAGATTGTTTTCAAGGAGCTATTCTGAATCAGCATTCACAGTAGACTCCAATGGAATATATGCTTCCTCAGGTTATTAAGAGCCACCCTGAAGCTGTTGTAGACTTGAAATTGACAGTGAAATTATCATAAGGGAACTTTTTTAGGCATCCTAATCCATTTTTGGTTGGCTCCAAAGTTTTCCTCAGTCTCCTTCTGCAACATCTACTCATTGGTTCTGTCATCTGAGGCCAAGCAAGACAAATATTCTTCTTATTTCACATGACGGTCCTGGAAATACTTAGAAGTGTCATGATAGCTGTATCAGGCCATTTCTTCCTCAGGCTAAATATACCTAATTCATTTCCCAGCCCTCATAGTATAATCTCTAAAACCCTCACCATCCTAGTCTCCCTTTCAAACTAAGATCACTAATTATGTTAAATATCTTACATATGTATGTGTATATACATGTGCACATATGTGTATATGTGTAGATATATGCATATTCTAGTTATTATAGAAAAGCTATAATTAGATTTCGTATTTAGGACAACTATATTACCCATTTATTCATTCAGATATTTATAGAGTTCCTGTTGTGTGCAAAGTATATATTATACACACACATGCATTCTGTGCATATTTGATATTCCAAGGTAAGTAAATATGTCTTATTTGAGATTTCCTATGATCTAGTATGCTACTGTATATGTATATTAGTTGTTTAGTAAATGTTTATTGATTTTAGTTCAATGAATAGAGTTAAACTGTGACCTGTGTCTGGTTGCACTGAAATTCCCATCATTTACTCCTACCCAAAGGTCAAGAAAATTAACCACAAGAAACCAGATGCACAGCCACAGTTTGTAGGTATGATAGAAAATGAAGTTTAATTTTTAAAAACTGCACAAGGGCATTGTTAAGGCATTATAGATTTCTGCCATTGCATTTAGGTATGCTAGTGCAACTCTGTAGTCTTTAATTTCCGGGGTACATTTTGAAGCCTTTCTTTTGGATAAAAGTTGTATTGACAACCCACAAGTCAATTAACATGCATTCATTTCTTACCTCCAAGGAGCTTACATTCCATTGAGATAGACAGTGTGTATATATCTGTATGCATATATACATCTGTATATATACACACACATTTATATAGAATATTTATAAAATAAATATAAAGTAATTTTGCAAAGGCATACCTTGTGTATAGGGGTAGTACTGGAGCTGAACTTTGCAGAAACCAGGGACTCTGAGAGGTGAAGGTAAATAGGGACTGCAATTCAATGATGGAAATATGTGAAATCTCAGTGAATATAGTTTGCTTGGAATATAGAGGGGAATACCATAAACCCGGAAAGGTGATTTAGAGAAGGTTGTGAAGGATTTTAAGTGCTCAGCAGAAGAGTTTGTATCTGACCCTAGAGATTTAATGATCCACTGGCATTTGAGTAGGGAATGACCTGATTAGACCATTGCTTTAGCAGCCCCGCTTTGTCAGCTTTCTAGAGAATAGATTGGAGAGAGGCTAGGCTTATGAGAGTCAAGAACTGACTAGAGGTAACAATATAAGTAGAGAAAAGGGCACAGATGAGAGAAATATGGGAGAGGTAAAATAAACAAGTTTGGTCAGTGATTGGATATATGGGATGAAGAGGAGTGAAGGGTCAAGGATGGCTCTGAAATTAAGAATCTGGTTGGTTTGAAGTATGGCAGTGCCCTTGGCAGAAATAGGGGAATTTGAAGAGGTATGTGTCTAGGTGTTCTACTGACTTCTTAAACTCAGTAAGCCCAAAATATAATGAGTAGGACTTGTTTCAGACAAACTACCATAATGAATTGTGTCTAGGATATGTTCCATTTGGTTTACCTTTCCAATATCCAATTGGAGATATTCAAAAGGAAATGAGTTCAATAGAGATACTAGGTCTTGGAGTCATATGTGTAGAGATTCCCAGAATCCCTCAACATTTGTGAGGATTATAGGTGCAGGATCCCTGTGTATATGAAAAACTGCAAAGTAACTCTAGGCTCTAACCCAGACATTTATTTCCAATGATTTGGATCATATTTATTTAACACACAAAACAAGTAAAACAGAACACTGCACCCATAAGAAAAGTGCAGTTTGTACATAAGAAAGATTAATATCTTGCACACCATATAGAGCCTTTGCAGCTTCCAGTGAAACTTCAGAATTCTTTTGTGCAGTTCTTTCTTCTACTCACTGCCTAAATGTGACTGAGTCTGGAATAGTAGAGAGACCAAGTAGAATTCCCAAAGAGATTGTGTAGCCCGAAGTTCTTTAGTACACTGAAACTTTTAACAAAAATGAACTGTTTACAGTAAATTTATATATGTATACTTCTGGTAGTAAATGATAAAACAAATTGATAAAATGCAGTATTTGCATTTATGACTTACTATTTTTTGTTGTTGTTTTTCCTTTTTGCTTCTCGGAGGGAGGAAGGTAGAGCAATTGGGGTTAAAGTGACTTGCCCAAGGTCACAGGGTTAGTATGTGTTAAGTGTCTAGAGCTGGATTTGAACTCAGGTCCTCCGGACTCCAGGGCTGGCACTCTATTCACTGTGCTACCTAACTGCCCTTTACTATTTTTTTTTGGTTTACATACACACATTGTATGGTAGTAATGCAGTAGATAGAGTGTCAGGCCTATAGTCAGGAAGACCTGAGTTCAAGTTCAGTCTTAGATATTGGCTGTGTGACCCTGGGAATGTCACTTAACCCTGTTTGCCTCAATTTCCTTATCTGTAAAATGAACTGGAGCAGGAAATGTCAAACCACTCCAGTATCTTTGCCAAGAAAAATGGAGTCACAAAGAGTCAAACACGATTGAAATGACTGAAAAAATCTGATTTGGCAATTAGGTATCATTCATTCATTCACGAGCATTATTAAGCACTTGCTAAAAGCCAGGGGTGATGCTAAGCCCTGGAAATACAAAGAAAGGTGAAAAAAATAGTTCTTGTCCTCAAGGAGCATACTTTATTATGGGAAGAGAAAACATGTAAATAATTAGGTACATATAAGATCATATGTTGTAGATATGAAGGTAATCTGAAAGGGGGAAGGAATTAGCAGTTAGAAGAACTGGTAAAAAAAAACCATGCAAAGGTAGGATGTAAGCTGTTTTTTGAAAAAAAAAATAGGGAAACTTAGAGGTAGAGGTCATTCCAGTCATGGGGGAGCCAACGCAGAGACAGGTACTAGAGATGGAGTCTTTGAAGTATTGTGTTTGAGAAACCACAGGTAGGTCTATATATGTGTGTAGCTGCTGAATCTTAGAGCATGTGAAAGGGATTGAGGTGTAAGAAAGCTGGAAAGATGAAAAAGGGCCAGGTTATGAATAGCTTTAAATGCCCAATAGAGGACTTCATATTTGATTCTGGAGGTGATAGGGGGCCACTGGAGCTCATAGAACAGGGAGGTGATATGGTCAAATCTCTGCTTAGTAACCTTGTGAAGGATAGAGAGAAGACTGAGGTAGGAAGACCAGTTAGAAGACTTTGTTATCTAGGAGAGAAATGATAAGGGCCTGTACCAGAATTGTGGTAGAGTGTGTGAAGAGAAAGGAACATGTGTGAGAGATGTGGAGGTAGGTAGGGCAAGATTTGGCAGTGGTTTGACTATTTGTGATGAATGCAATTGAGAAGTCTTAAAATGACCGCCCACTTAAAATGTGAGTAACTTGGATGGCAGTAATGCCGTTGACAGTAACAGAGAAGTATAGAAAAAGGCATGATTTTCGGGAAAACTTAATGAAGTTCTGTTTTGTTCAGCTTGCATTTGAAATGGCCATAGGATATCCAGTTCAAGAACTGAGAAAAGTGGAGAAATGTATGACTATGGCTTGTCAGAGAGACTAAGCCTTCTGCATAGAGAGGATCATTGAACCCATGAGAGTGGGTGAGACTATAAAGTTTAATAATACAGAGAAAAAAGAAGTCAGAGCCTTCAGGAACACACACAATTAGAGAACATGGTATAAAGAACCAGAAAAGAAAAAGCAGTTAGCCAAAATGACTAGTCAAAAATGGTAGGAAATGGTAAAGCCTAGCTCTCCAGGACAGCTGCACTAGCAAAGACGTTCAACAAACACCAGACTAAGTTGTGATTGGGAAATACAAGGAAAAATTACAATATATTTTTTTAGCCCAGGTCAGTATTGGGAAGCAGATACTCATGGGATACTGAGTTTAGGATCTAGGTGGAAGGGTACTATGGAACCAGGACCTGTAGTTGTGTACCTGGGCAAGAGAGAACCCCAGATTCACAAGGGAAGTGCAAGGAATAGGAGCCGAGTAGCAGGTCTTCTACTCATACCCACAGCTGAATGACATCTATTACAGAAGGATGAGGGGATGTGAGCCTAGGGGCAGAAGTGGTTTTGGACCCTAGACTGTGTTCTGGGCAAGAAGCAGGAATAGAAGTGAGCAACAGTTGAGTGGCTCTGATACCTGTAGCAGGGTCTTGGACATAGTCTAGCCCCTAGGCCAATTGGAGTGTTGCAGCAGAGTAACCAGAGCAAGGAGCTTAGATCAAGGGAGAGTCTATAGTTGTTCTGAAACTGTCTAATGAGGGCCGGGGCCAGCAGCATGTTACTAGAGGCAAATTTACAGTTGTGTAGCTTGTAAACTTCAGACCCCAGATAAGACTGCTTTAGGTGTACTGAAAGCTTGTAGGTCCCCAGCCTCAGCACCTCCTGATATCCAGCACTTAGTAACCAGAGAAAGCAGCAGCAATACCCAGAGAATACAAATTAGGATCAAACAAGGCCTAGACAGTTCCTTCACCAAGTGCAAAGAGCCTGGAGCTAACCCAAAGTCCCAATTCAAGAAGTAAACTTGGAAAAATGAGTTAGCAAAAAACTGACTCCCATAATAAAGAGCTATTATGGTGACAAGGACACAAACCTGGAAGAAGGGAATTAACTCCAAAACATCTAATGGCCTTTTCTCCTTCATAATGTTTCTGGACTTCTCTGTACCATGTAACTTTGTCAGTCACCATTTCCTTTTAGTAACTGTCTTCATTGTAGGTTTTCTTGATACTCCTTTCTTCTGATTTTAATCCTTGTTGTCCACCTGCTTCTCAGTTTCTTTTTCTTGTCCTTTTTTTGAGGTTTAAGTTAATTTTTTTATGTAGAAGTCCATTCTCCCCTCAACATTCAAGTAATTTTCATTTAAATGATGAAGTGACTGCTTTCTCAAGGCATTTAGTCACTTAGAAAAGGAGATATATAGGGCTATAGCTTGCCAGTATTGTTGGATCAAGTAAGAGGTTTTTTTTTAATTCTGGAGAAGAGACAGGCATGTTTGTAGGCAGCAGGGAAAGAATGAATAGATAATAAGAGATTGAAGATAAGAGAGAGAACAGCAGAGTCAGAGGTATGTGACCATCTCTGTAACTGAAGTGGAATGGAGGAGTAGGTCATGGGAATTGAGTAGATTAAGAAAATGGGACATTAAGAGCATTTGAGAGAATAACAAAACAGATATTAAATTCCTTTAATATTAGGTCAGGCAATGAGGAGGAGAGAAAAACCGTGAGCCAGATATAGAACACATGGAGGAAGGAAGGAAAATGTCTTAGAAATCTTAGATCAAAGCCAAAAGGATTTGAACTAGACAGATTTTGATAGTGTGAATAGAGGTTGATTAGTGAATTTGGTGAAGGGAAGGTCAGAAGTGGCAGTGAGAAGCGAGAAGTATTCTGACTCTCCTTTCATAACTAGTGAGTTGGGGGAAAGAGTTTAGAAGGGAAAGAAGTATCTAGTACTGGAAAAGCTGGCAAAAGAAACACCTGTGGGAAGGGAACTTTGTCTCAAAGAAAGCTAGAAGATGGAAGAAGCGAGAGGTTTAAAATGAAATATGTTAAGTATGAATCAGGCATTCATTGGGTACTGTGAAAAGAATAGGGAAATCTGGAGTAGAGCGTAAGGATGGTAAGGTTGAAGTGGGTACACCTAAAGGAGTAGCCACATGAGAATGGAGAACAGGGTTAGTACATCATTTCATAAGGATTGAGGAATCACTGGAATGGGAAGAGTATAAAGGGATAAAAGTAAGCTAACCATTGAGCAATAAGGTTATGCAAAGTATCAGTGGTTGGATAGAGGTTGGCTGAAAGAGGAACAAGATTAATGTTCCAGGATTTCCCTTGAGGTTCTTCCTCTTGGTAAATGGAGATGTGTTTTACTGGAGAAAGTCTTAGAGAGGGGCAGAAGGTAGAAGAGGTGTTGACTTGTAGGGAAGACCTGATCTAGATATAGCCTTGGGTCAGAGATCTTTTGGGATGGAAGGTGAGCAAACTATTCCTCACCCCTACTTGTATTTTAGGGGAAAGTCTTGGAAGCTAGCAGGTCACATACATGAGGTCAGGCACATTACCTTTTGATTGTTAATTAGGCAGTATACTTAGATACTAAACAAAGAATGTCAAGTTACATTATTTTGCTTTAAGCAAAATCTTTTAAATTTCCACAGTTTCACTCTAGAATTTCTTCAGAATGCATGAGGTCAGTATCCTTGTACAAAGCTTGGCAATGAAATACTCAACCTTTCCTTTCATTTTTTTACTTTCCCTCCCCTTCCTCTATATAACCTGTCTGACCCCCAGCCCTGCCTTGTGCTTCCCATCTCATATTGATGCATCTGAAATGCCATTCTAAAATAAACTGCCTAATTAATTATAACTATCAAAAGACTTTTTTTTAAAGTATATATGAAGATAGGGGTTGGTACCACAATAGAACTTAAGTGGAAGAAAGTTAATGTTTTGTAACAGGAAACATACTGGTTTTTTTTTCAGATAACAGATACAAATCTATGTTTGTTCAAGTTATAAAGTAGAACTTGTAAGTTATGAATCAACATTAGAATGTAGTAAATGTTCATTTGTAAACATGGGATGTATACTTTGTCTCCTCCCTACTGACTCAACCTTGAACCACGTTAAAAAAGGGGGAGGAATAAAAGGTCAAAGTTCCAATCTGGTGCCATGTCAGATAGATTTAATAAATGAATTCTGTTCTAACATGGTCTTAACTTCCACATTCTTGATATTGGATTTTCTACTGTAGTTTTATCTCTGAATTAGAATGAACTTTTAGAGAATTGTTTCTTTTGGTACATAACTCAGAGAGTAGGGCCATCTATGCAAGTCAACTTGTGAAGTTTACAGATGGTGCTCTGGTGGATCTTAGATTTCCTTAGTGTTGATATGACCTGCACCCAAGCCAATTGAAACTCTGCTGTGCTTTACCATCTTGTATAATTCTTGTCCACATTCTCCCATAGATACTTAACAGATCTCCCACCATTCCAGTCAACAAGCATTCGTTAAAGATTTACTACACTTACCAGACATTGTGCTGAGTTCTGGGGATACCAAGAACAGCATAAACACAGTCCTTGCCCTCAAAGAGCTTACCTTCTAATGGGGAAATAAACTTCAAATAGCTATGTACCTATAAGATCTTTACAGTTAGATGTAATTACATTTATTTTGAGTGTATGTTATATTTTTCTATGTATATATTTCTACATAGTAGCATGCGAACTTCCTAAAAGCAGGGACTATTTAATTTTTGGCTCACATCCCCAGAACTAATAACAATTCTGGCTCATAGAAGCCACTTAATAAATGTTTGTTCAATTGAATTTTTTCCTTCTAAGAGGTACGCAATATATCAAAATAAATAAAATCATTATTCGCTCAAGAGATTTGCTTTAATTTAAACTTTTAAGATTTTAAGAAACAAATCGATTTTTAGGTTTGGGAGAAAAGGGTAGTGTTAAAAGAGAGTGTCTTCAAACTGGCAGAACTGCTTCTTTGACTTGTTATTAAGAAATCACAATATTCTAATATGAAATTTTAATGGTTAAATAGGTACTCATAAAATAAATTGATTCTTCTTGAGAATAATTACTAAAGGATCTAGCTTAGATGTAGTATTAGCAAGACATTCAGTTCAGTGAGCTCTCTAGGAGCACCAGGCGCCTTAGATTATACACTGGGGACAGACAGATGAAAAAGTAGTTTCTGACTTCTAGGAATAGAGAGTCTAATGGAAGAGGATGGTGTGGGGAGTAAGACTTATAAACAAGTACATAAAGAGTGTAGTAAGGGCAGAAGAGAAGCTTGGGACCTGGGGTCTCTATTACTGGCATACAGAACCAACCATACAGACAGTGGGGAAAACAGAGACTTTTCTTCAATATAACCCAGTACTGCCTTTGCCTTTTGTTGCCTAACACTTTCTCATTCCTTCCTTTCTCACCATTTTACAAAGTCCTAACCTTTTCCCTTCTGATATAGATCTCTGCCCCTTAGGGTAACTATCACCTACCCAGACCCAGGCTTTAGCAACAACTACCCAAGGACTATGGGGAAAATACCTTCCATCTCGAAGCTGACCGTACCTTGCCTGCCATCCAGATAATTTTCTGACTGGAGCAAGCGCAGACCTCTACTAGTTTTGGGTTTAGAGGCAGTAGCCAGCAATTAAGACTGTAATGGGTTACGTTTGGCACTGCAGATCTTATTGGCTTTCCCACCAAAACCAGCCTACTTCTGAACTTTCCCTGGCCGCTACCAGGGAAATTCCAGGCACCCCGATTCTCTGCCATTCTTGGGCCCTCACATATCCCACCAGTTTCCAGATTTTGTCTTTCCTTCATCCACAACATCTCTTGCATCTGCCCTCTTCTCTTTATATTCACACAAACACCATCCTAGCCCAGCCCTCAAGTCAAATTTTATTTTATCAGTGAACCAACAAACATTAGGTGCTAGTTGTTTGTCCAACCCAGGTTGGAGCCTGCAAGATACACAAAAGGAACAATGAATGAATGAAAAAAAACTGAGTGCTTGCTATGTACAAAACACTGTGACAAGTGCAAATAGAAGAAAAATATAGTCCCTGCTCTAAAGGTGGTCACACTGTAATAGCGAAAGAAAGCATACAAGTTTTAGCTTCAAGTCAGTTGGAAAGGCTCCATGGTCTGTGGCAAAGCAAATGGTAATTCATCTTCTTTAATATTATTTCCATTGATGTGCTAAGGACTTTGGTGGCAAGAACTTTCTTTTCCAAGTCTTCAGTATTTCTGGTGGCTAAGAAAGCAGAGGCTATGGCATTCATAGAAGCAGTTGCCAGTTTGCATCTAGGCAGCTAGGGGACACGGTAGATAGTGTTATGCTTGCTGTCAGAAAGATCTGAGTTCAAGTCTTGCCTCAGACCCTTAGTAACTGTATGACCCTAGATAAGTCATTTAACTTCTCTGGGCTTCAGTTTTCTCATCTGTAAATTGGAGATAATAACAGCATCTACCTCAAGCTGATGTTGTATAAATAAATGAGACTTTGTAAAACCCTTGGAAAACCTTAAAGCTTTATAGAAATATTAGCTATTATTCCCTCCATCAGAGTTGATACTCTGGATGATGGCTGTTGAAGCTGGGCTGGAAGAAGGGCTGGTATTCTGGGGATACCAGAATCTGCTGTTCCTGGGTGTGTTGAACACAGAGTCCTGGCCTGTCTTTATCATAGTACAGGTGGAGGTGGTTTGACTTGGCTGTCATACAATGCCTCCTGCTTTTCTCTGCCCTGTATGTGGTAGTTGTGGTAGGAAGGAGCAGATTCATATCGCAGCCTCATGACTGTGAAGAAACCCATTTCCTTTCTATAAGTGAGCTACATAGGCTTTCCAACCCACATTACTTATTTCAGCCCACACTAGGGAGTCCATCTCCTTTCATGCCCCACCCCCTGTCTACATAGTCTACATGACTCACAGTACCAATGAAGACATGAGTCTGGGTTTGTATGTTTCTCTGCTATGCTGATCTTTTGGATCTGTAGCCTTGCTTTTGCCTCTTATGGCTGTCAGTGTATCAGTGTCTCCATGTGGTCCCAGGTTCTTGGTCCCTCCACTTCCCTGAAAGGGGCATGTGAACGTGTAGACCTTTCTCTAGCTCTCCTCACAGCCTGTGATTTCTTAGTTCCAGGGGAATTCTCCCCAGGAGAATTCCTTGTAAATGGGAGAAGGGAAAAGAGGGCTTACCTTCCTATCCCCTACATTTGCATTTCTTTCAGTATTGTTTAATGTAGTGCCTTGTTCATAGTAGGAACTTGATTAAATCTCTTGAACTGATTATAATGACTCTGTTTAGTCTAAGTGAAATTGAGTGAAGGATTCCATCTTTGTTAGTATAGTAATATGGGTCTTGAGCAAGCTGCCTGACCTTCTTGGCCTCTGTTTCCTCCTGTCCGAAATGAGGAGTTGGGCAGGATGATTTCTAAGAGCTCATCTAGCTCTGTATCTTGTGGGTTTTTTGTTTTGTTTTTTTTTTTTTAGATTGCTAATCTAGGTTGGAAAGTTTCAACCTTTGCTTCCGAAAGGAAAGGAAAGCTTAATTCAGAAGCTTGATTATCATTCAGGTCTGGGAGATTTGAAGAGGAGAGGACATTTTAGGGAGAGGGAAAAACTGGAGTAACCCTGGTGCCAAGACTATGTGCATGGCAGACAGTGACGAAGAATATAGGATTTCCTCTTAGAAAGTTAGGTAAAATGTGGTTTTATTGACATTAGTACCAGAGTGCAAAGAAAACTTTCAAAGCAGTGGAAACATTTTCCAGAGATTAGCATCAGTAGTGTAATATGTTAGCTTTATAATATGAGTTTATCTTTGCTTTTTTAAGACAACAGGGAAACTTGAAATTTAGTTTCAGTGTATACTAATGGAATGGAATGCAACTGTTTTTGTCAGCTGCAAAAAAAAACCCTGAAAAAATTATCCTGATTAGTGGTTAATTTTGGAAGTAACAAACTATTTTTTAGATTAAATCTCTTATTCCCTTCCCATTCATTAGATTACCCTCCCCTACATTTGAGGAAATATAAGCACGTGCATTTAATTATTTTTAAAAATTCAGTTCTTGGTTTCTTTCTTAAATGTTACTTTTGTGTGTTTTCAGTTGTAAACTATTGATTTCTCTGTATATTGTATAATTCCCCTTAGATTATTATGTTCTTTGAGCTGTATCTTCTGTCATCTTAGCTGGATTAAATGTATGATTCAGGTTTTCTATTAACGAAGAACTTTTTTCTTAAACCTCCTATAAATTTCCATCATTTCTTCAACTAGTTATTCTTCAGATAACTTTGTTTTTCTTATGGGACACTAGCTTCAATAGTGCCTCTCAGAAAAACTATGAATACTTTTATATTAGACTCTTTTTCTCCTAAATTAGAAAAATTCATTAGGATCTGATTGTGTTGATTATACCCTTATTTCTTAACTCTCGGTAATACCAAAAGAACGATTACAATATTTTTGTCATTGTGTAAATTGCTCTTTTTATCAGTTCACTTTGTATCAATTCAAACAAGTCTCCTAGGTTTTCCTGAAACTATCCTCTTCATCATTTCTTACAGCATGATAATATTCCATAACATTCACATACCACTTGTTCAGCCATTGCCCAATCCATGGGCATGGCCAACTTCAGTCATGAATTTACAATTCTTTGTTGCCACAGAGAGCTGCTATAATATCTAGCTTATGTTGTTACAATTTACTTGGATAAATATTTATTCCTAGCCTTTTAAAAGCCCTAATTGTTTCAATGCATAAATCTCCTTATGATTTGTATACTATATAATAAATATAATAATAATAATGATCTATTAATTCTAATTGTAGCTTTTGTAGTTAGTAAATGGGTCTGCAGCCTCAGGTTGGTAAGGATAACTGATGAGAAGTATCCTTGTATAGCTAGATCATTTATGTATAGTGACCATATTTCCCAAACCTAAAACTGGGATATGTGGTCTGACAAAGGATTTTTTTTCTACCAAGTCTCTTTAAAAGTCTACTGTCTTTTCTTGAAATTGGGGCTGCTCTGGGAAACTCAGGTCTATGGTTGCCGTATATCTGATTCAAATTTCAGTATGGAACATTTCCCATTCTTGTGTCTTATCATTAAAATTTTGTCAGCATATTTGCTTTTTTCCTAACCCCATAAACCAGTCAACAGGAATTTATTGAGAGCTGAAAGTCTTCCTGGCACATGACTGAGTCAGTGTATCATTTAATCACATGCCAGTAATTTTTCAGTAGAGCACACAGATTGCATATGTATTTTAGCCTGTATTTAGACTTCAGAAAAATGTGGTTTGGGACCAGTACATATTAACAGTTGTAGTTTTGTATTCTGAAAAATTGAGAACATATTTTCTTCATGATTTCACTTTAAAGGAACAGCAAACATCATATTCAAGTACATCCACCAGATTGAGTTTATGGTCAGATAAAGCTTTTTGTGACTGAAGACATGATTTTTGGACACTATTCAATGTTGTCTATATTTTAATCATTGAGAGCAGTTTCCATAACATTGACATGGCTATTAATTTTGTAAGACATGTCATTCCAGCTGTCAGACTGCCAAACTTTTTTTGCTAGAAGCTAACTAAGTCTGAGTCATAATTTCATTGCTTTATGTTTTGCTATCTCTGATATCTACTACTGTCTGGAATATTAAGACTCATTCAGAATACAAGGCAGGACAAGTTAACAATCAGCCTTTCTTCCCTCTCCCTTCCACATAGAACTGACTACATAGTCCAAGTAATTTTTAGGCTTCAGGCGTTTAAAGAGCCTGTTAAGAGTCAAGGGATTTGAAAAGTTGTTTGAAGGAAGATGTTTTTTCCCCCAGTACCCCTCTTTTGGGGGGTGGAGAAAGTTCCAATGATTGAAATTTAGAATGCAAATATATATATATATATACATATATCTAATATGAATATTTTTTTTAGAGATTGGAGCTGAGGATAGCATATATTAGATGGTATGTGATCAAATTAATTTCAAATATTTAAGCCAAACAACATTATGATTGAATTAATTTTGTTCTATTTGCAGGGGGAGTCAGTTTAAATATTGTACAGTTTAATAAATGATGATATTCTCACCAGAGCTGTGCTTTTAATCCATCCAAGTTTTGAGTTAAAGTGTGGTGATTTCAGGGATGGCTAGGTGGTGCAGTGAATAGAACAATGGCCCTGGAGTCAGGAGGACATGAGTTCAAATCCAGCCTTAGACACTTAACACTTACTAACCATGTGACCTTGGCCAAGTCACTTAACCCCAATTACCCTGCCTTCCCCAAGAGCAGAAAAACAAAACAAAAAAAGGTGGTGATTTCAAGGAATGAGAAGCAAAGAAATAGATATCAGTGAGCAGGATATAATGACAAGTGAATTAAAATTAGTGTAGAAGTATATTTACTTAGTTGGGTAACATAAGGGACATCTTGCCTTTCTATGTTCACAAAAAAAATGTATTCTGGCACTATATCATCTCCTCCTGTCTACCCCCTACTTTTCCTTCCCCTATATAGGAGTCACACAATTTATGTTACATTGTTATTTGTTGAATTTAACTGTTGAATCTTCCATTTAGTATTTAGTATAATTTTTGATAGGAGAGATATCTACCTCTTTATTTTCCTTTACTCATTATCTTATCACTAGTCTCAGTTTTTAATAAGATTTATTGATATACTTTTAAATATTCACTTTTTAAAATAGGGGAAACAAAGGTAAATTTTTAAAAATGTATTTATTTACTTTTAGTTTACAACATTTCAATTCTGCAATTTCTTGAGTTCCAAATTTTCTCCCCTCCCCCTCTTCCCCTTTAGTCCCACTCAAGGTGGCATGCTGTGTGATATAGCTTCTACAAATACAACAAAGATACATTTATATAGCTTGTGTTTTTAGGTAGCTTGGTAATCATTATAGCTATGTTTTTAGAGACTTCTTTGATGCCATTAATTTTACATCATTCAGTTTCAGATATGTCCTTTGCTCTCTTACTTCTCCTCATTCTTTCTTAACAAAGGAAACAAAGAATTAAGGAAAATCAAATTAACAGAGGACCTCTAATAGAAAACATCACATTCTAACCCTATAGCCTCCCACTTCCAAAAAAAATGAAGGAGATGCGTTTTCTTATATCTTTTTCTGATCCAAGATTGAGTATTTCACTTACACAACATTTACATTCACTTTTCTGTGTTTTATGTTGTTATAGTCATTTAAAAAAATGTTTTTTGAAAGGGTGATTTGAACTGCTGACTTTGCTGTTTGAGCAGCTGTTTGATACGTTAACATTTGAAACACTTTTTAAATGACTTTGAATTTGGAATTTCTTTATATGTTTTTGGATAATGTCATTTTAAAAAGTCTAATAGTTTCTTTAATCCCCTAAAACCCTTTGTTTTCTAAAGCTTTAACCAAATTGGTTAGACAGATTTGGTTTTCCCCCTTTTATAAAAAAAAGTATTTGTGTGGTCTTAGTTGTCTAAATGCTATGTTTGAGGCTGAAATTTATTAAAGTTCATGAACAGCATATAGTCTTTACAAGTAGTATTTTGTTTTGATAATAGATTTTTGTGAACATACATTTTTAAAGACTCAGATAAATTAGCTTTATGTTAGAGTAAAACTGTTGTGATTTTCTTTCATTTTCTGGGGCTGGCTTGAAAAAACATAATCCCTCTTCAGTGTAGTTACTGGAAAAACAGACAATGAATAACAGAGGAAATTTCTGACTTGGATAATTTCCAGGCATTTTAGTGAAAGGATGTTATAAGTAATGATGGACATGTATTTCTCTTAGTCAGAATGTAGCTTTGGTTTTAACCCACTGAAGCTTCTGAGTAGATGATAATTTTCATAGGATTTTTTTCTGTTCAGAACCTAGAAATGAACTTTGGTGTAGTTATCACTTTTTGCATATTGAAATATGTCTGTATAACACTCATTTGCTGTGTGAATTGAGAAACTGACAAATTTTAAAACTTAATTTCTGGTAGGAAGAAAAAGCTGTATAAAAACAAAACACTAGTAACTGTCGCCATAGTAAAAAACTCTCTTCCTTTCATATTTGATTCCCTACTGTTCAGGACAGTATTTGGCATATTTAGTAAGCTCTTAATAAATGCTATTCATTCATTTATGCATTTACTTACTCATTCTGAAACATAGCCTAGTTGATTCTTAGGAAAATGAAGACAAGAGTCTTGCATTTTGAATAGTACTTATAATTTACCACTTTTGTATATATACTTCTTCTTAGGGTAAAAAACAATCCAAGTAGAGTATCTAGGAAGAGCTATAATTTAGAATATGCAAACTTCTAAAAACATTAGTTAAAATGTCTATTCTTGGTGTGTAAAATTTTAAATATTGAAACAGATACCTTGGTACTTAATGAATACATTCATTCTGAATCTTAAAATGCTTAAGAGAGAACATAAATAGAAAAAGGACTTGGATTTGAATCTTGGTTGTCATTTAACCTCTCTAGGACTTAGTTTTCCTTTTCTATAAAATGAGGGTAATGGACTAAATGATCTCTAAGGTTCCAAATCTTGTGTTCCTATGACTTACATGATTTTATGGTCTTTTATAGGCAGGAATATTGCTTAGTTTTTCATCTGAAACTAGTCTTCTCTTTTCTTTCCATTTTGCATTTCATATATTTATTCCTAGACTTAATCATTAGTTCTTATTTTGCTATTCTTTTACATAGTTCAAGATGGTATTTTCAAATAAATTCTCTCATTTCTCTCACTTCATTTATGCCTTACAATTTAGCTGATTATCCATCTTGTGGCTCTTCTATGACTGCTATTTAAAATTTTGAGTTTCATGGTTAAAGCTTGTTTCAACTTTGATTCTTAAATGTCTGCATATCATCTCCTTTTTTGTACATGAAACCATGCATCTTTATTTTGTACTTGCTTGCTTTTCAATTTAAGGATATAATAAATTCAGGTGTCTTAAACAACAATGAAACCAGTGCCCTTGGATGGCAGAGTAGGATGGAAGGGAGCACAATGTAAGAAGTTGGAAAGATAGGAAAGGTCTAGGTTATGGAGGGCTTTAAAAGCCAACTGAGGATTTTATATTTGATCCTAGAGGTAATAGACAACCACTGGGCTGTTATAGTATTGAACAGGGAAGCAAGGAAGTGGTGGGTAATATGGTCAGATTACAATTTGGGAAGGTCACTTTGGCCGCTAAGTGAAAGATGAACTGAAATGGGGAGAGACATGAAGCTATGGAGACCAACCAGAAAGCTGTTGGCAATGGGTCCAGACATGAAGTGCTGTGTCAGGTTGCTGACAGTGTCAGAGGAGAGAAAGGAACACATACAAGAAATGTTTTGAAGGTAAATTAGCAGGATTTAGTGACAGATGAGATAAAGGTTTTGAGAGATAGTGTGATGTTGAGAATAATCCCCAATGTTGATTGGAATATTGCTACAGGGATGGTGATGCTCTCAGTGGTAACAGGAAATTTAGGAAGAGGGAAAGGTTTCAGGAGAAAATAATGAGTAGTGACTTTGGACATGTTGAGTTTAAGTTGTCCGTGGGCCATCCACTTTAAAATGTTCAGTAGGCAGTTGGGCTAAATAAATAACTCTGGGAAATGTCTACCTAAAGATGATGATTGAATCCATGGAAGCTGAGATCACCAAATGAGATAGTACTAAGGGATGAAAGAAGAGGATCCAGTACAGAGCTTTAGGGGATTCCCATAATTAGTGGGTATGATCTGGATGAAGATCCACCAAGGGAGATTAGAAAAGAGTAGTGAGACAGATTAAAGGTTAAGCAGGAGAGAGCAGTGTTACAAAAACCTAGAAGGAAGAGAATATCAAGGAGGAAATAGAAGCACCAGATATAGACAGCCTTCTCAAGGAGTTTAGCCACAAGAAGAGAGCTGAGGAGCAGTAGCTTGAAAGCATAGATGAATCTAGTGAGGTTTCTTTGAGGATTGTGGAGACACAGTCCTGTTTGTAGGCAGTAGAGAAGTTATGAGTAGACAAGAAGAGATTGAAACTTAGTGAAGGAGAGGGAATGATGGAGAGGACAGGATGGAATGAGATCACTTGTGCATGTAGCAAGGTTTGCCATCTCAAAGAGAAAGGCCACCTCTTCAGGTAAGATGGGTGAAGGTAGAAATAGGAGGGTAAGGCATCTTTGTGAGATAAGGAACAGGGGAGAAGAGGGCGCTCTCAAAAAACCTCAGATTTTTTTTCACTAAAATATGAGGCAAAGCTGTCAACTGAGATAATTAGAGAGGGAAATCTATACGAGGCTTGAGAACAGATGAAAGTATTTGAAAAAACTACTGTGGCATGGGGGCAGCCAAGGTGGTACAGTGGATAGAGTGTCAGGCTTGGAGTCAAAAGGACCTAAATTCAAATTTGATGTCAGACAGTTATTAGCTATGTGACCCTGGGCAGATCACTTAGTCCTCTTTGCCTCCGTTTCCTCTTTTGTAAAATGAGCTGGAGAAGGAGATGGCAAACCACTCCAGTATCTTTACCAAGAAAATCCTAAATAGGGTCCCTAAGAGTCAGACACAACTAACAGACTAAACAACAACTGTGGTGTGAGCTACAGTGAATTAATTAGGGAGATGTAATAGGATTGCCTTGCTATAAAGGGGGTCCAATTGAGATTTTGTAACATGGATTTGTAGTAGATCAGGTTAACATTCAGGATTTTTCTCTACCGTTGTTCAGCAGGATGTAAATAGGAGAGAAGACTGAGCAGATTGTAGGAGTAATGCCCAGCTGGATCTTTGCATGGCAAGGATGGTGGTAGGTCAAGGGTCTTGAAAAAAAAGAACAGAGGAAAGAGGAGAATGCAGTTATTGCAAGGCTCATGACATGGGAAAGATCCATGGGGTTCTTTTGGGAGCCATAGAATATCATGGTGAGGATAAAGAACAGGGTTCAGGGTTCAGAAGCAGAAAGATAGAATGACAAAAAATTGTGACTGAGGAAAGGAATTTTTGAGATCATTGTCATGGAAGTGGAACACTGGTGGGTGATAGCAGAATCAAAAGTTTGCCCACTTCTCTGTGTGGCTGAGATGGGTGGAGGAATAAGTCATGGGAAAGGGATAAATTGAGGAACTAGGAATTCAGTGAGTTTGAAGGAATATCAATATGTACATGGAAGTCCCCTAGTATGAGAGCAGGGGTTGGGGCAGAAAGACTGCAAGTCTCAGCAGAACTAGGTTTGAGTTCTAACTCTGTTGCTTAGTAATCTGTGTGATTCTGTTTAAGTCACTTTAGTTACTTAATCTCCCTAATTCTCATTTTCTCATTTGTAAAAAGGGTTGTTATGAAGAAAGTTCTGTGTAAACTCAGGCATATAGAAAACCGCCTTCCCTGACTCTGACTGGCCATACATGCTCTCGGTTCTTGGATGCTTTGGCGATGGTATGGCCTCTGACTGTTGCCAGCTATGTGTGTCTTGGGCATTTTGAGGATGGTGAAACCATGTCCTTATTAGCCACTGAATGGGAAGAGCCAGTGGTGGCTCAATAGACCTTTAAAAAATAGTATCTCACCTTTTGTTTTATTCTTCTGCTTTGCAAATCATGTCAGGACTGAGTTTGTCCTGTAGAGGGGGTGGGGGATGGATAGTATGAACCCTCCTTGAAGGCAAGGCTTATGTTTGTGGCTTTTTATTTTTTTGCACTCCTAGCACCTAACACAGTAGGCAGAGATTTCTGGAAAGCTCTATTGGAGAGGCTTGAAGTTAGAGGTAATAAGGAAATCAAATTATAGGACAAAAAACTTTTTAAAGCTCTCCAGAAGTGACAGGGAATCCTTACTCTGACCTGCACCTGTGTAGGTGTCATCTTGATATAATTTTGAGTTGTCAGGACACTCTGGATGGTTTTCTCATTCTCACTGTGGCTTGGGGAAGGGAGGGGTGGTGGCAAGATACAGGGTTTTGAGCAAGAAATACTATGCATTAGAGTTCCCTCCTATTAGCTGAGGCTTAGGAAGGGATTCCAATTACTCATACAATTACTGGAGAATGACTTTGGTAAGTAATGCAAAAGTGTATAGTTGTTTTAGCAATTAGGAATAAAATGTGAGAAACCATTTACTTTCAAGCTATAAGTAATGAAATTATATTTAGTAGAAGAAAGTAAAAGTCCTTTATTTGACATTCTTAATATTTGACAAAAACCAGAATTGACTTTTACTTTGTATGACCTATATAATCTTTTGGTATATTGACAGGAAATATTATTTTTTACCATATTCTGGAGACATTTTTGCCCATTTTTTTTTGCAAATGTCAGTTCAGTGTTTTCATCTCTACCAAGTTTGGGAGCACAACTTGGAATTTGAGTGGGTGAAGTAGATAATTTAGTAGTAGATTTCTGATTTTACTTTGTTTAATAAACTAAGAATGAATAGAATGGAATTAAGTTGTGATAAGTGTCTGGGTATCAGTTTGTCTGGCATGCTTTAATGTATTAGCTTTACACTACAATAATAGAACTTTTCCCTATCAAAACATACGTAGAGCCACTGTGAAGCTAAACATCTAACCAAAAGCAGACTAGGCTGGGAGGCCCTGGATTCAAAGATACAGCATTATGGAGTTGCTGCTGATTACTTGTAGGTATTTATGAAGGTTATCCCAGGTAATAACCTAGTCCAGGGACTAATAAGCCTGTTCCTCAGTGAAGGAACTCTTGAGTGTATTCTCTAGGTCCTATGGTTAGGAGCCTTCAGAACACCTTGGAGCCTGACACATTAACCAAGTCTGTCTGTCCCTAAATCAATAAGCACCTCTTGTTTGGAGATGTGGCTTCCATGTCCTGTTAAATAATTCTCTGATCAACTGCTTTTGTCTCAAGTAAAACTTATATAAGGACTCAGAGTAGTTGTCCATCAAAATCAATGTTGTTATAGTTATGATACAGTATTTCTTCATAGCTCTTGCCTGCTTTTAAAAAATTTTTAAAAGATACACTTTCTCTTACAGCGTGGTTTCATCACCCGGGGCCCATGAACTTGTATAAAATATTTTGATAAAGTTATATTTAGACATAATTGATTTCCTTTGTAAACTACATATATTTTGTTTTATGCATTTAAAAACAGTATTCTGAAGAGATCTGTAAGTTTCACTAGTGTTGCCAGAGTAGTCCATATCATAATAAAGGTTAAGAAGTCCTGCCTGACAGTTTTCATTGAAAAAATATCAAAATCATTTTAATACAGATATATGAAGTTGCATTTGGCTACAACAAGCATTTGTTGTCTTAAGAGTACATGACTTATAAAAATTCCTTGCATACTCAGCCTTCTCTTTGGGGGGAATTCAGAGACTACACAGTGCTATTCTGACCACCCAGGGGCATGTTGGTAAGGCAGTAGTTCTCTCCAGCCAGGTTTGAAAGAAGAGAACTAACACTCTTGTCATGGCAGTGGAAGGTGGAGTTGAGTTCCTCAAAGCCTTGATTTTTGAGGTGGAATTCAGAAGCATCGTTCCTTAGAAAAGACTTTTATAAATAGCCTTGCATACATTAGCACCACCGTGTGTAACATTGGTTTTTAGGGAAAATCTCTCATGAGTTCTAAACAATTCATAGGATCTTATAACTAGAACTGAAAGGCACCTCAAAGGCTATCTAGTCCAACCTTGTCAGTTGACCTGTAAATTGAATTTTGCAACACCACTTGTTTGTAAATTGGGGACTACCTTCATTGCAAAGAAATTAGCCTAGGCAACTTTATGATGCCACTCTTTTAACAGCTGTTTTGTTGTTAGATGTTTTAAGGAAAATGGTATATAACCTGTTTAGATAGTAATTTTCATCGAATTGAGTAGAATTGGAGGATGAGGGAAACAGCCCATTTCTAGGAGACTGTGTAGTATTTGAAATTTCCTATTACTGTTTTTGCTTTTGGAATAAATTTATTTAACAAATTAAACATACTTTATTGCTATGCCCTCACCCTTTGAGAAATATTGATCTTACTATTAATTACTTAATTGTAATTGTCTAAGAAATATTTGAAACTAACTTCACTAAAACATTATTTTGGACTTCATAGGCAAAAGGAATCTGATCAGGAAATGTTAAAAAAAACATTTCTGGTGATATGTCATACATAAAGAAGCAACTTTAACTCACAGATAGTAGGATATTTTTTTAAAAGTCTGTGTCTCTGAGGAAAAGTTTTCGGGAGACTCTTTTCCCTTTACTAATTGACAAATAAAACTTCTTATAAAATATATTCAGTTAATCACATGAAAACTAGATAACAAGATTGTTAGGCTTCCTACAAGGTAGAGATGATGATGGTAGGTTAATACCCTGTAAGTCCAAGATGATGGACAGTACTGGCAAAGACTTGGAGTCAGAGTGTTCAGTGGGGGAGAGTAAAGTCCTAGATCATGAAGACTTTTAAATGTCTAATAGAAGAGTTTATATTTGATCTTAGAATTAATAGGGAACTATTAGGAGTTTGAGAGGAGCAGGGTGATATGGTTAGACCTGTGCTTAAGGAAAATTACTTTGGCAGCTGTTTGGAGAGTAGATGGGAGGGAGAGAGACTAGAGATGGGGAAAACCAGTAGGCTTAGTCCACACCAGCAGTTATGAGTACTTGGACTAAGGTGATAATATCAGTGTGATTGGTGAGAAGAGGGTAGATACAAAAGAAGTTGTAGAGACAGAAATCTCAAGTTTTGGATTCTTATTAGATATGCATAAAGTTGTTGTTATTTATCCTTTGTTAATTTTAATTGACTTTTAAGCAGTCAGATTCCCAATCATACCACCTTCCTTCTGCAATACCAACAGAGAGTTGGGGTTTTTTTTTGTAGGACATACAAGGTGAGTGAGAGTGAGGAAATGAAGATAATACCAATATTGTGAACCTGAGTAATTAGAAAAATGATGGGTGCCCTCCATCATAATAGGACACTTTGAAAGAGGAATGGGTTTAGGGAAAAAGATAATGAGTTCTGTTTTAGATTTATTGAGTGAGAGATGCCTATAGACATCCAATTTAAATGTCCAAGAGACAGGACTTGATCTCAGAAGAGAGACTATAACTAGATGTGTAGTTCTGCGAGTCAACAGCAGAACGGATAATTCCACCTATTGTAGCTAAATGAGGACTGTAGTCAGGAGTGGTAAGAGAAGAAAGCCCAGGATGGAGCGTGAGAGACACCTACAGTGGGTTTGACATGATGATGATGATGATCCAGCAAAGGAGACTGAAAAGGAGAAGTCATGGCAACAGGAAGAGAATCAAGAAGTTGTCACAAAAGCCCAGAGAGGGGAGAGTGATGAAAAAGAGTTGGTAATCAGTGTTAAATGTTACATAGAGGTAAGAAATATGAGAAATGAGAAAGCCCTGAAGAAGTCATTGGGAACTACATGTGGAGAAAGCAGTTTCAATTGAGTAATGAGAAGAAGCCTGAATGCAGAGTGATAAAGAGAATGGGAGGAAATAAGTTGAGATAGTCTGCATATTATAGACAGGTTTTTTCCCAGGAATTTAACTGAGAAAGGGAAAAAGAGTAAGACAATGGCAGAATTGGTAGAGTATGGTGAAGTTTTCTATTTTTTTTTAAGAACAGTATTTGTTTGTAGACAGCAAGGAAGAAATCAGTCAGTTAAAAGATTAGGGGCCTAATAGTAGATGCAGTGTGCTTAAGAAGAAGGAATGGGATGGGATCATAGAATCTGTGGTGAAAAGCAACCTCAAGCGTCATCTTGTCCTAACAAGTTGTCGTCTTTCTGATTTGAATCCTGGAGAGATCAAGTAATTGGCTCAGCAGTAAAACTAGTGGTAAATTGCAGCTAGTTTTGAACTTTCCTAATTCTGTAACAATACCTACCACATGAGACTACTAGAAGTACCTAGTAATTAATAATAAGGCACTTAGCAGCACATTGTTATACTTAAAATACTAGGTAATAACACTTCTGAATAATTGTGTTTTCTTTTATTCTTTTGTTTTTTTATTCTTTTATCCTTTAAGGTATAAATAATGAATCAAAATCATTTTTCCCTTAATAGTATTTTTTCCCAGTTACATGTAAAGATAGTTTTCAACCTTCATTTTTGTAAAATTCTGAGTTCCAAATTTCTGCCTCCCCCACCTCTCTCACCAAGACAGAAAGCAATCTCATATAGGTTACTGTATAACCTTTCTTATTTTATTTCTTTGTCAGATTTTAGAGGGGCTATCTTCTTCTATTGTTTCTTCATGTTTTTCTTCCAAAGCTATTTTTCCTTATGCTTTTTGATATTGTTGACCTTTTCTTACTTGATGCTCTTAAATAACTCTGGTTCTTTTCATCCTCTTCTTGATTAATAATGTGAATGTTCTATAGGGGTCCCTCTTTAACTTTCTTTGACCTCCCCTGTACTCTCTTTGATAATTTCATGCCTTCTACCTCTGACTCCCACATTTTTATTTCCAGTCATTGATATCTCTTCTGAGCAGTACATTTGCATCTCATTCTGTCTACAGAACATTTCTGTCAGGATATTCTACCAGCTGTCTGTTCAAAACTGAACTTACTATTTCCCCACCTAAAGATCATGTAATTGTAGATTTAGAAGCTGAAAAGAACGTGAGAGGTCAACCAGTTCAACTCATTTTATAGTTGAGCAAACTGAGACCCAGAGATAAGTGATTTGCTTTAAAGTACTCCTGTCTTTACTTTTTTTAATCTGAGATACTACCTTTTTTTTTTTTACCCTGTTGTAATCTTTGGTTCTTTCCTTTCCCTCACCTCTCAATTACCTATACGTTCTGTCTGTTCTCTCTTTTTATCATCTGTTGTGTCCATATGCTTTCTGTTCCCATTGTTAAATTTCCTAAAACAGGACCTCATTATTATAGGCTGAGAATACTGTCAAAGCCTCCTAACATAGCTATCTGTTTTTCTTTTCTGGCCCTTTGAATCCATCCTATATGGTGCTACTAGAATAAATTTCTTGTACATAGATTGGGTCATGTCGCTAGTCTCAAAAATCTTCGCTGACCATCTATTGCCCTTTGAGTAAAAGTTTGTACCTTTTGTTGTTCTTCAAGGTACCTATCATCATGTACCACCTTCTTATCTCTTAATAAATTCATCTCATATTATTCTAATCCATGTCCTCTACTCCAGTCGTACTAAAAGACACCATAAACTTCCCACCTCTGTATCTTTGTTCACACTGTTTGGTATGTCTTAAATAGTTTCTGTCTTTCCTCCTCTCTATATTTATTAAATTCCTGCCCATTGCTTTTTTTATAGAGTTTTAGAAACGCCTACTAAAACAAAACAAGACAAAACCAGCCTTATTTGTTGTTCCCATAGTGGATTAGTTAGAAAACCCCAGAGAGACAACAACAACAAGTAATTGAGATAATCAATAATTTTAATAAAGTAGCAGGCAACAATATGAGATAACAAAATTAGCAACATTTCAATATAACAATAAGAAACAATAGAAAGGAAAATCCCATTAAATTACTACAGAAGGCGTAAAACATTTGGGGGGGTCAGCCTACAAAGGCACTCTCAAAACTTGTATAGATATAGTTACAAAACATTCTTTAAAGAACTTTTTAAAAGGCTTATCTAGAGGGCTACTCAGTGCTCATGACTGGGCCATGTCAAAATAACAAAAGATGTCATAAATGTACAGATTTAATGCTATTCCCATCAAACTGCTAAGAAGATATTTTAGGGTGCTGAACAAAGCAATAACAAAATTCATTTGGAAAAACGAGGTTTAGAAGGTCAGTGGAAAAATGAAAAAAAATAGCAATAAAAGTAGAATAGCACTATCAAACTTCAAGTTATACAGTAAAACAGTAGTCATAAAAACCATTAGTGCTGTATTATAAATAGAAAAATGATGTCATGTCATAAATTGAGAGCTTACATTGGGATTAGAAAGACCTGAGTTTAAAGCTTGCCTTTAGGAACTGGCTTAATCAAACCAAACAAGGGATAGAGGTGGTGACAAAAATTAAATACATAATTTTCATTATATGAAATTCAGAATCTTTTACCAACAAAAATGCAGCTAGGATAAGAAGAGAAGCTGTCATGTGGCAAAAATCTTTGCATCACATATCTGATCAGGTTCTGAAGTTTGAGACATATAGGGAACTAACACATATAAAATCACAAGTGGACATGTACAAGATTTCTCAAAAGAATTACTAACCGTTAAGTCATATGACATATGGTTTCACATCACTAATACCAGAAGAAATCCACACCAAAACAGTATTGAGGATTAATGTTATACCCAACAAATTGGTAAACATGACAAAAGAGGGAAGTAGTCAATACTGAAGGGACTATAGAAAGATGGTCACGCTCAGACAGTGTTGAAGCTGTGAACTGGTCCAGCCATTCTGGACAGCAATAATTAATTATGCTAAGAAAATGATTCAGATATCTATATTCTTTCACCTGAAGACTTACAAGTCTTGTATGTTAAGCATACAAACTAAGGAGGTCAAATTGCAATATAAAAGTATAATGGAATGTTACTATATCATAAGAAATTATGAATATTGTGAGTAAAAAGACACATAAGGAGACTTATGAAATGATGGAGAGTAAAGTTGGCAGAACAGGAAAAACTATATACGTAATGCAAATGGAAAGGAAAAAAGGCAGAACTAAACATTGTGTGATTGTAATGGCCAAGATTGTCCTGGCTGAAGAGATTTTTTAAAAATGTATCTTTTCCCTCTTTTGTAAAAGTAGGGACCTATGAGTACAGAATGTTGTCTATTATACTTGGTTGAAATATTAGTTCATTTTGCCGAAGTGATTTTTCTCTTTGTTTATTATTTATTATAGTAGATGGCTCTCTGGATAGAGCAGTGGTATATTTGAAAATGAAGATGATTTTAAAAGTAAATGATAACGTTAAAAAAATTTCTGACCATAATTGGACAGCACAACCAAAATGCTGTTTTCTCTGTGACACTTTCTCTGATTTACTTTCTCCTTAGTTGGTAAGGATCTCCACAAATATTAATTTATGTCATTTAACAAGCTTTTATTAAGCATCTGTCAAGCACTATACTAGATGATAGTGATACAAAGACAAATGAAACCATCCCTGCCCTCAAAGAGCTTATTCTCTTTAGCCCTATTAAATTAGGGCTATTTACCCCAACAGTTTAAATGAGAGCCCTCGGTGTAAGTTTCAGTCTTAAAATGAGCAGGCTTGATTAGCTTCTACCACCCATCTTATCTACTATATGTGGTAGCAAAGTCTTCTCCATATGAAAAATTATTTGGTAACCCAGCATCCTTACAAAAATGGAGAAAAAGGAAAAAGTCTTTGTAATAAAACTTATTTGTCTAAATGACATTTATTAGAGAATATTCTGTATAGCTTACCGAGGCCTCAGGAAGATTAGATAACGAAGCATGTGCTGTGGTCCTCCAGATCAGATTAAGAGTTTGTGGTGACTCCCAAAAATAACTTCTCAGCTTTTCTCTTCTGTATAGGAGAAACCCTGTCTCTGATATAAATTTACAGGATGGTGATTAGTTCAGAGTAAGATGCTAGAATCCTCATGTATTGGAAAACTCTCCCACTTCTAGATTTATGCTTTGGGATCTTTGAGCAGTTATTGGTTAAGGGAGACAAGCATGTGGTATTGGAGTGTCCACCAGGGTATATGCAGTTAGCTAACCAAGGAGATGTGAAGGAAATTATCTATGATACCTCTTCCCCCCTTGTCCGTAGGTAGATACTTACCTATGAAGTTATAATTGGAGAACTTGGCTGGTTTTAGGAGCTAACACAAGAAAGCAGGAAGCAGTTAGCTAATTACTATTGGCTTGAATATTCCTGAAAATTTTGCCAATAAATCCTCTGGTCAATGCCAAGAGGCTGGCCTTATGTTATTCTCTTAAGTGACAATCAAGGGCCTTTTGAGTGAGGTGCTTACAGCTTTTCTCCATGGGATTCCACATTTGAACTCTACCTCAAATTCTATAGGGAAATAAGAATAAACTTCTAATACATAAAGATCCTAGAAAGAAGGCAAGGTCCATGTAAACTGGGCCTGTGATTTCATTGATGTAGAAACTTCCAGTGAGGGACTTTATCACTGCAGGTTTGCACCTTTTTTGGAGCAGAGGTATCGACACAGCTTGAACCAGATTAAAACATAATTGGGAAATATTTAACAAAATAAATGAAAATAAAATAAAACATAGATAAAATTTAAATTTAAAACTAAGTCATTATGCAATCTACAAGAATTCTTATGTATGGTTTAGTGGTCCTGTTTGTATTTGAGTTTGATACCACTGGTCTAGGGTACAGTGAGGCTGGGAGATTTGCCTTGGTCACGTAGCTAGCATATGTGAGAGGCAGTAATTAAATTTACCTCTGTGTCTACTTGGTTAGGCTGCCTCTGTCAAGTATTATCAATAAGGAAATCTGTAATTATAATTACTAATATATAACCTCATTTAATCATTGTAAATTTATAATATATACATATATGTGTGTGTATGTATATATATACATATATACATAGATATACGTATATATATATATATATATATATATATAAACATCTATCTTCTAGCAAGCAATATCAGTTCATTTACATTGCTCAGAGGAAGGAGGACCCACCCCTTGGAGTTACCCTAAAGCATATGATCCTTTGATAAAATCTACATTTTCTAGAGTAGATATTCTAATTATCATCTGAATACTTTCCAGTCTTGTCTTTCCAAACCTTCAGTATACTATTAACATTTATAAATGTTTACAAAGAGAATTGGAAATCAATGGGATGCCCATCAGTTGGGGAATGGCAAAACAGGTTGTGGTATATGAATGTGACAGAATACTATTGTATGAGAAATGAGGAGCAGACTGACTTAATAGCCTGGAGAGACTTACATAAACTGATCCTGAGTGAGAGGAGCAGAACCAGGAAAATGTTGTACACAATTACAGACACATCGTATCTGTGATAACTGACTTTGATAGACTGGGCTCATTTTGGAAATGCAAAGTTATAGCTCCAAAGGACTCATGTTGGAAAAGGCTATCCATATCCAGAGAAAGATTTACAGTCTGAGTACAGATTGAAGCAAACTGTTTGCTCTCATTTTTGTTTTTACTGTTCCTTCTTTCTTGTTAATTCCATTGGTTATAATCCTTTACAAATTTGACTAATGATTAATGTGAAGATATTTGTAGAACTCATACTGGATTGCATGCCACCATAGGGGTGGAGGAGGGAAGAGAGTGAGTGTCTGAGAAAAGCAAAAACTTCTCAGGCAGTTTTGGATGACCCTTCCCCCCCCCCATACTGCTGTCAATCAGCAACAAGCCCTTTCTGATTTCCTGCCTTTGTGGGCCCCTCCTCCTGGTCTGTCACAGACAGCCTGAGCTCACTTCTCCTCCCTTGCTTTGGGACCCTTCCCCCTTTCCATTTCTGTTCAATGCTTTACAAAGCAAACTTGTTCTTTGTAAACCTGATTCCCAGCCACTGAGAGAGAGTGGTGGGCTTCCCTGTGACTTGCCATTGGGGAAGATTTTGGCGCCAAGACTTGATTCCACCTCTTAGCCAGTGAGAGAAGGGACTTTCAGGGAAGGGGACTTGACTGCATTAGGGTTTAAAACCTTGCTCCCTCCATATTGCCTTGCCTCTTTCTCAAGATCAGTCATGGGGAAGACTGCCCTCTTCTCCCAGGGAAGAAAATAAACTCCTGTTTTTGTCCTAAGAGATCTCCGAATTTTTAATTTAATTTGGATGGGGTTTTTTAAATTAAATTTTTAGATGGAGTTTTTCATCCCAAACAACAGGGAGAGAAAATTTGGAACTCTAAAGCTTGTGGAACTGGATGTCGTAAACTAAAAGTAAATTAATGAGTTAAACTAAAAAAAAATGAATGTTTACAAAGCACTTTACTCATAACAACTTTTTAGTTAGAGTAGATCTCCTAAATAATGAAAATGAGATTCATAAATGTAGTTATTCTATGATCACATTATCTGCTAAGTAACAGAGCCAAGATTTAGACCTAGATCCTCTCCCTATCTAGTGTTTTTTCCATCAAAACATATTGTTTTTTCTGTGTAATACTTTTTCTTACATAATTTCTACTTGCTTTTGCTATAAAAGTTCAATAGAATCTTATTCTCTTTAGCACGTGACTTATTCCTTTGGAGAAATCAAGCTTTTGTAATAAGTAGTATATAAGCAAAACAGACCAGGGAGTAAGAATTCTGTGATTAAAGTTGGGATAGGGAAGAAAGTAGTAAGTGCTGAACAGCTCTCCCATGGGTGATATTGGGCAAGTGATCTGATCCTTCTAGACCTTTGTTACCTCATCTCTAAAATGAGGGGTCGAACTAGATAAACTCTAAAGTGCTTAACAGCTTTAAATCCTATGGTTCTATGCTATTTTTAAATTTCTCAGTAGCATTTTGTTTAGTCCTATCTTCCCCTGCTACATTGTTTTAAAGGTTTCAACAGTTTCTTATTAAGTATCCTAAATGTAACAGTTCTTTCTCAGAAAAACCAGATTTGGGCTCAAGGTCATTCTTGAGCATGACCTGAATACACTGATTGAGTCTGCTGCTGTTTTGGTTTGAGAATAAATAACCGGGAGGAAATGCTGTTATTGTTAATATCTCAGGTATTACATTTCTTCTAAGTAAATTGACGCAACTGACTTTTTTTTAACTAGGTGGAAATAAGTTGAGTGTGTGAGTTCCAGTGTGTGTGCTTCAGGTATTGCTTCTGTTTTATTACAGACATTTCTCCTTAGGGTTTTGCATGGATTGTTATTGTATAACTTTTTCTTAAGATCATAGAAAGAAACCTTAGTACTAAATCATACAGTGCAGTCCCATTCCTTTTATAGATGGGATCAATGAAGCCCAGAGACATTAAATAGTATCCCCAATATCATAGAAGTAGTAATTAGTAGAGTTGAGACATCACCCTAATGCTTTGGACCCCCAAATCTGCTTCTCTTTCAGTTATATTTTGCTGCTTTATAGTTTCCTCCATAATGTTCTAGACTAGTGTTCTTAATTTTTTTGTCATGCCTTCTTTTGGTAGTTGCTGAAGTCTACAAACCCCTTCTCAGAATAATGTTTTTAAATGTATAATATAAAATGAATAAAAATACAAAGGAAATCAATTTTATTGAAATAAAGTGATCAAAAAAATTTTAAGTTCATAGACCCCAAGAAAGACCCCTTAAATTATTTGATATTAATTCATCTGGGATTGTGATAGTAGATAGTAGTTCCAGTATTTGTTTCTTTAAGTACTTTGAGTTGAATATTAAAAACTATTGATCACATTCTCATTGTGCTGAAAGCTACGCTTATTTTGTATCATAAGCTGAAGAGAACACTGAAATACTTCTTTATAGTATAAAGCCCTTCAATTAGCTGGAGAGGTGCCAACTTTTTGAAGCTCGCATTCATCCTACCTACAAGATCAAATAATGAGAATCTTCTTTGAGCTTAGCCACCTAATCCAAATCTCATTTTGCAGATGAGTCATCTGAGACCCAAAGAGATGAATTGACTTACCCAAAGGCAAAGTTGGGATTCAAACTTGGGTTCTCATGGGGTGGCTAGGTGGTGCAGTGAATAGAGCACTGGCCCTGGAGTCAGGAGTACCTGAGTTCAAATCCGGCCTCAGACACTTAACACACAAAAAAACTAGCTGTGTGACCTTGGGCAAGTCACTTAACCCCAACTGCCCTCCAAAAAAACCCAAACAAACTTGGGTTCTCAGTTTTTTTTCCCATTGTACCATGGTATCACCTCAGCCCAACAATGTGTCAGTGTGCCAAGTGCAAGAAACCTAACAGGCATCTGTTTCAAGCTTTATCTGTGGTGACTTTTTTCTTGTCTCTTGTAGAAATAAATCAGTTGTAAAGTCTTACCTTGAAGATAAGAGACTATTTCTTTTGTATTGATAATGCTAGAGACTATAACTGGGCCTGACACAGTTGGTGCTTGATAAATGGCTGTTGAATTGAACCTCTGCACTTTCAATAACAGAGATAATTAAGACTGACCAACCTTGCAATGGAAAGGGACCACCACTTGAATAGAGGAGAGACCCAGCTAGAGGGGTAAAGTGTTTTAGAAATTGCTGTGGCCATCTCGCTATGGAGTTTCTCTGTGCCAGGACCAACCATACTCTTGTACCCTCGAGTATGAGGTTAAGACATGATCCCAGGGGCTGGACGAGGAGATAACATGAGCTAAGGTAGATCACAGATTTAGGGCAGACTGAGGAGGGGACTTTCACTTGGGGGTGGCAGAGAGGATTGTGAGCCCCAGCTGTGTACTGAGCAAGGAACAAGTTTAGAAGCAAAGAGTGACTCAGTGGATCTGATCTCAGGAAAACACAAATTCAGTCTTAACCTCTAGCCCAGGCTGAATCCTGTAGTGGAATAATTAGGACAGGAATCCTAAACCAAAGAAGAACCTAAAATTCAGTGATGCTGAACTTGTAGAACCTCCCAGTGACTGAGTCCATCAGCAGTCTAATGAAACTTCAAACCAGGGACAAGCCAATAGATCCAAACCTGCATCAGGAACTTGGAAAGCTCAGGCATAGAGAGCAGTGAACAGATTTCACCTTGGATTATATCACTTTGGGAGCACTAAAAGTTTGCAGGTCCCTAGCTGGACCTCTGAAAACAGCAGGATGCAAGAGGACAAAAGCTCATCTCAGATATGCTCCCCATCATTGTAGAGAGTCCAGCCTTAACATAAAGATCAGAGTCAAAGAAATAGGCTGAAAGAAGTAGAGAGAAAAAAATCCATTATAAAGAGCTGTTAGGGAGATAAAGAAGCACTAGACACAAACTCAGAATAAGAGAAAGGCTTGAAAACATATACAAACAAAAGTTTCAGTGGAAAATGAAGTTTGCGCATGAATCCACTCAGAATTTCTTAAACTGATAAACCAAGAGCTTTTGTTTTTACAAGTTTAAAATTATTTTTTAAAAACCAAATGAGAATGATAATAGAAAAATGGGTTAAAGAAATGAGAGGTTTCGAAGAAAGATGTGAAAAGAGAGTTAAAAGCTTGGAACAAAATGTACAAAACCTTACCCAAGAATGTTTCAGAATAACCTGAAAGACTTGTTTGAACTGATTCAAAGTGATGTAAGTAGAACCAGGAAAACACTTTATACAATAACAACATTGCAAAGACAACAAACTTTGATTGACTTAGAAACTTGTATCAATGCAGTCACTAAAAATGAGGATGTTGACAAAAGGTCCTTTAAAGACCTTTCCAATTCTATATCTTTGATCCTATTTTTTTAAAATGATAAATAAAGCAACTTTTTCTCCTTCTAGATCCAGATCTTGAGATTATCTGGTTCTTGTCTTCTCTGTTTTAATTGACACTTATTTTCTCTTTCTTCATACTTTTATCTTTCTTTACTATCCACTCATCCTTGTTCTCCTCTCAAGTTATCATCCTTCTGGATAGTTTACCTGTCAGATCTATGGACAGGGGAAGACTTCATGACAAAACAAGAGCTAGAGAGTATTATAACATGCAAAATGGATAATTTTGATTATATTACATTGAAAAGCTTCTGTACAAATAAATCCAATGTTACCGAGATTAAAAGGGAAGTGGAAAATTGGGAAAGAATTTTTACAACCAGTATCTCTGATAAAGACCTCGTTTCTAAAATATACAGGGTATTGAGTCAAATCTATAAGAATACAAGCCATTCCCCAATTGATAAATGGTCAAAGGATATGAAGAGGCAGTTTTCAGAGAATAAAATTAAAGCTAGGTATAAGCATATGAAAAAAATGTTCTACATCACTAGTGATTAGAGAAATGCAAGTCAAAACAACTCTGAGGTACCACATCTCACTGGCCAGATTGGCTAAGATGACAAAACAGGAAAATGATAAAATGCTTGACATGATGTGGAAAAATTGGAACACTAATGTATTGTTGGTGGAACTGTGAACTGATCCAGCCATTCTGGAGAGAAATCTGAAACTATGCCCAAAGGGCTATAAATAAGTGCATACCCTTTGATACAGCACTACCACATCTAGGGTTAGATCGCAAAGAGATCAGAGAAGTGGGAAGAGGACCCATATGTAAAAAATATTTATAGTGGCTCTTTTTATGGTGGCAAAGAATTGGAAAACAAGGGGATGCCCATCAATTGGGGAATGGCTGAACAAGTTGTGGTATATGAATGTAATGGAATACTACTGTGCTATAAGAAAGGAGGAGCAGATAGACTTCATAATAACCTGGAGAGACTTACATAAACTGATGCTGAGTGAGAAAAGCAGAACCAGGAGAAATTTGTACAAAATCACAGACGCAATGTATGTGTGACAACTAACTTCAATAGACTGTGCTCCTCTCAGCAATGTAAGGTTGTAAGACAACTCCAAAAGTCTCATGATCAAAAGAGATATCCGTATCCAGAGAAAGAGATGCGGAATCTGAATGCAGATTGAAACAAACTACTTGCTGTTTCTTTTTCTTGTTTTGTTTTGTTTCCTCTTTCCCATTGATCATTCCATCAGTTATAATCCTTCTTTACAATCTCACTAATGATTAATATGAAGATATTTGTAGATCCTATATTCAAGTGCATGCCGCCATGATGGCAGGGGTGAAGAGAGAAAGGAAGAGAAAATCTGAAACTTAGGGGACTGTGGAACTGAACATTGTAAACTAAAAGTAAATAAACCAGTTTAATTTTTTAAAAATGTTATCATCCTTCTTTACCTTTCCAGAGCATTTAACAATATTGCTGCTACCTTTGCCCCATCCATTACTAGATACTGCCTTTTTTTCCTCTGAGTCATCATATACTTCTACTGCTCTTCTCTTTGTTTCACTGACCCCTTCTTGATACCTTTAAGTATGTGTTCCCTAGGATTCTTTATAATGTACTGATTTTATTGTGATATTGTGAAATGGAGTTGGTTAGGTCAGAAAATGTTCTTTCACTAAGACTTCACTAAGAGTTGAATAAGAAGATAGTATTAATACCTTCTGAAATTACAGAGAGCATCTTCAAGCTACTGATTAGGTCTAGGAGGGTCAAACAACAAGAAAGGTTCATTTTGAATTAAAAAATTACATTCTTCTAAAAAATGGTATAAAAATCGGGGTTAGGTTAAAGTGTAATTGATGATAGTTGATAGTTGATGAATGAGATACTTTATTTAAACATTAGTATTTCTTAACACAGACTTATATTAAGTAGAACTGAACATACAAAGAAAAAAAGAGATCCTCCTCTTGAAAATTATACAGGAACTTTGATATATTGTAAATATGTCTCCTCCATGAGATTGCCCTAACTTTATTTCACAATTGCAATGTTAATTAATTCTAGCCAAACTCCATGGTAAAGTTGTAATAATCTACTGTAACATCATTTGGGCAAATGTCCATTTGAAACATTGTTCCTATGAAACTAAATGACCTCATAGATTCATTTGACCTAACAATGTCTCCGAAAGCCAATTAAAACAGACTGTGCCTGTGAGAAAACAATACTAATATTTATGCTTTGTTATTTTAATGAGTTCTATTTTTGTAGGAAAAAGCAAGATTAAGTATACAGGATCATTGCTTCTGAAGTTTAGTTAATCTGTCCTCACATCATACTAGCAATGATAGATTGCAATTTGATGTAATTTTAATGATAGAGTGGTAAAATATGCCATCTTGTTACTATTAAAAATGCTTGTGGGAAGTTTCATTATGATAAGCCCATAGTCCTGCTGTCATTTATAATGTTAGCTTATCTGAACCATAGTGGTACCACCTAAGAGAAGTAGAAAGATTTGGAAGTTATTTATTCCAATCTCATTTTTATAGGTAAGGAAACTATAGCCTTAAAAATGAACTGACTTCCCTTATTTTCTGATTGTGCAAACAACTTCTGGGGTTGTAAGCCCACAAACATTTGCATATATAATGATAGAAATATTAACAATAATGAAAAAAGGTTTTTTTCCTTTTTTAGTATGATTGCTAAAAAATTGAATCAGAAATTGCAACTTCATTATTACTTCTAGCATAATTTTCACCTCCATATTTTGTTTCATCGTAGTGGAAAAGTACTTCAAGATTGGAGTAGGGAGAGAACTTGGTTGGAATCTCACATCTGATAAGTGCTGTTTCCTTATCTCTGAAATGAGAATAACAGTTGTAGTGCTTGCCTTGTAGCGATCTTCTGTTACTCAAATGAGAATTATACATTTAAAATGCTCTGTAAACCTTTAAAAATTTTTTGTTATATAAGTGCCAATTATTCTGATAACTGTTATTCAGTAATTTCTTTTCAGTTTGAATTAATTTATTTATTCTGTTTACACCACTCATTTCCACAAGACTTTGAGTTACGTATTTTCTCCCCATCTTTCCCCTACCCACAACCCCAAAGCAGCAATCCCACTGTAAAGCCCCTCCCCCAATCTGCTCTCTCCTGTGTCCTCCCCCAGCACCCCTCTAACTTTCAGGTAGGGCAGGATAGGTGTCCCTACCCCAGTGCCTCTATGTCTTAATTCCCAGTTGCATGTAGTTAATAATAATAACAATAATAATAATAATAATAATAATAATAATAATATATACATATATGTTTTTAACATTTGATTATAGAACTTTAAATTCTAGATTCTTTCCCTTC
>CM053595.1:164021404-164062025 GCA_028646575.1 Pseudocheirus occidentalis | reverse complement strand
GTAATTACACAGAACATCTCCACAGTGGACATATTGTGAGAGACTGATTATATGTCCCTCCTTCCTATCTCACCCCCCCACCTTGTTCTGTTCTCTACCCTGTCCCTGTCCCTTTACAGAAGTGTGTGGTTCCAGCAACCCTCCTCTTTCTTCCCCTCCATCTTCCCACCTCTCATCCCCATCCCCCCTCTGGGCTGGTTTTGGCTCCCAGCGCTGTGATGACCCCTTCCTGCTGAGCTGCCTTCAGTGCAGAGATGTGTTTTCTGTATTTTTGTGTGAGTTTTGAAGCCCTAAAATTTGTTTAGAGTCATTTTTTATGGGTATTTGAGGTGGCTATGTGCAAGCTGTGGCATTTTCCTGCTTCTATGCTGCCGTCTTGGCTCCACCTCCAGTAATTTTATTTCTTGAGCTTGTTATGCTTTATCTTGCCTAAAGACCCATAATTATGTATTTTTCATTTAGAGTCTGAATTTAGTGCCATCAGTTCTCAAGGGTAACCATCAGTCTAAGTTATCTATTTCATTTTTTTTCCTTAATAGTATTTTATTTTTCCAATTTCCTGTAAAGATAGTTTACAGCATTAATTTTTGTAAAATTTTGAGTTTCAAATTTTTCTCTCTTCTTCCTTTTCCTACCCCCTCCCCAAGACAGCAAACAATCTGATATATATTATCCATGTACAGTCATGTTAAACATTTTGCCATTAGTCATGTTGTGAAGGAAAAATCAGAACAAAAGGGAAAAACCATGAGAATGAGAAAAAAGAAAAAAAGGTGAAAATAGTATGCTTAGATGTGCATTCAGACTCCTTAGTTCTTTCTCTGGATGTGGTTAGCATTTTCCATCATGAGTCTTTTGGAATTGTCTTGGATCATTTTATTGCTGAGAAGAACTAAGTACATCATAGTTAATTAGTGTACATTGTTGCTGTGCACAGTGTTTTCCTGGTTCTGCCTACTTCAATCAATATCATTAGTTCATTTAAGTCTTTCCAGGTACTTCTGAAATCTGCCTGCCCATCACTTCTTGTAGAACAATAGTATGCCATTACAGTCATATACCGCAGCTTATTCAGCCGTTCCCCAATTGGTCATTCCCTCAATTTCCAATTCTTTATCACCACAAAAAGAGTTGCTATAAATATTTTTTGTACGTGTATTCCTTTTCCCTTTTTTGATAATCTCTTTGGGATACAGACCTATTAGTGGTATTGCTGGAATAAAGAGTATGTACAGTTTGATTGCTGTTTGGGCATTGTTCCAAATTGCTTTCCAGAATGATTGGATCAATTTGCAACTCTACCAACAATGCATTATTACTCCAATTCCCTCACATCTTCATCATTTATTATTTTCCTTTTCTGTTATATTAGCCAATTTATAGGTGTCAGGTGGTACATCAGAGTTGTTTTAATTTGAAAATCTCTAATCAATAAAGGTTTAGAGAACTTTTTCATATGTCTATAGATGGCTTTAATTTTATCATCTGAGACCTTCTTGATGTCCTTTTACCATTTATCAATTGGGGAATGACTTGTAATCTTCTAAATTTGACTCAGTTCTCTATATATTTTAGAAATGAGGTCTTTATAAAAAACACTGATATAAAAATTGTTTCCTAGCTTTCTGCTTTCCTTCTAATCTTGGTTGCATTGGATTTGTTTGTGCAAATTTTTTAAATTTAATATAATGAAAATATTCGTTTTTGAATTACATGTTCTTTAGCTCTTGTTTAGTCATAAATTCTTCTGTTCTCCATAGATCCGACAGGTAAACTATTACTTACTCTCCTAATTTGCTTAATGTCTAAATCATGTACCCATTTTGGCCTTATCTTGGTGTAAGTTATGAGATATTGGTTTGTGACTAGTTTCAGCCATGCTATTTTCTAGTTTCTCTAGAAGTTTTTGTCAGATAGTGAGTTCTTATTCCAGAAGCCAGAGTCTTGGGGTTTATCAAACAGTAAATCACTGTAGTCATTGAGTACTGTCTCTTTTGTACTAACCTATTGCACTGATCCACTACTCTGTTTCTTAGCCAGTACCAAATAGTTTTAATGATTGTTACTTTATAATATAGTTTTAGATTTGGTTCAGCTAGGATACATTACTTTGCATTTTCCCCCCATTAATTCCCTTGATATTCTTGACCTTTTCTTCTTCCAAATGAATTTTGTTGTTATTTTTTCTAGCTTTTTAAAATAAGTTTTTTGGTAGTTTCATTGGTATGGCAGTTAATAAGTAAATCAGTTTAGGCAGAATTGTCACTTTTATTATATTAGCTTGTCTTACCCATGACCAATTGATATTTTTCTAGTTCTTTAGATCTGACTTTATTTGTGTGAAAAGTGTTTTGTAGTTGTGTTCATATAGTTCCTGGGTTTGTCTTGGCATGTACACTCCAAATATTTTATGTTGTCTACAGCTATTTTAAATGGAATTTCTCTTACTATCTCTTGTAGCTGGTCATTGTTTGCATCATACAGGAATACCAATGATTTATGTGGGTTTATTTTATATCCTGCAACTTTGCTGAAGTTGTTCATTGTTTCAAGTGTGTGGTTGATTCTCTTAGTATATCGTCTTATCATCTGCGAAGAGTGATAGTTTTGTTTCTTCCTCACTTATTTTAATTCCTTTTTTCCTCTTACTACTAAAGCTAACATTTCTGGTATGATATTGAATAACAGTGGAGATACTGGGCATCCTTGTTTAATCTCAGATCTAACTGGGAATGCTTCTAATTTGTCCCCATTACATATAATGGTTGCTAATGACTTTAGATAGATATTGCTTATCATTTTAAGGAAAATTAATTTGTTCCTATGCTCTCTAGTGTTTTTAATAGGAATGGATGCTGTATTTTGTCAAAAGATTTTTCTGCACCTAGTGAGATAATCATATAGTTTCTGTTAGTTTTGTTAGGGATATGGTCAATTATGCTGATAGTTTTCCTAATATTGGACCAGCCCTGTATTCCTGATATAAATCCCACATGGTCATAGTATATTATCCTTGTTATAAATTGCTATACTCTCTTTGCTAATATTTTGTTTTTTACATCAATATTCATTAGGGAAATTGCTCTATAATTTTCTTTCTCTGTTTTGGATCTTCCTGGTTTAGGTATCAGCACCTTATTTATGTCATAAAAATAATTTGGTAGGCATCCTTTTTCGCTTGTTTTTCCAAATAGTTTATATAGTAATGGAATTAATTGTTCTTTAAATGTTTGGTAGAATTCACTTGTAAATCCATCTGGTCCTGGAGTTTTTTTCTTAGGGATTTCGTTGATGGCTTGTTTAATTTCTTTTTCTAAAATGGGGTTAAGTATTTTATTTCCTCTTTTGTTACTCTGGGCAATTTATATTTGTTAAATATTCATCCTTTTTTTTTCTTTTTTTGGGGCGGTGGGGGGAAGACAGGGCAGTTAGGCTTAAGTGACTTACCCAAGGTCACATAGCTAGTATTAAGTGTCTGAGGCCAGATTTGCACTTAGGTTCTCTCGATTCCCAGTGCACATGCTCTGTTCACCAAGCCACCTAGCTGCCCCAGTATTCATCCATTTCACTTAGATTGTAAGACTTATTGGCATAGTTGGGCAAAATAATTCCTAATTATTGCTTTAATTTCTTCTTCATTGATTTTTTTAAGTCATTGAAAGCCACAGGTAATTTTAGAACCTCACTTATGTAAAAATTTCTGTCCCCATCCCAACCCAACCAAAATTGCTAAATTTATCAAAAGAAATTGTTAGTGTTTCATTACCCTTTATTGTCCCTACCCTTGTGTATAATGGATATGATTTTGAACCAAAAGAAAGTCTAAAGGAAAAATGGGTGAAGGGGCTGAATTGGATAATTCATAGGTTGAATTAACTCCTGTGTAACCTTAGAGAAGTCATCTTCTCTGTACTTCAACTGTAAAATGAAGGACTTGGGCTGATGGTCTTTGAGAATGTGTCCATCTCTAGATGTCTGATTTTTATAACTTCCTCAGTAAAGAACTTAACTGTCATTACTCTCAGTGCTTGGAGAGAAGAAGAATTAGTATTATAAGGGCATGCAACCTGGAATTAGGTAACAATAAAAACTGTGTGAACAGACATTTTTGAAGTGCTTACTATGTCCTAGACACTGTGCTGCTAAGTAGTGGGAATATAAATATAAGCAGAAAGACAGCCTCTGTAAGAAGCTTGCATTCTAGTAGGGAAAGAAAACCCAGAAGAGGGAGCTGAATGGGGGACTTCTCTTTTGGACAAGATGAGTTTGAGATATCTCTGGGATATCCAGTCACTTGAAATATCCAGCAGGCAGTTGGTGATGAAGGGCTAGAACCCTGGAGAAAACTAGGGCTATACATACCCCCACATATATTTGTATATACATAATAATATCTAGCATATGGTGCTTCTTATGTGCCAGGCACTGTGCTCAGTGCTTCACAGCAATCTCATTTGATCCTCACAACAACTCTGTGAAGTAGGAATTTTTATTATCTCCACTTCAAAGTTGATGAAACTGAGACAAATAGAAGTTAAGTGACTTCCCCAGGGTCACATCGTTAGTATGTATCCAAGGTGGGATTTGAACTTAGGGCTAGATTTATTGACCTGTGTAGAGATGATAACTAAACAAGTAGAAGTTGACATAACCAAATGAGAGAGTATAGAAAGAGAAGAGAGTCTAAGATATAGACCATTGGGAGACACTTACAGTGAGTGGTTGTTACATGGATGACAGTTCAACAGAAGAAATCAAGAAGGTAGGAGAACCAGGAGAGAGTAGGGTCATGAAAACACAGACAATGTTATCAGTGTAAAATGCTAATGAGAAGTTGAGAAGGGTGAGGATTAAGAGAAAACCATGGTAATGTTAGTTGGATATTAATGAACAGTGACCTTAGGGGTTAGCATAGAAAATTTTGAATTATTTTTGTTATGTAATTTATCATATTTCTTTACTTTACAGATACTGTTTTGTGTTTGCTTTGGGATACCTTACAGTGTGCCAAATTACCAGAGTTTATATCTTCGATTATGGACAATATTCTGCTGATTTTTCAGGGTAAGAAAAAAATTTTCATCTTGAAAGGTACATTATGTAATATCTAATTAGATAAAGTATTTTGATAATTAAATAGTTATATTCTGAACCACATTTGATTTTATCTATTATTTTACCATGTCTATTTGTTTTTTATTTAAATAATACAATTTAGACATGAAGTACATTTAAATATTCATTTTACTGCAAAATATTAATGAATTCAATTAAAATAACAGAAAAATTCAAAACGTAATTTTAAATTCTTCCTGTACTTACCTGATTTTGCTTCAAACTTTATATCCCTTAGAATAATTTTTAAGTTCAGCCAGTCTTGGCAGGGTTAGGGGGAATATAAAGATGAGAAATGACATAGGCCTTATTCTCAATGCACTTAAGGTCTAAACACAAATAAATATGAGAAAAGATAGAATATGATAAGAGATACAAAGTAATATTAGAAAATTTGAAGACAAATAGCCAGTAGCTATTTAGAAGCTTCTTTACTCTTCTTAACTTCTCCAGTAGCATTTTACACTGGTGACTACCCTTTTGTCTCTGGGTTTTCATGACTCTGCTCTCTCCTGGTTCTTCTGCTTGGTTTTTTTTTAGTCTCATTTGTTGAATTATCATCCATAACACACCCACTAACTTGAAGGGAAAGAAGGATAGAATATTGTAGGGGTAGAACTGACAGAAGTTGATAGCTAATTGAATATGGGAAGTAAAGAAGAAAGATGAGTCAAAGACAGTGTTGAACTTTCAAACATGGGTGATGGGGAGATCAACAGAAATAAGAAAGTTGTGTGGAGGGGAGAGGTTTATGAGAAAAAGATGACAAAATCAGTTTTTCATTAATTGAGTTTGAATTGTCAGGATATTCTAAGTACTTTACTCAAAACAGTCTTTATTTGTTAGATAAATATGAATTGTTACTATTTTATCGAAGTAGAAGTATCCACCAAGTAGTTAGAGATGGAGATGTAACTTTCAGGGGAAACGCTGTGGCTGCATATGTAACTTTGGGAATCATCTGCTTAGAGGTGACAAAGCCATGAGAATGGGTAACAAATAAAGAGTGTAGAGAATAAAAAGAAAAGGATTGTGGACAGATTATGTGAGAATACTTAGAGGATGGGAGAAGCTGATAAACCAAGGAAGGAGACTGAGAAGGAAAGAGAAACAAGAGAATAATGTCATAGAAAAGCAACAAAGAGGGATAATAATCTCACAGAATGACAGGAACAAAGAGACATTTTTTGATCATGTATCCCTGAGGATGTTTTTATGTCATGAGAAAGGATCCAGTAGAAAAGAAGACATTGCCAAAGCAGGACCAAGATGGTAGAGTAAGGCAGGTGCTTGCCTGAGGCTCTCCCAAATTCCCCTCCAAATGGTTTTAAAATAATGCCTCAAAACAGATTCTTGACTAGTAGAACCAACAAAAGGATGAGGTTAAACAATTTTCCAGCCCAAGACAATTTAAGAAGTTGACAGAAAATGTCTGTCTCACCCAGGTGAGAATGGACCACAGTCCAGCTCAGGTGGCCCAGGTGAGCCAGCAGCGGGCTACCCCCCAGCAAGGCGGTAATAAAGACCCACACTCCAGCCTGAGCGATGAGGGAGGCCCTGAGACTTTGTGTGAGCTAGATGCGAGGCCCCGTGCAGTGAGGCCTTCTGCATGGTTCAAGCTAGCAGCAGTCCCCACCCCAGTAGACTAGTGCACACCTTGGGAACAACTGAATCAGCAACAATGACCTCAGCCCACAGATGATAAGGAGGCCAGACAACTGGTCAGAATCATATTATAGGGGACACTTTGTTAGCACTGGATATAAGGACTCTGTTGCATTGCTCAGTGGGGATCTGGGTCACAGATCTGAGTCACAGTCCCAAGGTGAGGAGGAGTACTAGGACACTAGAGTGTGCAGCCATAGGGGGAGCAGGGTTCTTGCTTGCAGATCCAAGTTGGAAAAAAGTACTTGTAGTCACTCACAGACTAGAGCATAGGCCAAGAGAGCAGTGACCACATCTCTCCTTAGATCATACTGTCTTGAAAGAACTGAAAACTTAGAAGTCCCTAGAATTAGCTCTGAAAACAGTAACATGAAAAACCTGAAGTTTGAGAGAGTGTCCCCTCTACCCCAAGTTGTTGATGTTGGGACAGTACCCCCTCCAGCTCAGGAGCAGAGCCCAACTTTAACATTAAAGTAAAAGTTAAGAAATAAGCTGGAAAAATGAACAAACAACAAAAAAGGGAACTTGACCATAGAAATTTACTGTAGTGACAGGGAATTTTAACACAAATTCAGAAGACAACAATGTCAAAATAGCTACATATGAAGCCTCAAAGAAAAATGTGAATTAGTGTCAAACCCAAAAAGAACTCCTGGAAGAGCTCAAAAAGGCTTTTAAAAATCAAATAAGAGAGGTAGAAAAAACAGTTGGCAAGAAATGAGAGTGATGTAAGAGAGTCATGAAAAAAAGAGTCAACAGATTAGTGTAAAGGAGCCACAGAAAATGGGAAAAGGTCAATAAAAATTCCCTGAAGAAAACAACTCCTTAAAAAGAATTGGCCAAATGGAAAAGTTGATGCAAAAAGCTCAATGAAGAAAAGAATCCCTTAAAAATTAAATTTGGGCAAGTAGAAGTTAATGACTCCGTAAGGAATCAAGAAACAAAACAACATTGAAAGAATGAAAAAAATAGAAGAAAATGTGAAGCATCTCATTGGAAAAAATAGATCTAGAAGATATAACCAAAGAATTATTGGACTACCTGAAAGATGCATTGAAAAAAAAGAACTTGGATATCATATTTTAAGTTATTATCAAGAAAAACTGCCCTGGTATTCCACAGCCAGAGAATAAAGTAGAAATTAAAAGAATCCACAGACCACTTCCTGAAAGAGATCCCCAAATAAAAGCTTACAGGAATTTTGCAATCAAATTCTAGATCTCCCACATAAAGGAGAAAATACTGCAAGCAGTCAGAAACACTTCAGACATAGAGTAGCCACAGTCAGGATTACGTAGGATTTAGCAGCTTTTACATGAAAGGATTGGGATGATTTTTAATCGCCTCTGCTATCTGCTTTTCTTATATAGGTGAGTTCATCCCATTCACATTCACAGTTAAGATTACTGGGTATTTCCCTGCATCTTGCTTTCCCCCTATTTATCCTTCTCTCTCTCTTTCACTCTGTCCCTCCTCACCAGTATTTTACTTCTGACTACCACATCCCTTAGTCTGCACTCCCTTCTATCAGCTCCTACTCCTCTTCTTGTCCCCTTCTCCTCCTGCTTCCCTAAAGGGAAAGATAGATTTCTATACCTGTTAATCCTTCTTTCAGCCAGTTCTGATGACACGAAGGTTCAAGTGATACCCACCCCCCCTTATTTTTTCTCCCTCTACTTTAATAGGTCTTTTATACTTCTTCATGTGAGAGAATTTACCCCATTCTACTACTTCCTCCTGCTTTCCCTTTTCTCTGTGCAATAATCTTTCTCACCCTTTAATTTTTTTATATCATCATGTCAAAGTCAATTTATACCCACACCCTCTGTCTATGTATACTTCTTCTAACTGCCTTAATAGTGATAAAGTTCTTAAGGGTTACAGGTATCATCTTTCCATGTAGGGATGTAAAGAGTTTAATCTTATTTAATAACTTATGTTTTCTCTTTCCTGCTTACCTTTTTATGCTTCTCTTGCATCTTATATTTGAAAATTGAATTTTATGTTTGGCTCTGATCTTTTCATCAGGAATGTTTGAAAGTCTTCTGTTTCACTGAATGTCTATTTATTTTTGGTTGTAATCCTAGCTCTTTTGCATTCTGGAATATCATATTCCAATCCCCCTGATCCTTTAATACAGAAACTCCTAAATCCTGTGTAATCCTGAACCATGGCTTTTCGATATTTGAATGGTTTCTTTCTGGATGCTTGCAGTATTTTCTTCTTGATCTAAGAGTTCTGGAATTTGGCTATAATATTCCTATAAGTTTTCATTTAGGGATGTCTTTCAGGAGGTAGTCTGTGGATTCTTTCAATTTCTATTTTGTCCTCTGGTTCAAGGATATCATGGCAGTTTTCCTTGATACTTTCTTGAAAGATGTTATCCAGGCTTTTAGACTGGTTTTTCAGGTGGGCTTATAATTCTTAAATTATCTCTCCTTTATCTATCTTCTAGATCAGCTGTTTTTTCCAATGAGATATTTCACATTTTCTTCTATCTTTTCATTCTTTTGATTTTTTTATTGATTCTTGCTGTCTGATGGAATGATTACCTTCCACCTGCCCAATTCTGATGTTTAAGCAATTATTTTCTTCAGTTTGCTTTTGTACCTCTTTTTTTTTTACCAATTCAGTGAATTTTTGTACATCTTTTTTTCCATTTTTGTGCTTCTTTTACCAAGTTGTTAAGTTTTTTCATGATTTTCTTATATAAGTTTCATTTCTTTTTTTGTTTTTTTCTTACCTGTTTATTTTATTTTAAAAATCATTTTTGAGCTCTTCAAGAAGTTCTTTTGGGGCCCCGCACCAATTCATATTTCTCTTTGAGGGTTTGCATGTAGGCATTTTAACATTGTTGTCCTCTTCTGTTTTGATCTTCCCTGTTGCCACAGTAGCTTTCTATGGTAAGGGTTTTTGTTTTCTTTTGTTTTTTGCTTATTTTCCAGCCTGTTTAATAACTTGCAAAGTTGAGCTCTGCTCCTGGGATATAAGGGACATTGTACTAAGCTTCTTGCTTAAGAGACCAAGGGCCTTGCCCCTCACCTCTGGCCTGTTTGTTGTTCAGGGGTCTCTGCCTGGACACTTGCCTGCTGCATCAGGACCTCTAGGGTTAGCAACTTGACTATTGTGCTGTGGACTCTGGGCCTGGCCAGTTGCCTGCTGTGGCAGGGACTGGAGGCTTACAGCTGTGTCAAAAATGCTCTGGCACCACTGGGCCTTGGGTCCTTCTGCTGGCAGGTGACACCACCTGTGCTCCCTTTTAGCCTGAGTGAAACAAACATTTCCTACAGTCTTTCTAAGTTATCTTGGGCTAGAAAATTGTTTCACTCCATACGTTTGTGGGTTCTGCTGTTATAGAATTTGTTTTGAGATATGGTTTAAAGTTGTTTGGAGGGGATTTGAGAAAGCTCAAACAAGTTCCTGCCTTTTCTCTTCCATCTTGGTTCTGCTTCTTGGAGCAGGGTATTCTTAAAGGCTGATGACACTCTTGATTTTGTCCAAGATTCTATGGTGTTTTTTTTTATAATTTGTATATTTCCTTTGAAAATTTGCAGAGAAGTCACAGCGGTGGTTCTTAACCCATTGGAGGTCGAACGACCCTTTCACAGGGGTCCCAGGGGTTGCCTAAGACCATTGGAAAAGACATTTCTGATGGTCTTAGGGACTGAGACACTGCTCCTCTGTCTCCAGGCGGGTTCGCCCACATGCAGATACGCCCACATATGAGTATTAAAGAGTCACGGTATTAAGAAGGTTAAGAACCAGTGCTCTACAGGCTTTGTAGTTAACTTTAGATAAGTTTTCCCTTATGTTTCTGATCAGAATCATTTGCAGATGCACAGCTAATTGAGGCTCTCATTTTTCTTGAGTTTTCTCTTTGGGGGATTTCAGTTTCTAAGATAGCTGTTAATTCTTTAACTTAAAGTTCATCATGTCTGTGCTCTTCCATTTCTGTTAAGATCTCTAAGCACAGACTATGCGGTCAAATCAGGGTTTTTATAACTAGCTTTTGTTAGACTAAACTTCCTGACTAGTCAAAATTAAGTGCAAAGTAGCAGATCCTTCCATTGTTTTATTGGTGTCCTCAAAGTTGAATTTGTAATGAAGTTAGGGATCTCACAAGTTGACTATGCAATAACACATCTTAGTTATTGCTATTTAGTTTTAGTTCCCATTTTGAATAAATTAGACCCATTCTTTTAATGTCTGTACACTATGTGTCAATTTCTCAAAAGAAAAAAGCATTTATATATTTATTTCTCACACTTAGTCTTTCTTGTTCTTAATTTGTTTGTGCTTATGTATAGGCATATTAGTCAATTAACAAGCACTTCATTAAATGCCTATTATTTGCTAGAGTCTAGGCATTGTGATAGGGTACCTAGGTTAGAGAGTACATAGGTAAAAATAAACAGGCCCCTCCCTCAAGGATTTTACATTCTATGTGAGAAATTTGTGTTCTATCAAACTGTATTATATAATGTTGAATGGAAAAAGCTCCAGTGTGTCAGGAATTTATGGGGAGGTTGGTCCCAATTTATAGCATTTAGGGGGTATATTTCTCTTTAAGCTCTTTCAGACTTTAAGGCCCCCTGGTAACCTGGACAAGTAAGATAGCAGGCAGGTTGGTTGCTAGATCTCCTGCTACAGGCATAGGCCTCTCTCACTTGCAAGACAGATAATTTAAGGAAATTTTTCTTATAACTGAAGGTTTCATTGGTGAACACTCCATGAGCATCATAGATCCACTCTTTGATTTAAGAGTTTATGAGAAAGGAGAGAGAAAGAGAGAGAGAGAAAGAGAGAGAGAGAGAGAGAAGGGGAGAAAGAAGGGGGGAGGAATGGGGAAAAAGATGCATATATGTATATGCACATATTTATATTTAAGCTATTAAAACTTAAAACTTTTAGAACATTATACATATGTCTATACACATATGTATTCATTTATACGTATATGTGTATATATTAATACACATGTGTAACAGAAGGTATTGACTGAGTAAATCAGTTGTCATCTGGAATGACATTACACAGGAATTGGGTTTGGATAAGTAACTCCCTTTGGGGCTGACATAAAATCAGAGAACTAATTCAGAACACAGGGAGATTTGAGCAGACTGAGAGGAGAGAACATTCAAGCTCAACCTACACCCCTGGGATGGCATTGATTTGGAAGGTGGGGGATTAGAGCCTTGGTCTGTCTCCTCCCTTCTCACTTGACGGGAAGAAACTTAAGAAATCTGGAGGACTTTCCATCTTCCCATCTGCATCACAGCATAGTTCCTGAATCAATTGACTATAGTATCTAAAAGGAGACCCAGGGACAGACTGGATATAGATAGCAGAAAAGCAGCACTGTACCTGAGAACAACTTCTTGAGGACACCAGCAAAAGGACTCTAGTATCTAGTAGGAGTTGCCCCCTTGTCACATGAGTTCACTTTCTTTTGTACTTATAGAGTATGGATCACAGACTTTTGGGTGGATGTTTTGCATCAACTTTGCACCAAAGGAGTAATAAATATTTATTTATAAAAAAGAATTAAGGCTGACTAATTAGCTGATAGTAACTATTGATATTGGGGGGAACACCCTGGAATGGAGACTCTGGTCAGTGGTTCTCAACTTTCCTAATGCTGCGACATAACATGACAGTTCCTCATGTTATGGGGACCCCCAACCATAAAATTATTTTCGTTGCTACTTCATAACTGTAATTTTGCTACTGTTATGAATCATAATGTAAATATCTGATATGCAGGATGTATTTAAATACAACCCACAGGCTGAGAACCACTGCACCTGATAGCATTAGAAAACATACCCACTTCTCTTTGAAGGTGTACTTTCTAGAATCTTGAGGAGAAGTCTATAACTTAGTGCTTTCCAGGCCCAATTTATCTGTGAGATTAGGAGATGGATAAGGACCCTTTAGGTCGTATATTTGAGCTGACCCATTTACCAGTGTGGAGATTAATTGGGCTAAGAACCTCTAAAGTCTAAAGGAGGTACATACATAAACATATACATAAATGTATGTACACATAGTCTTTCCATTTGTAGGCTCTTCTTATGGAAACTAGCAGGTTTCTTAGAAGGGTAGTATTTCATTGAGTGTCAAATGGAGATAATATCTCCTCATCTTAAAGCAAGGGTGTTTCGTCTTTCTTCAAAGATTCAAATCTCTTCCCATGGCAGTATTACTCAGACAAAGAGAAACATACATAAACATGTCTATATGGGGGAGGGCATAGAATCAAGGTTAGCAAACAGTCTAGATAGGAAAGCTCAGGACTTCTGCTGTTACCAATGAAGCAGAATCAATTTCTTCTAAGTTAAGCCCAAGAGAAAAGAAATTGCCCACTATGTTAGTGGAAATATGAACTCTGAGTTATTACTAATCACTGTTTAACCATCATGTGACGGGAAACACACAGTTCTTTCCTCTGGTCTACAGTAACATCGTACATGCCCCATTAATTCCTGGTCAGTAAGGGGAAGAGAGGTCACTCAACTTCCAATTTCCACTGTTTGCAACTAGAGGAAGGGGCAGAGGAATTGATGCTCAGAGATAAGTTACCTGTTCAACCCTGGCCATGCTTGCTATATGGTGAGGAACAAAAATGGTTGCTTGTTATGGCTTCTGTCTTCTTTCTCCCAGGAACTTTCCAAACAGTCTCAGAAGCCAAGTTCCAAAGGTAACATCAACTGGTTAGCTGTGAGATGTCTGCCCAGGTCCGTTGTCTTCACAGAAGTACTATGCAGGCATAGAGCCTGTAAGGTTATATATTTGTTGGATTATGGACTAGAGTGCCTGTTCTCTCACTTTTTAAAGTGACTGAGTAAAAAAAATGGGTTGTCTTTAGGTTATTATGGGAAGTAAGGTAATCAGAGATGCTAATTGCTCTATAATCTAAATTTATTCATGCACAAATTTTATGTGATAATATTAGCTTTGGAGCTTAATTTAGCAGTCTTCCTATACATGACACTTGATCTTTGCAATTGGCATTAAAATTTTTCTTTCCATTTTAATGTTCATTTTATGAAAATGTCCACTCTCTTATGTAGTGGAAATAAATCTTACTGCCCTCTCTTTTTTTGTAATAAACAAATCCTATATTTTGTCACTTTTCAGATTATTGTAGGTGTAGTAGGAAGAGCAGAGGATTTGAAGTCAGGAGTTCTGAGTTCAAATGTTAACTGAGGTCCTTGCTTTCTTTGTGACCTTGAGTAAGTCATACAAGCTCCCTGGACTTGGTTTCATTATCTGTAAAATGAGGGAGTTGGACTAGATAAATTTCCTTCCCATTCCAAAAATACAATCCCATGATTGGTAACCTGGTTCTTCTTAGTTGAAACTGTGAATTGTTGAACAATTTGTCCTTTTCCAACCCATTATATTCCATTAGTTATAACATTTTGGGAACACTTTATGTTACATACAAATTGCCCTGTTTACCAAATCTTGGGATGGTTTCTCTTTGTAGAGGAAGCATCTGTTCCTCTTTGCAGATGTGGATAGAGAAAATATAGCTGTACCAAATGTACCTGACTCTAGGGAACCAAAATGTAATATATATAGGCTCTGGACTTACTCTCTCAACTTCAGTTGATATTGGAAAATTGAATCACCAGAGCTCAAATAATGTATCTCCCTTCAAGGTCCTAGAGGAGAGTTCTGAAGGGTTGAGGCCATCTCTTTAATGCATTATAGCTCACAGGCCCCCACAGGTGTGCTTACTGCATTATCTATTGATATCAATTAGTCAGCTTGAGTTAACTAGCTTTTACAAAGGAATGTCTACCAAGGTGGTATACTAAAAAAGAGCTGGTATAAAACATGGCTCTGTGCACCACCACCCTAGTCTTCTTGAAGGAAAAAAAAAATTGTGACAAATTCTCTGGCAAATACATACAGAGTCCAGGAGAAAGTGAGCCCAAAGCACACATGACCAAGGGTACTTCATAGGGTTGCTGGAAGTTATTTTTCTCCTTGCCATATGGTGGAGCTTTCTCCTGGTTTCCTTCTAGTGTGCTTTAAAGCTGTCTTTCCTCAGTGTTTCCAGTCTTTCTCTCCTCCCAGTAGAGGATGCTGCTGTCAGCTACTTGGGGATAGTGGTAGGGTGCTGACAGGAAATCCAGAATCTGCCAAGCCCTTTGAAGCTCACAAACTCCACCTCAAACCAAGGGGTAGGTTCTTCTCTTCCGCCCTTCAGTAGTTCTTCTTATAGTCTTCATTGGAAGACGCACAACATTTAAGCTGTCAGAAGCTTGAATCCTTTACTTTGAACTATTTGTTATTTTATTTTTTTGAAAGGGGAAGGTAGGGCAGTTGGGGTTAAATGACTTGCCTAAGGTCACACGGCTAGTTTTTTTGTGTGTGTATGTTAAGTGTCTAAGGCCAAATTTGAACTCAGGTCCTCCTGACTCCAGTGCTGGTGCTCTATTCACTGCGCCACCTAGCCACCCCTATTTGTTATTTTATAGATGACTCTCGGAGCATGACCAGATTTTCTCATCCATTCCAAACAGGATTGTTATGCAATGTCACACAGATTTATCAAATGGCTATCAAGGTCATATTTATGTTTCCAGGGTTTGTTTGTTTTTTGCAATTAACCTAAAATCAATGATTAAGTTGAGAAGTGTTCTCATCTGGCTGAAGTTATAATAATAGCATCTTGAATTTTACCCGAAGGGCAGAGTGACATTGTTTTATTTATTCAGTCATGTAAAATTGCAGCATAGATTTAATGCTGGAAGGAACCTTGGAAGTTGCCTAAGTCTATGCCCTCATTTTACAAATGAGAAGACTGAAACCCCAGAGGTTAAATGACTTGCCCAAGATCACCAAAGTAATAAGGAACAAAGTTCATCATGCTTTCCATTATAGCAAGAAGGTAAGAAGCTGTTCAATTTCCTTTATTGCTTTTCTTAAAGCAATAAGCAGCTCTTCTTGGAAGCCTTCTGCCCTGGAAATGGTCTGATTTTGTGAGTCAAATAAGGTTTGTCTTATCTCAGACCTTTTTAGAAGTGACAGAGGTGATGAAGTTTGAAGTTATCTCTACATTTGAGGTAAACTGGGGCTAAGGCATCAACAAAAGTTATTATATAAACAATTATATACTGTCTAATAAAATGTCAGTCAGTCAGAAAGCACATATTAAACATCAGTTATGTGACAAATTCTGTGCTAGGCACTGGGGATTCAGAGACAGAAATGAAATAATACCCACTTTCAAGGAGTTTAGATTCTCTTGGGGGAGAAAATATGTACACATATAAATTACTCAAGTGGATCTGGGTTGTCCTCAATTTGGATGTTCCTTCCAACCATGCAGATTACAATTACATATAAATACAGGGTATCCCCAAAATCTTAGTGCTGTTTTAAGCTTTAATAGCTTTAACCTATTTAGTACATTTCTTTTCCCCACTGTATGTCACAGGGAACAAGGGACAAACCATGATCAAGAACGGTCAAGTACATGTGTCCCTCCACATGGAACCAAAGTGCTCCATGGGAAGTGTTCCACGTCAGCTCCCCACCTTTGTTAGTCACATCATTAGGAGCTTGTTACGCCTCATGTTTCATTTGAAATGGTGAAGATAGTTTTCAGGCATAAGACTGAAGATTGTTGTAGGCTATTAAGCAAATAGCAGGTCTTCCCTATTTTCCAGTTCTAAGGAGGTCTCTGGTCTTCAGCCAGTGAGGTCAGGGCTGGGGAAGGAGTAGAAGAAGGGAGCTTGATGGGGAAAAGCCTCATGTATGTTCTCCTCTTACTTATAAGAATGTATTTTTATCTGCCCTCTTTAACTACAGTAATTTATTTAACTTGAAAAGACTACAAGCCAAAACTAAAGCAGAGGGAGAGCTGACACATTAATTTTTTTGTTCAAATATGATTGTGTACTCTGTGCAGCCTCTGAAGCCAAGATACAGCAGAATAGGGATTGATTCTCTGGTGCTTGTGCTACTTTTGGCCTAACAGTTAACACCATGAAACATAGGTTCTCTAACCAGCCAGCACCATGCCATCCATATGTGGAACCATACAGCAAATGGAGAAGTTTTGAATGCTGTGTATAAGTTCAGTTACCTTGGCAATATGCTTTCCATGGATATACACTTCATAACGAAGTTAGTGCATGTATTGCCAGAGCTACCTATGTGTTTGGGAGGCTACTTAGGAAAGTGTGGGAGAAAAGAGGTTTTAGATAGCCTGCCAAACTGAAAGCCTACAGAGATATTGTGCTGACCTCATTGTTGTATGTCTGTGAAACCTGGACAGTATATACCAGTGCCATGCCAGGAAGCTGACTCGCTTCTAGTTTGAATTGTCTTAGGAAGATTCTGAAGAACACCTGGCAGGATAAGATACTAGACATTGAGGTCCTTTCTCAATCTAAACTGCCAAGCATTCAAACCCTACCGTAGGTATTGCAACTCTGGTGGGCTGGCCACATCGTTCTAATGCCAAATATATGTTTGCCTAAAAGCCTATCTTATGGAGAACTCACACAAGGAAAATGCTCACATGACGGTCAGAAGAAATGTATACAAGGATACTTTGAAGGTCTCTCTGAAGAACTTTGGAATTGATTGTGTGACATGGGAGATACTGGCAAAGGACCATCTAGCATGGCATGCCCTTATCAAAGAAGGTACTGTGCTCTATGAGCAAAGCAGAATTGCAATAGCTCAAAAGAAACATAGGCTGTGCAAATTTAGAAACATCTCCACTCCAAGTGTTTATATGGGCTATTTGTGCCCTACCTGTGGTAGAGCATTCTGAACTTGTATTGGTCTGATCACCCACAGTTGGACACACTGTACTTTGACTTTAACATAGTGATGTCATTTTGATCCTCTTTAAAGAAAGAAGGACAACAACCAGCCAACCAGAGTTCCATCTCTAATATTGATTAAGGTTATTATCCCCCCAGATAGGAAGACTAAAGATCTCTGGTGTTCAGCCTGCCCTGTGATCAGGGGTCAGATAGTAAAAGACCTAGTTCTTTAGTATAAGCATTTTTTCAAATAGAATTTTAAAACTATCTTAGTAGAATAACAAAGCCAATTTAGTTTTTATACTTCTTAGAAATTAGTTTGGTAGTCAGGTTTATTCCACTTTGTTAATTTGGTCTTTTCACTAAGGATGGTCTTTTAACTAAGAAGTAGGCAATAGTTCAATTCAACCTTCTTGGTTTTGCCAGTGATAGCATGTGACTTTGGGAAAAATCCTTTTAAATGCTTCTACATTAATTTGTTCACATGTACAGTCTAAACCACTGCTACCACCTACATCCACAACAGTGTTATACAGTTTAATTTTTAAATCCTATGTCATAATGGAAGAAAGGCACAAAGATATATAAAATACAATATTTATCATTATCACATTTATATCTTTTAATGCAGTTTGTATAGAATTACAGAATCTAAGGGTTTAATATATGAAACTACTGAAAAATACTGTGAAAATTAAGACATTAATTTTCTTCATTTAGAAATGGTGCATTTTTATACTAAAGAGTATATCTTTTTATTGAGTGAAATAAGGATTTATTCAATTCCCAGGAACCCTAGCTATTCTTAGAATTTATTAGGTAGACTAAAAATATTTAAAGGGTTAGAATAGAGAATTTATGAGGAAGAATTACAATTTGAATTTTTTTGCCATAAGAGGAAAGATTAAGGGCCACTTAATTAACCTACAACATAAATATAACATCAGGTGTTCTACATCTATATGCAAGAGATTAGTAGAGGATGTATACTTAAAATGGGACTTGAGCCTTAGCTGTGAAGAGTATTTTTAAATAATAAATGCTGCAAGGTTCTGAGACAGCTCCAGAAGGCCCATCGTGGAAAATGCTATCCATATCCAGAGAAAGAATTACAGAGTCTGAATGCAGATCGAAGCATACTATTTGTTCTCTCTTTTTTGTTTTGTTTCTTCTTTCTTGTGGTTCATTACATTAGTTATAATTCTTCTTTGCAACATGACTAATGTGAAAATATATTTAATGTGAATGTATATGTACAGCCTACATCATATTGCATGCCATCTTGGAGAGAGGGGAAGGGAGGGAAGGGAGGAGGAGAAAATTTGGAACTCAAAAGCTTGTGGAACTGAATATTTTAAACTAAAAATAAATAAATTTTAGAAAGTGGAAATGCTGCAAATTAAATTCCATTTAATTTAAGTTCCTCAGATTACATTTCACACCCATCAGATAAGCAAAGGTGACAGAAAAGGGAAATGACAGTTGCTAGAGGTGTTAGTTGCAGAAAACAGGTACTCTGGTATTCTGTTGGTAGGATTGTGAATTGGTCCAGTCATTTTGGGAAGACAGTTTGAAACTGTGCCCCAAAAGTCACTATACTGGGCATGTACCTGGACCCAGTGATACTACTACTAGACCTGTATGTACCTCACAGAGATCAGTGTTTATAGCAGCGCTTTTTGTTGTAACAAAGAACTGGAAGGAAACTAAGGGAGTACCCATAAATTATATAATTACTGGACAAGTTGTGGTATGGGAATATAAAGGAATATTATTGTGCCATAAGAAGTGACAAAAATGACAGTTTCAAAGAATTTGGGGAGTATTTGTCTGAACAGATGCAGACTAAAGTGAGCAGAATCCTGAGAACAATTTATACAATACCAACAACATTATGAAGAAACCAAACTTTGAAAGATATAAGAACTTGTTCACTTCAAAGATCACAGTTCTAAAGAAATGATAAAGAGGCATGCTGCCCAGTTCTTGCTAGATGGACTCGAGACATATTTTCAGATAAGGCTGATGTAGAAATTTGTTTTTGCTTGACTAGAAACATTTGTTACAAGGATTTTTTTTTTCAGTTGAGAGGCAGTGAAGGGAAGGGAGATGAGGAGAGCAACAGTAATAAAATTATAAAACAGAAAGAAACAAACAAAAGAGGGTCATTGGAAAACTTTTAAATTCACAGAAGAGAGCAGAGAGAAGGCCAGAAGGAAATAGGCTGAATAGCTTTGGAAGTAAAATGTTGGATTTATCGTGTACTAAAAAGGTAAAGCAAGCTACATATAATAGAAATTTGTGATTTCATATACAGTTTTTTGTTGTTGTTGTCATTTTGTTGTATCTTCCTGGTTGCCCTCCTCTGGAAATTCTTCAGATTACCAGTGTCTGTCCAGATATAGTCTGACCAGAGCATATGGTACAGTAGGGACTGTCACCACTTGATTTTTGGAAGTGATATCTATCTTAATGCAGCCCAGATTATTTTAAATAACTATAATCTCTTTTAGGAGATTGCCTTGTTCTTGTTCATGATGCAGTCACCAGAATGCTGTCTGCAAAGAGGATCTGGGGGAACTTGACCATCAACAGGGAAATTCTCTTCTGTTTGGACCTTTTGCTGGATGTGTTACAAGACAATATAGCCTTTTTGCAGACATGTCCATGATTTGTGCCTAGCTTGATATTAATGATTAGTCTTTGAACAAAGTTATCCTTTTTTTTACATTTTATTAAAATTGAATATAGTTTTAAAAATAATTATTTTTGTTCCCCTTATCTAAGACTAAGCTTATCTTGAGCTTTCTTATAGGACTTATAGGACACAGCATTTTTATAGGACCGTGCCAAACTTTAGCATTCCTCTTACATTATTATACATACTTCTTTCATCTGTTTTTACATATATTTAAAAAATTTAAGTTGTTTGGTGAATTGTGTATCCATAGTATGGTTTTAGATAATTCTCTTTTTAGCTCCTCAAAGTCGTTTCTCCATGTTGTTTCCTCTACTATTTGAAAGATGAAGTTATCATTAAGGCAAACAAAAAACTTTACTCCTGCTCTGCTTTTGGCAGAGAGAAAAGGCCAGCAGTTATCTATATTAATTGAAGTGACCCTTCTCCTTTCCAAGGCAAAATACTCATCAGGTGCCCTTGATCTCATCTTTTCAGGCAGATTTCTACTTCTATTGCTCTCACCCTTTCCTTTTTTTACTGATTGCTCCCCTGCTGCCTATAAATGTATCTACGTCTTTCCCTCCTCCTTTAAAAATTCTGACTTGATCCAACCATCCCCACAAGCTAAAATCCTTTATCTTTGCTCTCTTCTGTGTTTAAACTCTTGGAGAAAGCCATTGGGGTCTCTCTCCATTTCCTTTCTTCTCACTCTCTTCTAAACTCTCTGCAGTCTTACAACCTCCTCAGTTTAACTGAAACTGTTACCGGTGATGCTTTTTTTTTTTTGGAGGGCAGTTGGGGTTAAGTGACTTGCCCAATGGCTAGTTTTTGTGTTAAGTGTCTGAGGTCGGATTTGAACTCAGGTCCTCCTGACTCCAGGGCCAGTGCTCTATTCATTGCGCCACCTAGCCACCCCCCGGTGATGCTTTAATTCCAAATCAAATAGCCTCTTCTCAGTCCTCATCCTTCTTGACCCCTTTGTGGCCTTTGGCTCTGTCAATCACCCTCTTTTCCTAGATACTCTTTACCCTCCAGATTTCATGACATTGGTCTCTCCTAGTTCTCCTCTCTGTCTCCCTGCTTCTTCTCAAGCTGCTTTGCTGGAAACTCCTCTAAGTCACACTTGCTAACTTTGGGTATTCCTTTTGTGGCTTTGTTCTGGGCTTTCTTCATTGTGATCTCATCAGCTCCCATGGGTTCAATTAGCAACTCTCCGGATGATTTTCAGCTCTGTAAGGTATCCTAAAAGTCTTAGTGCAGGTTTCAGCCATTAAAGCTTAAAACTGCTCTAATCTCACACAACCAATTGCTTTTTTTTAGACATTTTGAACTGGATGTCTTATAGACATCTCATACTTGACATGTCCAAATCAGAATTCATTATCTTACCCCTCAAACACTTTCTTCTTCCCAACTCATTACTGTTAAGGGTACTGCCATCCTCCTAAGGACCATACTCACACCATCATTGTCAGCCTCAATTCTGTGACCATGTTACTGCTTTAATAAATAGATTCTAGGGGCTCCCTATTATTTCCAGTATCAAATATAAAATCTGCTTGATTTCTGAGGTCCTTTACAACTTGACTCCTTCTTTTCCGGTCTTCTTACGTTTACCCTCTTCAGTAGTGTCTATAATTCATCACCTGCACCCTTCTTGTTTTCTGACACTACACTCCATTTCCCAGCTCCATGTTTTTTCACTCTCTATTCCATATATCTGTAATGCTCTCCTTCCTCACCTCCATTTTTGGACTTCAAGGTTTTATTTAGTCTTTCCTCTCCCCCCACTTATGGTGCTCTTCCTCTGAGTTTACCTATACACTGTGTGTATCTTGTATGTACATAGTTAATTTGTTGCATTATATATGAGAATGTGAGCTCCCTGAGGGTGGGGACCATGCATTTTCCTTCCTTTGTATCCTCAGCTGTTAACACAGTGCCTGGTGCATAGTAAATGCTTAACAAAACATGTTGACTGACTGATAATTGAAAATTCCTTTTAAATTTCATTTTGTGGATGTAACGTCTCTGTTCCAGGGCTTGTGCTCTATTTCAAAAATTCCTCTAGTTCTCCTTTCTGTTAAGGGGGACTGTAATATACTTCAATAATTATAATTTCTATTTCCGCCTCTGTTGATATTCAGCCAAGGGCTCTCCACCGTGTCCTCTCCCTTTGGTTCTGGTATGCTTCCTTAATATTCAGTGGTACCCACTAATGCTATTAGAGCTGTGAATTGGTTTGCTCTTTTTGGAAAGCTATTTGGATTTTTTTTAATGGATTAAAATGCCCTTTGACTTAGAGATCCCACTGTTAGCTACATACCCACAGAGGACAAAGGATAAAATGAAAGGTCCTATGTGCAGTGCAGCATTCATACGTGCACTTTTTGTAGTAGCAAAGAAATGGAAAGAAAGAAGATGCCCATCATTTGGAGAATGGCTAAACAAATTGTGTTATATGGACGTAATGGAATTTCCTATGCTATAAAAATTATCAATATGAAAAACTCAGAAAATCTTGGAAAAACATACTAATTAATAAATGTGTAAAGTAAATAGAACTAGAAAATCATATGTACAATGACTCCAAAGGTGTAAATATAGAGAATAACAATGAAAGGCAATAAAATGCTGCTGTGTAATAGAAAAGATGAGAAGGTACACCTTCCTCTCTTTTTTGCAGAAGCAAAGGACTATGAGTGTAGAACATTACATATGCTGTTAGACTTGGTGAATATGTTGATTAGTTTTGCTGAAATGATCTTTTTAGGTGTACTTTATTATTCCTTTATTTTGTAGATACATGATGCTCAGTCCCTCAATTTCATTATTATACACAGGTTTAAATCTTTGATAGGTGGTCATGTTACCTGATAGCTATCATAGGTGAATAGTTATAGCCACTATATAAGGTGTGAAGGACTGTTTCCCAGAAATACCTGTCCAAAGGGATCAGGAAAATAAATGTTTCTCCTAATTTTTTTCTTTAAAAATATAACTCTGTTGAAATAGCAACATACGTGATGTACTATGGACCTAAGAAATTCATTTTCATCTTTTTTATTCCTACAAATTATTACACAAAGATTGTAGAAACAAATGCTATAGCTAAACTTCAGAATTTAAAAAAAACACTTATTTTTTGTTGCTATTGACATGTTCTTTTTCCTTGGACCATATCTTTGTAAACAAATTGTGGAATGAGATTTTTTTCTAATCAACTTTTGTTGTCATAGAAACAATAAAAAATCTTTTTGAAATATGTAGATACTGTGTTTATGATTTTTCTTTTAAAATGTTTTCATTTTCTTTGCCACAGCCCAATGATGATAATTACACAGAAGATCACTAGTTTGGCTTATGAGATTCACGATGGTAAGGATTTTAAGCTGAATTATTTATTTTGAATTCTTCACTGAGACTTTTCCCACTACTATTTTAGCTAAATAATTTTTACTCTAGAAGCAGTATTGCACAGTGGATAGAGGGTTGGCCTTCATTCAGACCTCAGACACTTATTAGATAGGTGTCCATGAACAAGTCACTCACCCTATCAATTCTCTCTAAGACTAGAAGCTTTAGAAACATTGCCAATCTCTGCTTAGGAATGGAGTTTCTATATAAGGAGTTTCTACAACAATGAAATCATAGGTTCAGACTTTAAAAATCAGAGCAGTAATTATTTTTTTTTCTTAAGGTATTTTGGTAACACTTCAAATCTCAGAAAAATCTAGAGAAGAATTTGGGAAGGATGGCTGGTTTAGATACTAGTTATTTCTAGTATATCTTTATGTTCATATAGACACGCATGTATCTACATATATGCATACAATATACATATATTCATGTTTGCAAGTAAATATGTGTATATGCACACACAAACATAATGGCAACCAAAGTTGAAGCAAAAGAACTGAATGATTTAATAATATATTTAGAAGCAGAATAGTACAGTGGAAAGCATAGAGGATTTCGTGAGAGAACCTGGGTCAGACTCAATGTCTTGGCTCATCTTACTGAAATGCTTTATTCTCTTTTTTATTCTTTGTTACAATGCTTTTTATTCTTTGTTAGAAGATGGTTCACTGAGTGAGAGATACTTTAAAAACCTAAGGCAGTGTAGATACAAATGATATAGTCAAAATTAAAAGTAAGTAAATAAAATAATGCTATTCTGCCTCCACTTTTACTTCAGTACCTCATTATAGGGTAGAAGTAACCTTGGGTCGCTACTATAATAAAGCATAAAAAGAGGACTGTACAAAAAACTGTAGATCTGTTTTATATAGCTTGCTTTTTCTTATTAAATGTTAAGTTCAGCCTTTAACATCAGAAAAATCTTGATTCTCTGTGCTTCTCCTTGGCCTTCTTTCTGTTTTTATTTGTTTCTCTCAGCATCTTTTTTTAAAAAAGATGTCTTAATTGACTATTTCTTCTTCCTACCCACTCTACCCCTCCCATGCCTATTCCTCCCCTCCCTCTTACCCCATGACATGTGGTTTTTAAAAAGGCAAGAAAATGAAAGCCCTGGTAACAAATGTGCATAGTCAAGCAGAACGCATTCCTACCTTGCTTGTGTTTGAAAATATAAGTCATAGGTAGCATCCTGAGCCCCTCACATCTTTGTCAAGAGATGGGTGGCTAGTTCCATGCTTCATCAGTCCTCTAAAATCATTACTGGCCATTGCATTGCTCAGAGTTCTCACGTTCATCATTTTTTCTATATGTGTAATGTTATTGTATACATTGTTTTCTTGGTTCTGTTCACTTTATTTTTCATCAGTTCACATAGGTCTTCCCAGGTGTCATAGAAAATGTCCATTATGTCATTTTTTACAGTGTAGCATTCTGTTACATTAATATACCAAAATTTGTTTAACAGTTTCACAGTAGATAAAGACCTCCTTAGTTTCTAGTTCTTTATTACAATAAAAAGAGCTACAATATGTATTTTTATAAAGGTTTTTCTTTGATCTTCTTAGAGTACAGGCCTAGTATTAGTATACCTCAGTCAATAGGTTATGTATGTGCAATTTTCCTGGCTTTTCAGGTATAGTTCCAAATTGCTTTTGAAAATGGTAGCTAGGTGGTTCAGTGAATAGAGCACCGGTCCTGGAGTCAGGAGGACCCGAGTTCAAAGTCAACCTCAGACACTTAGCAGTAGCCATGTGACTTTGGGCAAATCACTTAACTCCAATTACCATGCCTTCTCCCCTCCAAAAAAAAAAGATAATGGCTGGACCAACTGACAGTTCCATTGACAGTGCATTAGTCTGCCTGGTTTCCCAAGGCCCCTCCAATAATTTTCATTTTCTTATTGTGTCATTGCCAATCTGATGGGTGTGAGATAGGAGCTTAGTAGCATTTCTTTAATTAGTGGTGATTTGAAACTGTTTTTTTCATGTGATTGATAGCTTGGATGTTTTCCTTTGAAAGCTATGTGTTCATATCCATTGGTTATTTATCTGAACAGCAATAATTCTTATAAATTTGAATAAGAGACTTTTGTCAGAGAAACTTGCAACAAAGTTTTTTCCCCAGTTAAACTGTTTTTCTTCTAATTTTAACTGCACTAGTTTTGTTTATACAGTTATATGCATAATTTAAATTATGTTTAATTTTAAAAATTAAATTTTAAAAATTTCAGATAATCAAAATTGTTCATTTTTTTGAGATCCCCTCTATATCGTGTTTGGTCACAAACACTTTCCCAGTCCAAAGATCTGAAAGGCAGCTTTTTTTTATTTAATAAGCATTTATTTTCCCTTTTTTTTCTCTCTCTTACACTTGGGCCCTCACCTACATTCCCCACCTGCTCCCCACCACTCATGCACTGAACAAAAAAGAAAGTCTTGGAACAAACAAGAAAAGCAGACTGTGAAGTACAAAAATACATGTCTCAATCTGAATTTTGAATCCATTAACTCTCTGTCAGAAGATGAATAGCCTGCAGATGATCTTTGATCATCTGGAATCATGATTTGTCTTTGCTTGATTAGAGTTTTAAAGTCTTTCAAAGTTGTTTTTCTAGTCTCATTCTACCTCTGTTTATACATTTCTTCTGGAACTATTAATTTCATAATTTTTCATAGCACAATAATATTCCATTACTTGGATATACTAGAATTTCTTAAGCTATTCTATAATACATGAACATTAATTTCTTTGAAAGATATAGTAATTTTATTTTTTGAGTCAAAAGATATATGTACAATTTAGTGACTTTGGGCATAGTTCTAAATTGTTTTATAAGCCAATTCACAGCTCTACCAATAGTGCATTAGTATGCCTGGTTTCCCACAGCTCCTCCAACAATTATCTTCTTAGCCTTTCTGATTGCTGTGAGTTGGAAACTAAGAGTTACTTTAATTTGAGCTTTTTCTAATTATTAGTGATTTGGAGCATTTATTTTCATATGGTTGTTGATAGCTCAGATTTCTTTGCCTTGAAAACATTGACCACTTATCTGTTAAGAAATTACTTTCTTATAAATTTGAATCAGTTTCTTAGATACCTTGGATATGAAATTTATAAGAGAAACTTGCTGCTAAGATTTTTTCACTTTGCCTCTTTCCCTTCTAATTTTTGCTGTGTTGATTTTGTTTGGTCAAAACCTTTTTATGTAATTAAAATTTTCCATTTTTATCTCCCACAGTTCTTTTTTCCACTCGCTCTTGAATTCTTCTTATATCCATACATCTGAAAGCTAATTTCTTCCTTACTCCTCTAATTTACTTATGATGTCACCTTTTATATCTAAGTCATTTGTCTGTTTAAAACTTATCTTTGAATATGGTGTGAGATGTTGGCTTCTACCTAATTTCTGCTAGACTGCTGTCCATTTTTCTTAATGTTTTTTTTAAACATATTAAGTAATTCCTTACTCGAGTAGCTGGAGTCTTTAGGTTTACTAGACATTAGATTATGTTTGTTTTTTAACCAGTCCCAAATCATTTTGAGGATCTCTGCTTTGAAATATGATTTTAGGGGTGGCTAGGTGGCGCAGTGAACTGGCCCTGGAGTCAGGAGGACCTGAGTTCAAATCCGGCCTCAGACACTTAACACAAAAACTAGCCATGTGACCTTGGGCAAGTCACTTAAGCCCCAACTGCCCTCCAAAAAGCAAAAAATTAAAAAAAAAATAAAAAAAAAAGAAATATGATTTTAGATCTGATACTGCTGCGCTACTTTCTCACTTTTTAAAAATAATTTTCTTTGTAATTCTTGACTTTTTGTTCCCCAAGATGAATTTTGTTATTACTTTTTCTAGTTCTATATGGTAATCTTTTGTGTTTTCATTGATATGGTATAAATAAATAAAATTAACTTGTGCATTGTTGTCATTTTTATTATTTTGGCTCAACCTACCTCAAACAATTGATATTTCTCAAATTACTTAGGTCTCCCCATGTTTCAATAAAGTATTTGGTATTTGTCTTCTGTAGTCTATTTCTATAGCATTTTTTATATTCTATACGTATTTTAAACTGATTTTCTCTACTAAGTATTGCCAGTATTGATAGAGATTAGTATCATCTTTATGCCTTTTGGAACACCATATTCCTGCTTCTTTATTCCTTTATTGTGTCAGTTGGGAAGTCTTGTGTGATCCTAATTAGGGTTTCTTGGTACTTGAATGCTTTCTTTTTGGCTGCTTGCAGTATTTTTTTCCTTTAATTTGGAAGCTCTGGATTTTGGCTATGGCACTAATTTTGAGGTTTTCATTTTGAGGTTTGTTTCTGGAGATGATGGTAGATTATATTCAGTCTGCCCCCTTGGTTCTAAGTTATCTGGGAAGTTTACATTTATAACTTCTTGAAATATTATCTTCAAGCTTTATTTTTCTTGTCCTGAGGTACTCAGATACGTCTTAGATTCTTTCTTCTTGACCTAAATTCCAGGTCAGTTATTTTGATAATATATGTCATACATTTTATTCTTTTTTTTAATCTTTTGATTTTGTTGAATATTTCTTATTGTCTCCCAGAGTCAAAAGTTGAATTCTTGAGCCCAGTTTACCATCATTTATTCTAAGGTATTAATTCTCCCTACCATTTTTTTCCTCCCTATATGTTCCATTTTGTATCTCTTCTTTCATTTCTTCCAGGTACTCTTGTAGTCCTTGTGGCCAGGACATTTTTTTCTCTGAGGTTCTACTTGGACTTATGGAATTTTTCTCTTCTTCTGGGTTTACCCCCTTGAGCTTCTCTCAGTCCAAGGTATTTCTACATTGTATTTGATGTTTTCTCCTGTTTATTCATTTCTCCAACCTCACTTTCTGGATTGCAGGCTTGTGCTAGGGGCAAAATACATTCCTGTACTTCTGGATGGTGTGGGTAGGCCCTATTTAATCCTGAGTTCAGTGATTAAGACTAGGCCCTACTTTTTGTAGAAACTGTTTAGCCTTGTATATTGTGATTCTGACCCAGGCTGCCTAAATGCTGGATTGAGTATGGGATGCCTGGATCCTAGTTCAGGTACAGGTTGCCTGGATTCTGGCTCTGTTTCTTGCCTCATATAAGTTCCCCAAATCACCCCACATTGGCAGTTTCATATTTTACTTTCTATCTACTCTAATTTATCTTTGCTCTGTGATTTAGCAGGATTCTGCCAGTCTTTTGTGATATCCTGGACTGAATGGAGAAGTTGATAGCTGATTCTTCATCATTATTCCTTAATAGTGTATTTTTAGAGTGTTATTTGAGTGTTTGTAGGGTACACGAACACTTCTAGGTGCTAGCATGTCATCTCCCCACAATTTTTTCTCTCTGCTTTTCATTGCATTACGAATAAATACCGCTTAGAATTTTCTGTCCTTTCTTCTCTATATTGTTTTATAAATGAACTTGTACTCTAAACCATTGTTGTCCCGGGTGATTGTATCGTCTTTTGATGTAAAGATTGTGTTTCTCAGTTGAGGTGGCTTCTTGGCCCTTTTTTGGTGCTTGTATTGTGGTGATTGTTATGTATCCATTCAGCTTTACAAAGAAACAGTGATAATCTATGTTTTTAGGATCTTTACTTTTATCCACCTCTCCTTTTGGGAGAAGCTAACAGCCCTTTTAAAAAGTGATCATGTTTGAGCTACTTAAATTACTTTCTGCTTCTCATCTTTGTCCTTTCTGCTAGGTTGGCATTAATTTTGACCTTTAACCAGTTGATATTCTTAACTGAACATAGAACGGTAATTTTGAGATGACTTCTTTTTCTATTTATTCTGTATCTATCAAGATATAGTAAATTTCATTTTTGTTATGATTATTGTATAGTTATGTTTTACTCTAGTGCTCTCCTCCCTTCTTGTAAAGAATATGCATATTAGGTATTATTGGGACTTTTGAGTATTTCATTTTATCATCCCAAATCATATTAAAATATAATTTTCACCTCAGTAGTTTTCTGTTTACTTATGGAAGTAATAAATATCAAAGTATACACTGGCCTATTTTGAAAGATTTGCCACTTTATTCTTACAAATTATTTGTTACATCTTGTAATATGAAAGTTGGCCTGTAAACTACAGTTGGATTCATGGTATTCTATTAGCTTTTCTTCCTCCCAAGCATTTTAGGGTGAGGTGAAGCATTCGGGGAAATATGCCTTGTTACTTTGGGATGCAAGTTAATACCAGCTCTCTCAGTTATTTTGTTGACCTCTTAAAAGAGAACATAGGAACTGTTTTTTCTATATAGAAGCAACTTCATTAATGATGTTCTTTGATTTTAAGAGAACATAGGAACTGTTTTTTTCTACAGAGAAGCAACTTCATAATCATGTTCTTTGATTTCATTTATACAGAAGATTAGTATACAGCAGCAGTTCAGTTTTTTTTCCCTGTTATTGTAATACTGTTATTCATTGGGCAAAGATTGTCCTTTAAAAGTACTAATAGTGAACTAAACTTTCAGGATAGTCTCATGACTGATTCTTAGCACTATCTACCTCTTCCCTATTCTCCCAGCATCATAGCAACAGAAGAAAGGATTCGTACAGTATTATTTCCTGTTTATCTCAGTTTCTTAAGTTGTCATTGCCAAAATTCCATCAGCTTGTGATTATCTATCTAATTAAGAGCCACTGCATACCAGCAGACTTTACAGAGTACACAAATAGCATGTTGCTAGGCCAGTATTTTAAGTTTTTTCAATCTGGGGTGCCTGCTGTACCACGGCTCATATTCTGCTATCCTGATGATCTAATGTGATCTCACGTTATCGGAAGAGTAATTGTGAGGAGCAGCAATAATAATGACTCATATTTACATAATATTTGACTTACAAAACATCTTCATCAGAAGATGGTCTATGTATTAATTCTAGTACTTAGAGCTGAGAAAATCAAGGCTCAGAAGCAATTAAGTGATTTCTGTTATATAACTAATAATGATTAAAACCAGTACTGAATTTCTTTTAGTGATTCAGGTCCTGTGTTGTTTCTACCTTGCCGTGTTCCTGGGCCCTCCTTTGTACCCTAAAGGAGATTTTAGAGAGATTTTTGTAATGGCAGCTTTGGGTTTGGAGATGGAGATGGAGTAGCCCTTTCCACAGTTTCTTTAGAGTCATTTATCTTTTCTCTTACCCAACTCACGAGTGGTAGGCATAAGACATTCCATTTTATCAGCAAGATTATTGTAATTGTAAGTAGGCAAAGGCATACACTAGAAAAAGGACTGCAGCGAGCTCTGTGATACTGTTTGTAAAAGTGCTTATGACAACACCTGGCCCGTAGTGGGTGCTGTTTAAATACTTATTTCCTTTCTCCCTTCTCTGTGGGTCCTTTATTGTGGCAGAGGTGGGCTCAGATAGTCAAGTGAGTTTACTCATCCTGCCTTTCTTTTTAATTCCCTCACTTTGAGAGTACTGGTGAAAATCTTGTGTGGAAAATATGTGGAAAATCTTTTTAGCTAGCACCACATCATGTTATACTCATCATATACTGAATAATTTTTATTTTCTTAGGATAGTTTTATATATGTGTGTATGTGTATATATACATATAGTTATATATGACTGCTGCTCTGCCACTCAGAAGTGTTTAATCTGTATTTCTTGATCCTAGTACTTCAAGGCAATAAACATTAAATTACTGTGTATAAAGCACTTGCTGAGTACTTGGTAAAAAATATCCCACCACCAGGGAAATTACATTGTGCTGGAACTTGGGATTCAACCTGTGTGCAGAAAAGTGAGTTTATGATACTCTGAATAAGGAAAGAACATTAACAACCCAGAGGGCTCAGGGAAGATTTACAGGGGTAGTCGTACCTACACAAAGCCTTGCAGAAAGATAAAGATTTTAACGAGCAAAATGAGAAAGGGGTGTACTCCAGGCATAAGAAAGCATGGTCATATGCATAGAGGTGGATATGGTGGGTGAAAGATAATGAGAAATCCAGGATGACTCCTAGGTTGCAAGCCTGAGGGACTAGAAGCATGATGTTGTCCTTTACAGAAATAAGGAAGGTAGGAGGAAAGGAGAATTTAGGGAGCAACTTACATCATGAGTTTCCCCCTTGGGCATACTAAATCTAAGATATACTGGATATCCAGCTCTAGATGTCTAAAAGGCAGTTGGAGATATAAGATTATTATATGTTTATAGTATGAATGAATAGGATTATGACCTTGGACAAGTCACAGTCCCTCTGAGCCTGTTTTTTAATCTATAAAAAAGAGCAATAGGACTTACATTTTATAGTAGTTGTGAGGATCATATTAGAGAATATATATAAAGCACTTTGCAAATCTAAAAGCACTATATAAATGTGAGCTATTATTTTAAAGAGATTTGCCTAAAGTCATTGAGCTAATAATTGTCAGTGCCAGGATTTTAAATTTGTAGTAAAAATATGGATATTTATACATGACCCCAAAACAACAAGGTTCTTACAAGTTCATAATCCTCTTGATGGTGGTGGTGTTTCCAGAAGAATATTTGTGAAAGGGGGTATTGGATTACATTGTTTAGAACCTGATAAAAATGTACTACTTCAATTATATTTCTTAAATTTCTCTTAAAGCAATAGGTTATTCTACTAACAGATTGCTGAGTGCTTATAAATACTAACATGTATTTCCTTAAAAATGTATCTTCCTTTGTTTTTGTGTGTGATTAAATATTTTCTTCCAGAGTACTTTCAGTAGCATTGATAACCTGACACTTCAGCTATGCATTTTGGTGGTACTTAATAACCTACTTACTAATGCAGTTATTTAGCAAATAGAATGGAGAGAGCTGTTAAGTAGACAAGGAATTAGCTGGCTAATCAGGGAGACTGCTATCTGTGTTCCAACACAGTGGGCCTATAAATAATCTCATCAGTAAATCTATTATAAAAAAAAACTATTATGAATAACATTTTCCAGCTAACACTGTTAGATTTTGAAACTTAAAGATGTACAGTAGAATATGTACTTCTTGAGCATAGAAACTCTGTTTATTTTGTTTTTGTATTCCTAGTGCATGCACATAGTAGATGCTGAATAAATGCTTGCTGGATTGGAAAGATAGCTTATCACGATGTCATGAGATCATCTTTATCATCTTCAGTGTTCAGGACTGAGAAACAAAGCTTTCGAAGGAAATTATGCCATTATACCTAGTGCTTTACAAAAGAATGATTAAGTCAGGGTTGTTTTTTTTGGGGGGGGGGTCAGAACTATTTTCATTGATTTAAAATAAACTCCCCGAATTGAAAAATCCCTCTTAACAATACAGAAAAGCAATAAGTAACTGGCATTTGAGAGTCACCACACATACAGTGAAGTTAAGTGACTTGCCTTTGTTCTTTCTGTTCAGTTGTTTCTGTTGCATCCAACTCTTCTGTAAAGTGAAAGATTTGGACTAGATGGCATTTTAGACCCATTCTAGTTAAAAATTTGTGATCCCATTCTATTCCGCATTTGTACCATCTCAAACAACTGACTGAAGGATGCAGCAGTTTACTTTTTCATAAAATGACATAGACCATATATGTAAAGTCCCTTTCCAGTTTTATGATAAGATGCTGTCTGTCCTTAAAAAATATCATTTATGAAGTAGCTTATTTTTGTTTATTAGGTATGTTTCGAAAAGAAGAAGAACTAACTCCATCACAGAAAGGTTTGGCTGTAAGGTATGTTTTTTATAGTACCTAATTCTTAGTCCCTTGGTCTTTTGTGTTCAGTTTCAAAGCTAATAATATTTTTACAATGTATTGGTAAGTTTAATCTCTTTCTTGGCATGTTCATTATGTGTTGGGGGAGAGGAAAAGGAAAGTTATATATGTAATATATGTGACACCTAAGAAATAAAAAATTTCATCCCCCTCAATTTTCTGGAGCTTTTTTATCTCTGGAGTGTGACAGACGGATCTATGTGAAGGAAAGATTATTCCAGGAGTGTAAAAGATCACTTGGATCTAAAGAGAGACTAGAGGCGGAAAAACTTTTTGAGAAGGCTATTATAGTAGTCCAGGAAGTTGCTAATGACGGCTTGTATGATAGTGATATTAGTGAGAAAAGAGAGAAGGGAATAGAGGAGAGATCTTGGGGAAGAGAAATCCACAAATACTGCCAAAGGTGGGGGATAGCAAAGCATGAAAGACTACTGCATGTTTCAGATATGGAAAATAGATGGCTTCATAGATAAATAGAGAAATCATAGGAGGATCAGATTTAGAAAGAAAGATGCAAATGGAGTATACCAGTGCCACTGTCCTACAGACCAATGGAGATTTGGGCTTCGAACTCAGAAGAGAAGTGAGGACTAGAGAGAATGTATATAGAGAAGAGAAACAAGGACAGGTCTTGGGAAGACTGATGTACAAGGTTAGAAAGAAGATCACAAACTAGCAGAGGAAAAAGAAAAGTAGGAGAATAAAAGGGAATGAGGTGTCCATAAGACTGAGGAATGATAGCCAGTGCTCTGTAAGAGAAGAAACATGGTATAGTAGAAAACATGTGAGGCTTGGATTCAGAAGATCTGGGTTCAAATCCTGTTCTAATACTGTGATAACAGGCCAATCAGTCACCTTTCTGAGCCTCATTTTTTTTTAATCTACAAAATGGAGTAAAAATGCGTTAACTATGTCACCAGGTCTGTTTTGTGGGAAATGATTTTTAAACCTTAACATACTGTACAGGGATGACTTAGTATTAGGGAAGTGATCGGCAGTGTCTGCTATGATAAACAGGAAGAATGCTAAAAAAAAAATTAGAGTTTGCTGTTAGCTTATCAGTGACCGTTGAAAGAATGGTTTCAGTAGAGTGGTGGGAGTCAGAGTGCCAAATTTCAAAGTGTTAAGGATGGAGTGGATTGTGAGGAAGTGGAGGCAAACTGTGGAGCCCCTTATCAAGATGTTTCACATTGAAGTGAGAAGAGAAGGAATTGTAGACAGATTGTATTGAAGTCCAGCATTTATTAAGCAACCTACTATGTGCTAGGCACTGTGCTAAGTGCTGAGGATACTAAAAAAACAAAAAACAGTTCTTCCTCACAAGGAGTTCACAATCCACCGGCGGAAGACATCACACAAAAAGCTACATACCAACAAGACACGCATAGGATAAATTGGAGATCATCTCAGAAGGAAAGCATTACTGTCATTAAGGGGAATCAGGGGCACTTCTTATATAAAGTAGAATTTTATCAAAGATCTGAAGGAAGTCAGGGAAACCAGGAGATGGAGATGGACAAGGAGAGCATTCCAGGAGTGGAGGACAGCTGGTGAAAATGCCTGGCGTCAAGAGATGGAGTGGTTTGTTCAAGGAACAGCAAGCCCCGCCCCCCCATGTCGTTGGATCAGAGTATGTGGAGGGGAGTGGTAAGTTGTAAGAAGACAAGAGAGGTATGGGGGTGGGGGAGTTTGTACACTGCAGGGGAGCAAGTTAAGTCTTTAAAAACCAAACAGGTTTGTATTTGATCTTGAAAGTAATGAGGGGCCATTGGAGTTTCTTGAATGGGAAAAGGGGTGAATTAGTCAAATGTATACTTGAGGAAGATCTCTTTAACAGCTAAGTGAAGGATGGGCTGGAGTGGGGAGGGATCTTTCAGCACGCAAGGGCAGTAGTCCAGGCGGGACATGATGAGAGCCTGCACTGGGGTTGTTGCGGTGTCAGAGGGGAATTGGGAAAGTAGAATCTTGACAGGAATTGGCAACTAGCTGGATATGGGAGGAAGAGGGGAGAGCAGTATAAGAAAATGCAGAATTGAGGGTGACACCTAGATTGTGAGCTTGAATGACCAGGAGGATGGTGGGGCCCTTGATGTTGTAAGGGTTAAGAAAAGACTCGTTTAAGACTGAAAAAAACCGCTGAGAATCTTTGTAGACAGATGAGAAGGATTCCTGGAAGACATAGGAAGGAAGGAAATAAAAAGGACAAGTAGAGGCCATTAGCCAAATTAAGAATTTTTCTTCCTCTTGTGCCTAGAAGCAGGGAGAAAAAGTATTTTATGAAGCCAGTAAGTTTGAGGAACAGAGGCAGGACTAAGGGAGCTTGTCACATGGTCTTAATTATCTCAGTGAAGTGGAAGGCTAGGACATTCTGCTGAAACTATGGGAGTTAGGAATTGGAGTCTAGAAGATGAAAGGATGGTCTGAAGCAGTCACTGTGAGCGGTGAAATAGGAAGCAGAGAAGGGTGGAAAAGAAATGTTAAGCAGCAACAGGAGTCCAGCCAAGGTTAGGTAGGGAGTGTGGTGTAGTGGATACATTGCTAGAGCTGGAATAAGGAAAATCTGAGCTCATTTCCTGCCTGCAGCCATTACTAGCCTTGGACAAGTTACTCAATATTTCTCACTCTTTATCTTCCTCATCAGAAATCTTGGGATAACAGTAGATGCATCATCTACCCCATAGCACTGTTTTAGATGAAACAATGTATGAATATACACAAACTTCAAAGATTATGTAAATGTCCATTGTTGTTGTTGTTGTTATTTTGTGCCCATAAATTTGTGGAGAATAGAATCGGCTCCATTTCATTATATTCTTCAGCAAACTTACTAATTCTGGAGCAGAATCAGAGAAATTGGGTGGTAAAAACTGCCCAGAGAGATGAGGATTCACAGGCTGAGAGTGATGGAAAATCATGAGATCAGGGATTATAGGGTAGTGACTAGTGAACAGGGAACAGATTCTGAGTATGGAGGCAAGTGAACCCCTGGAGTTCAGGACATAGCTTGGATTAAAGGTCCATGTACAGGTCCTGAAAGTGTATGTAGTGGATAGAGCACTGGCCTGGGAGCCAGAAAGACCTAGGTTCAGATCTCATCTCTGACACATAGTGACTGTGATCCTGGGCATGTTATTGTGCTCTAGGTCATTCTCAAAGACTGTAAGTTGTGGAGATTATGCCCACCTGCATTGGCAGAGGTGGTTAGTGGTTTTCTAACCCAGGAGTTACCTAGATGAATAAAAATCTCAGGTCCTAGACCTATCCCCTATGTAGGTTATGATAAGAAAAAAAAGGAGTAAACCGTGTGTGTGTGTGTGTGTGTGTGTGTGTGTGTGTGTGTGTGTGTGTGTGTGTGAGAGAGAGAGAGAGAGAGAGAGAGAGAGAGAGAAAGGGAGAGAGAGGGAGAGAGAGAGACACACACACAAATAAGAGGTTGTGGTCTGAGGGAAATTTCAAGATCTTAAAGATGGTATATTTATTTCTTAGATGTGGCTCCAGATCTTAGAAATGGCCTATTTCTGAAAGAAGTCTAGGATATGACAGTGCTAATATTTGGTGGAAATAGGATGGATAAAGAGAAGATTGTTTTTGTAGAGGAAGTAGAGAAATTATGAGGTCAACTTGTTAGAAGGTTTTTCAGTATGAATATTAAAGTACTTATGACAGTGATGACTAGGGGTGACGGGAGAGAGGGGGAAGAGGAAATCCATAAACTGGATCTCATTTCTATTACCATGACCCAAAGGTTGATATGAGTAATGAAGTGAATATCTGTGGCATTCTTTATTAATAAGTATGTTAATAGAATCAGAAAATTTCCAAAATTTTGAACAACTCTGATTTTCATGAGTAAGTAGCTTTGTTTATTGATTTGGCTAATGGCGTATTTGGAGAAGACTTCTGAAACAATAGACTTGATTTTTTGGCCTAGTAAATTCACTTTTGAGTCATTATTATATCTAGATCATTGCTTTAATATTATACTGTGCTAACTGTTAATAGTGCATGTACCTCATTTTTATACAGAGGATGACTTAATCCTGTAGCAGCTATCAGTTTTAATATATTAAAAATGTTAAAATTTCTAATTCTCTTTTGTAACACAAAAATAGTTTCATTAAGAAATGTCTTACCATATATAAAACTAGAGCTAATGGAAGGCTATTAGAAAAATAAGTTAGAATATACATTATAGAATACCCAAATAACAGTTAATAAAATTATGGACAATTTGATTTTATTTGATCTATTAAGTTATAAAAATGAGATAACATCATAGTAGACTCAGAGAGGCAAAATTATGTAGTATAACTTGACTTAGAGTCAAGAGATAGCTAGGCTCGCTTCCTGCCGTTGACATCCCTGGTTCAGTTTCCTTATCTTTGTAGATAGGAAATAGGGTTATTGTAAGCATCAAAATATGACCATGTGTGTACTTTGCAGATTGTAAAGTTCTATATAAATTTTAGTTATCATTATCATAGTACTGTTGACAGTTCAATCATTTTTCAGTCATGTCTGACTCTTCATGACCCCATTTAGAGTTTTCTTCACAAAGATACTGGAGAGCTTTGCCATTTCCTTCTCCAGCTCATTTTACAAATGAGAAAACTGAGGCAAACAAGGTCAAGTGACTTACCCAGGGTCATACAGCTAGTAAGTAGTTGAGGCCAGATTTGACCTTGCCTTCCTGATTCCAAGCCCCAGTACTCTATCCACTGTGCCACCTAGCTTTCCTCATTATTGTCATATAGAAATATAAATCTTCAGCAAATGTCAAGTTACTAAAAAAAAAAGCCCAAGTACTTAAATGGTTTTCCTGATTGTTATAAATATTGAGCTAAAAATTATTTGAGCAAATTTCACTTGTGTTGAAGCTTTAGAATTCTAATCTTATGTCCCTACAGATTGTTATACCCAATTTGACCATGGTAAAAGCTAGTAATGCTGTTTTGTTTTTGCTTTTGAAGTGACTGATGATAAAAATGGAGCTTAGTTGCCTGAGTACCAAAAGTTCTGTGATTCAAATGCAAAGATTTTTAACAGGCTTAGTGTAGCTCCCTTGTGTCATTTTTTCTTGATCATCAGAAACTTTCTGATGTTTGACAGTGGAGGAGGGTGACAGAAGGGAGGGAAGGGAGAATACACTTTCAGAATTTCAAGCAGAAGTCTAAAACTGTAAGTTCATAAATCTTAAAGCATTGTTCTTATTTCCATGGTGTTGAAACCTAAAGGAAAGCTATTTGAATCCAGTTCGTCTTTTTAAAAAGTTATTAAAAATAATTTTTCATGATTTTCTTTAAATCTCAGGGAAAGTGGAAAAGTAATTTTAAATGAGATAGAAAATGCCTGTTTTTTCCATATTGATAAACAATTGTGTTTGATAGCATATTTGTGTGACATAGAAAATATTTTAGTCCCATTTCCTGGAAATTAAATATTTCTACTTCTTATAGGCCTTCCTTGCTATTTTTTCTGGGAGAAAGAAATTTCAGATTAAGGAAATACATGTTCTAAGATCCTCCATTCAAACCTTACTTGGTTATCTCCTTATGGCATGGAGATGACCCTGAAATTCCATGTGCAAGCTCTGACAGGCTTTTCCACACTGCAAGGGCTTCAAAGAGAGACCCTATGATAGAGTGTATTTATGTTAGCCAAGTTTCAGCCTAGCAAAATTTGGAGGGGTACATACCTATATTTGCTGCCAGGTGATGAGATTTTTGACTATAGTAACTTTTAAAGACCTTCTAAGTCATAGAGAGGTTGTAGTCTGCATGAGTAGAGAGAATATTCACTCCAATGAAATAACAGGTTGTTGAAATATTGAAGTATTCCAAGATTTCCCTTTTATTGTTAACAGTTTTTCATTTTTCAGAAGTCCATAGACCCCAATCATAGAACTAACTAGCTTACGAGACAAAAACATAAATTCTCTTCATTCATTTGCAGTTTAAGATATATAAAAATTACTAACTTTTTTCGATATTGAGCATGGCAGCATGTTTGGATTCACAGTGTTCACATAGAATAATGAGCAGACTACAGGATAAAATTCTCTATCTGCTAATAATTTACATAAATTTCCACATCATTATACACAGTCCATTTTAGGTTATGCTACTTAGTGGGACATTTAAGAATGAATACTTCCGCGGTGATTTATGATCCAAAAACTCATCCTCTGACTTTGATGCACTCTGTGGTTGCACATTCTTATTATAGGAATGCAAGCCAAAATAAAACCTCATTTATTTTGGAAATAGAAAAAACAGCAGTAGGAGGAATGGCTAGTCCTGTAATAAACCTCTTAAAATATTATGCTACATCTTACAAGATGCTTGTCTTTAAATTCCAGACGCATGCCAAGTCTACTGGAGTATTTAAGTTACAACTGTAATTTCATGGGTATCCTGGCAGGCCCATTATGCTCTTACAAAGACTATATTACTTTCATTGAAGGCAGATCATACCAACTGACACAGTCTGAAGCAAATGGAAAAGAAGAAATACAATATGAAAGAACAGAGCCATCTCCAAATGTAAGATCTCTAAATTTTATGGGGTTATTATGTACCAGAATATTGCACAAAAAGTTTACTTTGAGTCATTTATTTATAGACAGCAATATTTTCAAGTATATTTGTGATTTGTTTTATCTAAACAAAAATATTCTTTAAAATATTTTAGTATATTTAAATAGATAAATATACCTGTTGTTGATTTCATGAGCAAAGACAAGATTGCTTCCCTTAGAAACTGTGTTACATTCTACCTCAGGTGACGTAGTTGATGCTTAGAGGTTGATGGATTTAGAGTTGGAAAGGGCCTTTGAGGTCATCTTGTATAACCTGCTTTCTTTATAGATGAGAAAATAGACTTTCAAAGCTTAAGCGATTTGCCCTAGGTCACACAAGTAGTGAATGGTGCCTTCAATATGTTATAGCAAATAAAATGAAACATTAACTATGAAAGGAAAATACATTCAAGAGATGTTCATTGGAAAGGTAGTAATAAATGCTTATGAATAAATATCTAAATTATTCTTGTATGCTTTTTGTTATATTTTAACAGGTAATTCTGTAACAGACTTAATGGGACATTTAAATATCAAGAAAAATATCCTCAATTTGTAATACTGATGTTTTCTTTGGCCTTAAAAATTATGTAACATATTCACAGAATGGGTATTATTAATTCTTTTTT
>CM053595.1:163973806-164020904 GCA_028646575.1 Pseudocheirus occidentalis | reverse complement strand
GGTCCTGCAGCCCTCCTCCCCAGCTTTGGCTCACTGAAAGCATACCCCAGGACCACCACTCAAAAGTCCAGGTCACTCAATACAAGAGCCCTTGGCCCTGATAGATTGCCTCAGCCCCCCTGCTATCTGCAGGCCAGGGGCTCTGAAGCAGCCCAGTGGAGGCCACTGCTGCTTTCATCTGTTCCTGCTGCCACAGCCGGCCTCTTGCTGCTTCCTTGCCCTGGGAGCAGTTCGGCTGGACCGCTCTTCTCCCCCAAATTTAGCAAAATCCACTGACCTTTCTCTTAGCCTTCTTTCCTCTGGCCTGATAAATGTGGGAACTGTGCCTCCAGTACCACCAATCTGCTTTCCTATAGATTTGGCTCAGCCAGATTGCCCTGGGCCCTGGCCAGGCCGGGGTTTTGGGCTGGGCCGGCCGTGGCTCCCAGACTGCTGCGATGAGCCCCACCTGCTGAGCTGCCTGCAGCAACAGATGCGTTTTCTGTATTTTGGAGAGTCTTGGAGCTCTAAAATCTGTTTAGAGTCATGTTCTATGGGTATTTAGGGTGGCTGTGTGGGAGCCGCCAAACTTTGCTGCTTCTACTCCACCATCTTCAGTATTATTAATTCTTGAAGGACCCTAGTGCACGAAATATCAATAATATGCCCTTAGACACAATCCATACCCAAGATAAAAAGTTGCTCAGTGATAATCTGACTCAACATATGCTTCTAAATTATCTGCATCCCCTAGAAGAAAAACAATTTCTTACTTCATAGCTGTACTGTGAATAACACTATTAGGTGGTGCTTCAGAAGACACTTTTATCTTGATTGGCCTTGTTTTGGAGTTCAGGAGGCTCAAGGACATAAATGAATAAAACTTTAGAGTAAGAAGATTTCAGTTTGAACACTACCTCCACCATTTAGTAGATGTGTGAACTTGGGTAGTAACTTTACTCCTCTTTCCTTCAGCTTCTCCAGCTATAATATAGTTTTCATACCTAACTTACAGAGTTGTTGGCAGGAGAAAGTGTACTTGTTTATGTGAATGGTTTGTAAACTGTATGGCAATATAAAGAAATAGATGATGATTATTGATTCCCATCCCTGTCCACCTGCATGAAACGGTAAGATAAAGTAAGTAGAAGTAACCAAGGAGTTAACTAAGATTGTGTGGAAAGTAACTTCTGAAAATGATAAAAAATAATAATAGGTGCTAACTGTGTGATACTTTAAAGATGTTGCAAAGTATATATTGGTTAATTGGGAGGGTCCTTTCGGGTGCTTCATGAAATTCCTCTGCCTTTTCATTCTTTGCACAAGGTTTTGGTTGTCTATAAGCATTGACTTGGGAGATGACTGACTATCCCATGAGATAATGTTGCTCACACTTGTGGAAAAGTAATAAATAAAGTCTTTTCTACCACTTCTTCAATTTGCCTTTCCAGGAAGATATTGTGAGCCATCCTTCTGCTTATTAACAATGTCAAACTTCCTTCTGTTTTCTGGGGTTTTTATACTTGGCATTTTCAGGGTTGATAACAATTAAGTTCTTTTGATAGTATGTTTACTCATTGAGCGTTGGATGATGAGCTTACATACAAGATGTCAACAACTACATTATTCATGGGTGTTTATAAACAAGGTGAGTCTTAGTGGACTCTATCCCCACCCCTTCCTGCCATTCTACTGATGTTGTTACAAGATTGGAACAGTGGGTGTTCCACAAGACAAAAGGCATTTTGCATTTTTCTCTTCTTCATAGGTTGATATGAGTAAGGACTTCATTGCTAAATGGCCTTCCTACAGGGAATGAGGCTCCACATTTAGCTAGGGTATCCTTGAAAAGCAGAATCTGTAGTTTTGCTGGAACCATAACTGAACCATAGCAGGTATAGAACTTTGCACAGCTTTTGTTCCACTAGCATAGCCATTTAAAATTCCCTCCCGTGGAGGGAGAGATACAGTCAGTGATACTGCAGAGCTGCTTGAATGCTGAGATTTTACATAGCACTTTCTTTGCATTATATGCCTTGTGACAGTATGGAAAGTATGGGCTCTAGAGTCACAGAATGTGGGTTCAAATCCTACGACTAATACTACCTGTATGATTTTAAGGTATGCTGCTTCTCTCTGTTTTCTAAAGAATGAGGGAATTGGGCTAGATGATTTCTAAGGTTCCTTCCAACTCCAATAGATACTGTGTTACTATGAGACTCTTTGATATAAAGAAAATAAATGCAAATATATACAGAATAGTTAAATACGAAGTAGTTTGAAAGGGAGGGCATTAGCAGTTGGAGGAAGGAATCAGGAAAGGCTTCATGCAGAAGATGGTATTTGAGGTGTGTCTTAAAGGAAGAGAAAAGGACCCTGAGGAAGAGATAAGAAGAAAGTGCATTCCGGGAAATGGGACTGCCCTTCTACAGGCTGAGCTGGGAAGTGGAGCAGTTGGCTGATATAGGGCATGGAGTCAGGAATCCTGGCCTCTGATGCTCATGCTGTTGTGAAATGAACTAACCCTTTTAAAGTGCTTTGTACGTCTTAAAGCACTATGGAAGTGCTGGTTATCATGATCATATTCATGTGTGAGGAAAAGAGATGGGTTTCAGATTTCAGGAAAGGGAGTAATGTCTGATGAGGTTGGAATTCAAGTTTTGGAGGCTTTAAAAGCTACACACAGGAGTTTATAGTTTATCACAGAGGCAGTTGGAAGGCACTGGAGTTCAGGTGAGTTATGTGGTCAGACATACACTTCAGGAAGATTATTTTGGCAGCAGCATATATAATGGAGTGAAGTGGTGAGAGATTTAAGGCAGAGACCAATTAAGATTAAGAGGCTCTGTCTGTAATCTAGGCTAGAAGTAGCTAGTTCTCTGAGTGAAGAGAAGGGTTTAAATGGAAGATACTGTGGAAGCAGAAATGGCAGGATTTGGCATCTGATTGGATATTTGGTGAGGGAAAATGAGGAGGTTAGGATTATACCAAGGTTATGAACCCATTTGACTGATAACTTTGATAAAAATCAGCCAGTTTGTAAAAGGGAATCATTTGTGGGGGGGAGATAATGAGTTCAGTTTAGGACATGTTTAATTTACATTGAGCATGCTTCTCTCTTAGATATAAAAATTATATATGAGATGCATTACAATATAGGAAAAAGAAAAGAATACTATGAAGGGAAAATAAGTGGTCATAAGAAACAGATATTAGGAGTCAAGTACGTTGAGTTCTAGTCAGACGAGAAAGAGCAGACACAAACACAAATGTTTAAACACACGAACAAATTCCCAGCATGCTCTGCTTCTGAAAAGATAATTTTAGAACCATAAGTTATGAGTGGATCTACATTTTATCTAGGCATAGAGACACTTTTCCTTAGGTACTAGTTACTTTCGGTTATTTGTGGCTTAAGGAATGGGTTACTATTCAAAAACTTTGGAGAGTTTCTCATAGTTTAGTTCTAATGATTAATTATAAATAAACTATATCATTCAAAGCATTTGGTTTTACTATACAACTTGACACAAATCTCTTTTTTGAAGTACTTAACCACTGAAAACTCATTGTGAGTTTAAAGCTTTTTGAGAAATCAGGACCATTAAAGGTCATCTCTCAGATAATGACTTAAAATAATTAAACAACTGTTAATGTTTTAGATTTTTACTGTAGAAATTCATAATAGCTTTATCCTCCTGAAATTATACTAAGAACTAATAAAAACATAGCAAACTCCTCATCTACCTGGATGTCACTTATTAGGCAAGCTCAGCTAACCTGAATATATCAAAAGTATTAGGACTAACCCCTTTCCCCCCTAAGCCTTTAAGAACCCAAAATAAGTGCTTCATAGTCCATTGAATATTAAAGCATTGAAAGGGGCCTTAGACATGATAGAGGCCCACTCCCTTCATTTCACAATGAAATGGTTCTGAGATCTTAAAGCCTCAGAGAGGTTAAAATCCAGGTACTTGACCCATAGGAACACTATTCAGGTTCCTTACCAAGTATATATTGAACTCACTTTTAGCAAGTCATTTATTTAATTTTCCCTGTTTTAAAATGCAGGAAAGGGTGATGAAAATTGCTGCTAGTTAGAGACCACCATATGACAGAAACAGGAAGTAATAGATGAAAGAGAAACGAATTATAAAAAACAAAACCAGATGATACAGGAACTCAGAAAGCTCAGTGATATGGGGCTCTTCAGTGGAGGGCAAGTAATAGTATGCTCCACTTGCCTCAGGAGCCCCTGAAGGTATCTCTTTAGTATGTGGAACAAAGTATAATAATTGAAGATCATAACGATGACCCTGTCATCAAGACAGTTAAGATTATTTGTCATTACTGTGTTTAAGGCATCAAGGAGAAATGATAATTTTTAGGAAGATTTCCATCAATAAAGACGATGCTAAAAAAGATAACCTTCAGTTATCTGGAAAGTTAATTTATATGAATGATCTCATTCCCTGATCCTGTTCAATAAATGATGTGTTCTTTAGCCTTACTTTTTGATGAAGAAGAATATGACAATCTGAGAAAATAATGTGACCTGTGATTTCAGTGTTGGTTGTTATCATGATTGCTGATCCAGAATAAAAACCTAACTTGGAAGTGCTAATTGAGCATTTTTTCACTTTTAAAATAATTTTAAATGGTGTTTAATTTGCCAAACATCAAGAGAGGTCATAAGCAGACTGGCTTTACACTTTATTTTTCCTTTATTTTATGCTCTAGTACATAAATATGATTTCATCTGGGTGAAAAATTTATGTTCATTGCTTCCTTTGATAGAATGAACTTGATTATTACAGTATGTAATAGTTTTATGTGAGGCAGTGTGGCATAATAGATAGAGGGTTTGGCCTTAGAATCAGGAAAACCCTGGTACAGGTCTTGCATCTGACACATACTAGGGGTATGATCCTGGGCAAGTCCCTTAACTCCTTTCTATTCCCAGGCAACTCTTGAAGACCACATGTTACCAAGAAGCTGCCAGGCTGTACTGATGGGGGAAATTCCTCTCTTCTGTGAAACCATAGGTCCTATCCAAAAAACATTATAGAAATTGAATTTTGACAAAACTAAAATGTTTTACCTTCTCTCACTCCACTAAATCAAACATTCTTGTCCGATTATGTTCAGTGAGTTATCAGTTGCTGGAAATATCATTTCATGTTAGTTTTTTTTTTAATATACCATGGCTACCGTACTATGGAAAAGCTACTTTTCCTCCTTTTCCTTGATGAAGTATTAGTTTTTCTAATGAGTAAAATTTAGGGGAAAAGGATACATGTAATCACCTTTTGGTTGTCCATATATTTTGTATGAATTGTATGAAATTCTAATTGAAGTAAGTTCCTTAAGGAGCTCATTCATTGTCTCATCTGTCCCCTTCTTTTGTACTTAGCCACCATCCTACATTGTATTTTCATCACTTCTTCCTGGACTATTCCAGCAGCTTCCTATATGAATTTCTTGTTTCTCATAAGAAAACCTAGAAACTGCCGAAGTAATCTTCCTAAAGCACAAATCTGATCATGTCACTCCTTCAGTGGCTTCTTAATACCTGTAGGATAAAACACAAACTTTTCATCTTGGCATTTGAAAACCCTTTCAAATGTAGGTTTGAAAGTAGCTCTGCTGTTCTTGCCATATTTTATTTCTTTTTATATGCTATGTGTCAGCCCATCTCATTCAATTTGCTTTTCCTCCAAAGTGAGCATTCCTTCTCCTATCTCCTTACCTTTGCACAGGTCATTGCCTTTGCCTGAAATTCACTCTCTTCTCCTCCATCCCTCATCGAGTTCCTGGCTTCTTTCAAGGCTCAACTCGTGTCCCTACCTCTTAGAGCAGTGGTTCTCAACCTTCCTAATGCTGCAACCCTTTAATACTAGCATGTGGGTGTATCTGCATGTGGGTGGACCTGCCTGGAGACGGATAGAGGAGCAGTGTCTCAGTTCCTAAGACCATCGGAAATATGTGTTTTCTGATGGTCTTAGGCAATCCCTGTGAAAGGGTCATTCGACCCCCAGGTTGAGAACTGCTGTCTTAGAGGAAATCTGCCCTGATTCTCTAGTTGTCAATCTCCTCAAATAATTTTCACTATGTGTACATATACATATATATGTACATATACGCATATGTGACATATACACATACACATATACACACATATAAGGATCAGTATATGTATATCCGTATCTTTGTGTAGAACAAGAATCGTGTAAGCCCCTTGAGTTCAGAGGGTATTTTTCGCTTGGTCTTTGTATCTCCAGCACCTAAGTAGTGTCCTGCACATTTGTTGAAAACTGGATTGAATTGGGCATCTTTCATTACAGTGGTGAGCCCTTCTGGTATACTTATATTTTCTTCTTTTATTTTTGACTTAACATTGATCAGGATTGATCAGTAAATCAATCTCCATGGTTGCATTTATCCGGAAATTTTGAATGGTCTTAATATATGTGCAGGACATGGTATCTTCATATTTAGGATCAGTATAGTATGTTGGCATAGAAATTTCTAGGGAGTAAGCAGGATGGGGATAAATCTTTTTTCATAGATTGTTAGTGTTAGAGGGCACCTAGGTAAATTCAGAGATCCACCAATGTTAATTAGCTTGCTCAGTATTACACAGAAACAACTGACCTCAAATCTGAACTCAGCATTTTTCATCATGAGTCCTTTGGAATTGTCTTGGGTCACTGTATTGCTCAGAATAGCTAAGACATGCACATTTGATCATCATACAGTATTGCTGTTACTGTGCACAATATTCTCCTGGCTCTGCTCACTTCAATTTATATCAGCTATATAAGTATTTCCGGGTGTTTCTGAAATCTGCATGCTCATCATTTCTTATAGCACAGCAATATTCCATTATGATCATATACTACAATTTGTTCAACCATTCCCCAATTGATGGGCATCCTCTCAATTTCCAGTTTTTTGATGCTATGAAAAGAGCTGCTAAAGATACTTTCATTTAAATAGGTCTTCCCCAACCCCCTTTTTTAATCTTTTTGGGATACAGACATAGTAGTGTTTATTGCTGGGTCAAAGGCTGTGCATTGTTTGATAGTCTTTTGGATGTAGCTTTGAAAGTCCTGCTCTTCAGAATGACTGGATCAGTTCATAGCTACACCATGTCCCAGTTTTTCTGCATCTCCTCCAACATTTATGATTTTCAAAAGGAGCACTTTTATAAAGTGCTCTTAAAGGAATCACAAAAGTAATTCCTGAAGAGTCTTTTGGAGAAGGAAGGAGTAGGAGTTTGATTTCTAGATAGTATCAACTTTGTCCTCATGGACTAATTAATTATATGTATGTGAAAAACAGGGTTTTTTTTCTTCTATGTGTCATTAGTTGCTTCCCTACAGTCTCTATGTTGGAAACAGAAACCAATTCATGTTTGTATACTTTTTAGCAGGATTTTATATTCTTCCCATTCTAGGACGTTGATACAACTCACTAAATTTTCTTTGCTTTGTGTGCTTCAGGTTGCAGTAATGCAGAAGCTCTTAATCTGCGGGCTTTCCTTATTATTTCATTTGACTGTCTCCAAAACATTACCTGTAGAATACAACATTGATGATCATTTTCAAGCTACAGCTTCATTGCCAACAAAGGTTATCTACTTATATGTTTCACTTATGGCTGCCAGACCCAAATACTATTTTGCATGGACTTTAGGTAAGTAACATTTAATGCTATTTATGTTAGTTTATTTTGTGGTTGAGAGTGCCATCTTGAGGATGATGAGAGTTATTTTTTTTAAAATTAGAACCAGAGCAGATATAAGGTCCTTGTAAAATTATACGTTGTAAAAATGAGTTTGCTTAGTTGTTTTGAGTTAATTTCAAAGCCTGATAGCAACCATTTAAAAACTTTTCCCCAGGTTTCTAGTCACAACATGATTTCATTTGAGTTTGGATTTGTTTTTACAACATGGTAAAGGAAGTTTGTACATTTGTATTTAAGCTTATTCCTTCTGATTGACTTGTTAAACTGAATTTATTATAATTTTCCATTTAAATATTCCATTTGGATTGACTGTACTGTTACTATTTTAAATAAATTGATAACTTTCCCTTGGTTTCCAACCAAAAAAATTCTCAATTTTGAAATTTAAGCAAAAGTTTTTGTAATAAAATGCATGTGTACCATTGGTCATATTCTCCTTCCTGTCTTTCTTCACTCTTCTGGTGACTAATAGAAAACTTTAATTTTAAAAACTAGTAGGTCAGTGGTTCTCAACCTGTGGCTATGTTCAGTTTGTAACAATGAAAATATATCCTGCATATTAGATATTTACATTACTAGTCATAACAGTAGCAACATTACAGTTATGAAGTAGCAACAAAAATCATTTTATGGTTGGGGGGGGGTCACCACAACATGAGGAACTGTATTAAAGGGTCACAGCCTTAGGAAGGTTGAGAACCACTGCCTTAGGTGATTTAATAAATAAAACTGTATTTTCCCCTTAAGCACGTCTGACTTTCCCACTTGAAACCAGTGTTTCCTTTGGCAAGTTACTTCCCTTCTCTGAGTCTCAATTTACTCATAAATAAAATTCAAAGATTAAATTGATGATCTTTCAGGTTCTTTCAAGCTGTGACCCTAAAAGCCTCATTTTTTCATATTACATTTATTTCTTATATCTAAGTTGTTCTTCATTCAGGATGTTATTATCCTTGTAGTTATAATAAATGCCCAGTTATTAAAAATAAATTTAAAAGAGTGTTTCACTTGTGCACTAATAGCCCATATTTTAGTCAGTCAATTTTATTATAGAGTAACCTTAATGACTGTTGTAGCTAGATAGTATAGTGCATATGCTGGATCAGGAGTCAGGAGGACCTGAGTTCAAATTGAGCCACAGATACATAGCAGCTTTGTGACCATGGGTGAATCACTTAACACTGCCTGCCTCAGGTTTCCTCATCTGTAAAGTGGTGATGATAATAACATCTTCCTCCCAGTGTTATCACGAGGCTGAAAGGAGATAATATTTGCAAAGCACTGTGCAAAACGCAAAGTGTTCCATACATGCTAGTTATCATTATTATTTATAGCTAAGTGGGCTTATTTATCAGGTAACTAGTCCTTAAAATTGAGTAGAGAGTGACATGATGAGTGCTGGTTTTCAGGTTTCTCCATAAAGAAATGATATTAAAGAAGATGGTATATTTCAGCAAAAACCTTTTCCTTTGCAATTTTCAACTGAAGTTCTACTTTTAATAGTTTTAAAAGACATAGGCTATTGATCCTATGCTTACACCGGGCACATTTCAACTACTTTACATTATAATTATTTTTTTCTGTGCTTTATTCCCCAAGTTAGTTTGTAAATTCACAGAGATGATGTTTCTTTTTTATCTTCGTATACCTGGTATTCAGACTGATTTCCCTATAGATCGGGAAAGATTCTGGAAGCTGGAAGCATGAATTTCTGGGAAATGTACTTAAGGACATTCAGTTGCCCTGACTGCCCCCTCTTTGAAGGATCAGCAAACTGAAGGGAGATAAACTCACACTGTATGTCAGAACTATGGTACCCCCAAATCCATGCCTCTAGAGCCTTTCCCTGAAGAAATCAGTCCTAATATCCAATTCATTAATATCTTTAGAGAAACTATTATTATTATATAATCTCACATGGGGTTGGTCCTTAATAAATCCTACATGAATTAATAAATAAATTAATATATTAACCCAGTAGAGGGTTAAGATAATTTATAGGCCATTTTTGATTTGCATTTAGTATCTGGTCTATTCTTACTTATTCTATAAAGTAAGCATATGATTTGGCCAACTTTTTGCATTCTTCTTACCAAACATTAATTTACTTATTATTTTAATTTCTGTAAGTTAATGATAGATTAAAATGCTCTATTGTCTTACATGGATTTTACAGTATTTCTTAAAGTTTTTTATAGAATTTAATGTTACTAACATGGTTTTCAACAGCAGTGATTCCTAAAAATATCTAAAGTTGACAAATTTTTAAACAGCCATCTTTGCAGACATCATATTAATATAGTTTGGTCTGTTACCTAAATTAAATTTAATTTGAATTAGGAATGAGCAATTTCCTGTTTCCTATTAATGCTGCTGATGCTTCTATAAGAAGTGTGGCCCATTTGTCAGAATACGGGATTTTTAAGGAGATAAGCAATCTATAGGTTATATGATAATGCTCTATGAGGGTGGCCTTTTAATATTTTCAAACCTACCACTATCAATAGTACAGCTAAACTTATGGAACTGTTGGAACGTCTAGTAATTCATAAAGAACTTTGAAATATAGATGAATGTCATTGTAGTTTTAGAAAATGAGCTTCTATTATTTTATCAACATTTTCTTAATTATTGCAGTACTGAGAAAAATATTTGCAGAATGGTTAATGAATCATACTTAGTATAATATTCCATCTTAACTACTCCAGTCCCATTTACAGGTGAGGAAACTGAAGGCCCGAAAGGTTTACGTTCTGTTGCTACCAAGTCCCACGGTGGGTGCTCACGGACTCATAGATTTCCATCTGGAAGGGATCTCAAACATCATTTAGTCCAGTGCCCTTTTGTAGATGAGGAAAAGGAGGGCCCTAAAATTAAGGGTCTTTCTTGGGGTTGGGGAATCTGCAGCCTTGAGGTCATATGTGGCCCTCTAGGTCCTCAAGTGCAGCCATTTGACTGAATCCAAACTTCACAGAACAAATTCCCTTTATAAAACGATTTGTTCTGTTAAACTTGGACTTGGTCAAAAGGCCACACCCAAAGACCTAGAAGATCATGTGTGGCCTCAAGGTCACAGGTTCCCTATCCCTGGTCTTGCCCAGAATCATGCAGGTAGTTAAGTAGAAGAGATAGGATTTTAATCTAAGTTCTTTTGTATTTTCAAATTCAGTGCTCTTTAGCACTATTGGCTTTCTCATCTTAATTATGGTCCCAGTAGCAGCCACTATTTACATGGTACTCTCTCAGATATTCAGAAAAGGCCCAATTATTCATTTGTGGAAGAGGCATGAACTTGAGCAAGGAAAGACTTGCATTAAGACAATGACTGATCACCATTTTATCTTTGTTTTATTTATGATTTTTTAATCTTAATTCAGTTTACATAATATAGCCTAAACTTACTTTACTCTTGACCTCTTTACTGACTATTTATAGGATCATATATTTAAAGCTATCGTGAACCTTAGAGATCTCCTAGTCCATTATTTTCATTTTATAGATGAGGAAACTAGCGGCAGTACTGTACAATGGAAAAAGTGCTGGATTTGGAGTCACAAGATCCAGGTTCAAGTCCTGGATCTTCTGCTTGATAATTATATGACCTTGGGAAAGTCACGGCTTTATTGGGCCTCAGTTTCCTCAGCTGCAAAATGAGAAGGAATTGAACTTCAGTAACCTCTGAGGTCCCCTCCATCTCTAAACTTAGGATCCCATGACCTATGTTCCAATCCTGTTTCTGCCATTTACTGCAACCTTGGGAAAGTCATTTAACTTCTCTAGGACTCAGTTTCTTCTTCTGGAAAATGTACTAGATGCATTTTAAGGTTCCTTCCAGTTTTATCTATTTGTCTCTGAAGCCCAGAGGCAAATTGATTTGCCTAAAATTTTACAGGTAACATATTAGCAAATTATTGTTGAACCTGCCAAAATGTTATATTCTATTTATGATTTTCTCTTACTTCCAAGACTTCTTTTTAAAATGCCTTTTCAATATACTAAAATCAAGTAGGGGGGGTAATAGCTATCAGGTAAATAAAACATTAAGTAGATATTATTATAAATACACATATTTTCTGTTATTTTGTTTATATAGATAGTGCTATACATATATGCATATTATATCATTTTGTTACTATTTAATGAACCCTAGAGTCACATACCTTAGACAAAAAGTTGAATGGCACATAGTCTCTGAATCGTTTTCTTTTGTATGATTTGTTGGCAAATTGATTTTTTGAGGCAGCATTTTCCTCTGTTGCTTTTCAAGTACATATATAGAACTAAAATTGTTGGGAAAAGACTGTATATTTCAAATATTGAGGACAGTTCATACATGAACTACATTGGCTGAGGCATGATAAAGTGCCAAATAAAAATAATTGTGTTATAACAACTCACGTATATACTTTACTGTTCTTAAAAAAACATTTTGAATGAACTCCATTCATTTCCAAGGCCATTGCCTACCAGCATGTCATTTCATCAGTAAAATGTAAGAGTTGTAATGGAATAAAATTAGGATAACCATAGACTATGTGTGTATGACCGTAAAAGTGTGGTTTAAAGAATTGTGTACAATAGTAAAGCCTCCTTGTGATAATATGGGCACTATTAACAATAACTATTTTTCCTTGACTCTGTTTCAATACAGCTGATGCAATTAATAATGCAGCTGGATTTGGTTTTAAGGGCTATGATAAAAATGGAGAAGCATGTTGGGATTTAATTTCCAATTTGAGGATCCAGCAAATAGAGGTAGGTTTATTAAGAAGTCGGCTGTTCTGTAGTACTTCATATAACTAGTCTTATTGCCTAAGTTCCAATATCCCAAGTGTGGAATAGAAATTTTTAATAATACTATTTGAAGATAAATAGTTTGTGAGTCATTGGTAAAATCCATGAATTTTAATTCATCCTCTAGGGGGGAAAAAAAGAACACATTAATTCATTTCCAGCAGACATTCCTACAGACATGTCACTTTAGTAACAAAATGTATATAGAGTTATAATGAAATAAAACTAGGATAATATCAAACCCTCTGTGTGTGTGTATGCACTTGTGCAGGCATGTGTGCACATGCATCTTAAAACTAGCTGAAACCTTGGCCTCCTTATTTTACATATGAGAAAAATAAGACTCAGATATGAAGTGAGTTGCCCAAGGTCACACAGCTAGTAGATAGGATTAGAACTCTAGTCGGCTTACTCTCCATTCAGTGTTCTTTCCATTCCATCACACTGTCTGTACTGTCCTTTACCCTTGATACTGTTTCTCACTTCTTTTTCATTCTTTGCCAAATCCCAAACTTAGCTTACCTCTGTCATCTCCCTTCTTTGTTTCTACTTATATGCTGCTTAATTTACAAGAAATTGTGCTGAGTAGGCCAATTGCAGAATTGTTATTTTAAACAATTTTAAATTGTCATTATGGCTCTCAGCTTAATTTACAAGAAATTGTGCTGAGTAGGCCAATTGCAGAATTGTTATTTTAAACAATTTTAAATTGTCATTATGGCTCTCAAGGCTTCACAGACATTCTTTTATTCTTCCCTCATTTACTATCATCTTCATAGCAGCCATTCCAAACTTTCTATTATTTCTTCGAGTCACTCCCTTGATTTTGGGAGAGTAGATATCAAAGAGTTCGGTAGAAAGGAGGAATCTGGGGTGGCTAGGTGGCGCACAGGGTGGCTAGGTGGTGCAGTGAATAGAGCACTGGCCCTGGAGTCAGGAGTGCCTGAGTTCAAATCTGACCTCAGACACTTAACACAAAAAACTAGCCGTGTGACCTTGGGCAAGTCACTTAACCCCAACTGCCCTCCAAAAAGAAAAAAAAAAAAAAAAGGAGGAATCTTGTAGACTAAAATTCTACAAAGGAAAACAACCCAGGAAGCATGGGAAGGCAGGGACTGACTTTTGTGCCTTTTTATAACCCCAGCATTCACTTAGCACAGTGCCTTACAAATAATAGGTGCTTAATAAATGCTTACTGACAGACTGACTAACTTACCAGAAAGAGAAAAAATCCAGTAAGGAGGAATAATGGGAGTTGGAGCTGCACATAAGACTCACCATCAAGCTCAGATTTTTACAATATGATAAGGATGATACTAGAAGAGCTAAAACTCAAAGTAAGTTTAGATAAGAAAAACCAAGGCAACAAAAAGGGTTTTGTATTGTTTTTAAACTATATTGGGGAAAAGAATATCATAGAAGAGATAGGACTACTACTCAGGGTGGACAGGACAATGACAACTGACAATAGAAAGAAAACAAAGCTGCTTTACTTTTAATTTGCTTCTCTTTTCTCCATTAAGGAAAATGACCCTTGATCTGGAAAGGAGAGAACAAAAGTGGCTCTTAGAATAATTAAGGAGATAGTCAGCACTTAGCTGTCTTTATTGAACTCAGGTCACTTGACCCAGAGGAACTACAATCATAGGTTCTGAGAAAGTGGCAGATGTGACTGCTGAGTGACATTCAGATCACGGAGAATGGAAGAGGTGCACATCAAGACTGGAGAGAGGCAAAATGTCCATTTTTCTCCAAAAAAGTGGCATCTGAAAACTATAAACTACTGACTTTGACTTCGATTCCTGGCAAATCTAGAATAGATTAACAAAAAGATGGTTAGTGAACATCTAGAAAAGAAGGGGTGATCACAAAGAGCTATTATTATCACTCCTGAAAAATAGGTCAGGCCAGACTAACTGTCTCTCTTTTTATCATGGCATTACTAACTAAATGAGTAGTTGAGGGTAGTAATGTAGATGTTTTAAAATGAGCTTTATATTGTTTAGTAATAGTCTTTTAAAAATAATAATAATCTTAGAGGATTTCACCAAAGGAGTTCTGCAAAACTTTTGCTTACACTGAAGGGGTCTACGACTTTGGAAAATTCTGAGACCCACTGGACTAGGCATATTTAAAATTTGATAGATAGAGAACTATTAGAATGTCCAGATTCCTAAAGTGGTCAACAGTGGTTTAACTTCAGTTTGGAAGTTCTCCAGTGAATTCTCCATGTATCTAAGCTTACCCTATGGTGTTTAACATTTTAAATAGTAAATTGGATAAAGACATCTACATGTAGCACATTGGCAGCTGATATAAAGTTGAGTGATTGCTAACTCACTGGATGACAAAGGACCCAGTAAAGAATTTGATAGGTTAGAGCATTGGGCTGAGTTTAATAAAATCCAGTATGGATAAATGTTTGGTTGTTCAGTCATTTTCAGTCATGTTAAACTCTTTGTGACCCCATTTGGGTTTTTTCTTGGCAATGATACTGGAGTAGTTTTCCATTTATTCTCCAGCTCATTTGTATAGATGATGAAACTGGGCCACACAGGACTAAGTGACTTGCCCAGGGTCACACAGCTAGTGTCTGAGGCCAGATTTGAATTCCTCATCCTGACAATATGAGTCTCCTAACTCTAGGTCAGGTACTCTATCCAGTATGTCACCTAGCTGCTAGAAAAATATATATTTAGCCTTGAAAATTTTTCTTCACAAGTTAAACAAAACATTGATTGGTCAGATGACAATTTATCTGACAAATCTGGAATTTTGAGTAAATATATAAACTCAATGTCAGTACACCATATGATATGACAGTTGAAAAAATCAATACAGTATTGAACTTCCAGGAATAAGGAGGTAATAATTACACTGTTCCCTGCCCAACTCAGACTACATCTATTGTTCAGCTCCAGATGTCACAATTTAGGAAGGACATCAGTAACACAGAGAGTGTTCAAGAAGAGAAACAAAGATGGTAAAAAGCCTTTTATTCATGCCCTATAAGGATCTGCTGGAAGAACTAGGGACATCTAGTTTGAAGAAAAACAACAGATTCAGGGAGGACATAATAAATGTCTTCAGATTTTTAAAGGGATGTCTTGTGGAAGCAGGTTTAAACTGTTTTTTTGGCCCCAGAGAGAAGAGTCACAAAAAATAGGTGGAAGATGCAAAGAGTCAGACTTAGGTTTGCTGTCAGGATAAACTTAAGAAAAATTAGAACTCTACTAAAGAAGAATGGACAGTCTCATGAAGAGTGGATTGATGGGAAGTCTTCAGACAAAAAAGTGACTGACCACTTTTTGGGTCTGTGGTACTGAACATTATTTTTAAGCTCTGGGTTGAACTTCAGTCTTCTCTGATTTTCAGTTTCTCTAAATCTACTGCCTCCTTCCCTGCTGTCTTTCTGGGTTAACAAAAGTATTACTTCAAACCAAAAAGAATGGTTCAGTGTGAAAATCAAGGGGGAAAAGAAACTGAAAAAACAGAGATGAATTCTTTCCTGTGCCGGTCAGGCAATAAGCATTTATTAAGCACGTACCTTGAGTGCATACAAAGAAAAGGCAAAACAGAAAGTTGGAGGACAGCGAACAGTTTTACACAGAAAGAAAGGAAAGAACCCTGAACACTTGGACCTAAGAAACTGTTTGAGGTTCTTCCCATAGAAGAGGAAGCAGCCATTTTGTCCTATAAGGAATAATAAAGTAAATCCACGAGCTAACTCAAGTCAACAAGCATTTGTTGAGGGCCAGCGATGTGCCAGGCACTGTGCTAAGCACTAGGGATTTTTTTAAAAAGATAAAAACAATCCTTGACCACAAAGAGCTTACAGTTTAATTGAAGAGATAACATGGAAACAACTCTATATGAACAAGATATGGATGGGATAAAATGGAAATAATCTCAGGTGGAAGTCAGTAGCATTAAGGGGATTAGAAAAGGCTGTCTTTAGATGGTGGGAATTTTAGCTGAGACTTGAAGGAAACCAGGAAAACCAGGAGATTGAGCTAAAGTGAAAGAATCCTAGGCATGGGGAACAGCCAATTCAAGACATAGCACCTACAAGAAATGTACAAGAAACAGCAAGGAAGACCAGTGACTCATAGAACACATGGAGGGGGAGCAAGATATCAGAAAGACTGGCAAGGTAGTAAGGGGCCGAGTTATGACAGGCTTTAAAAGCCACAGAGAAATATTCTGGTGGAAGCTTATTTCATAAGGATCAAAGGAAAAAGTGAGGAGAACTGGTGGTCAATGATTCATTGTTGACAGAGACTTGGGTAGCTCTTCAGGATTCAGAGACATCTTTGAAGGATATGTATGTGAGATGGAATAGGAATCCCCAATACTTAGCCAGATGGATAATTATTGTATACTTCTTGTGATTCATGTGAGAACAATGATGCTGTGAGGAAGAACCTAGAAGATGACAGCATCACAGACAAGAGATGAGAGATCTTGAAGGCACAGATAGTGGTGTTTTCTGACTCCATATCCAGCATTTTTCCATTGAACAGTTCTGTTGATATGCTTACACACATCAACCCAACCAGAGGCTACAAAGAGTAGCTGCAGGGTCAGGAAAAATAGTAATAATGACGTCCCGAGTTCACAGGAGACAAAATTCAAGAAATCAGTTTATAATAAAACACATGGCCTCATACATCTCTAAAGTAATACACTAGTAGGTAACAAACAAAAAGAACTGTCCAACACAAAAAAGCAAATTTGAAGCTGGACATGGTGACCCATGCCTGTGATCACTGCTACTGAAAGAGGCTGACACTGGAGGATTCCCATGCTTACTCCCATGTCCTTATCTAGACTTTGAGAAATTTACCCAGAACCCAGGGGTTTCACTCCTCTACTCAGATGTTCATGAGTTCATAAGGGCAGCATGGCAAAATAGAGAACAAGGGTGCCATTTGTTTTGTTAAGAGCTTGAATTTCTGACTCAAGTCTTAAAACCATGGTAAAAGAATAATAAACAGGTTACCATTCAAGTGAGGCTTAACTGTTGAATATATTCGTATATTTATGTTTCTTATATCTGAAATGAGCCATTCAGTTACTAGGTGATAAGGAAGTCTCTAACAGCCCTGGAATTCGATTTTTATTTCTGGTAAAATTTTGGAACATATTATTTAAAAGACTAATTATTGAGTGTCTTGCAAAGGAAGCTATTAAAAGTAAGGATTGGCATGGAACCATCAAGAACAGGTCATATGTACTAGCCTAGCCTTATTTCACTTTTTTGATGGGGTTAGTAACCTGATAAAATTCTGTAGCTGTGGTTCAACTAGATTTTAGTAAAAAGCAACTGATATATGTTTCATTCTTTTATTTTGGACAAAATAGATTTGAGCTAGATACTGTTTATAATGAAATGACTTTGACCAGTGTAAATGGTATAAGGTCAAAATGGATACATAACCTAAATATAAAGGGAAATGTTACAAGAAAATTTGAAGAACTTGGAACATATTGCCTATCAGATTTATAGATAACTGAACAATTTATAGACAAACAAGAGAAAGAGAGGAATTGTGAGATGTAAAATGGTAATTTTATTACATTAAATTAAAAAGGTTTTGTATAATAAAACAAATGTAGCCAAGATCAGAAGGAAAGCAGAAAACTGAGAAAAAAATGTATGGACAGTTCCTCAGGTAAAGGTCTCCTATCTCATATACAAAGAACTGTGTCAAATCTATAAGAACGTAAGTCATTCCCCAATTGATAAATGGTCAAAGGATATGAACAGGCAATTTTCCAATGAAGAAATCAAAACATTTGAAAAATACTCTAAATCATTACTGATTAGAGAAATGCAAATTAAAACTACTTTAAGATATCATTTTATGCCTATCAGATTAGCCAAAATGATAGAAGGGAAAAGTGACATGTTGGAGGCAATGTGAAAAATTAGGACCTTAATCCATTGTTGGTGGATCTGTGAGCCGATCTAACCATTTTGGAGAGTTGGAATTGTTCCCAAAGAGTTATTAGACTGCCTCTACCCTTTGACCCAGCAATGCCACTATTAGATCTATTTCCCAAGATGATTAGGACAAAAGAAAAATAACTCAAATATTTATAGCAGCTCTCTTTGTGGTGGCAGAGAACTGGAAATTGCAGGGATGTATGTCAGTTGGGGAATGGCTAAATAAATTGTGGTATATGTTTATTATGGAATATTACTCTACTATAAGAAGTGATGAGCTCAGTGATTTTGGAAAAGCATGGAGAGACTTCCACAAAATAATGAAGAGCAAAATGACCACAGTGTATACAGTAACAGCAGTATTGTTTTAAGAACAACTTTGAGCAACCAAGTCATTATAAGTACCCAAATTAACCCCAAAGATCCTATGAAGATGCTGTTTGCAACCATAACACAAACACACACATACACACACACATGCATGCACACACACATAGATACATACACATAAACACACACGCTTGTATCTAATAGTAGCTGTCTTGAAGTTTGGGGGCATAAAGGTAAAAAAAAGAAAGTAAGTTACAGGATAACCTTGTTGTGTATTTAAAAGGAATAACAAGTTGCACATAAAGAATCTGCAGTTTTATATGCAGTCCTGTTTTTCTATTCCACTTTTTAATGGAAATGCTTGTTTTATTTCTTAAGTTCAGAATAAAATAAATAAAAAATAATTAAATGAATTTGGAACCAGATGAATAACAATGAGAAGTCATTAATAGTTTGATGTCAACTTGGAAGTTCTCAAGGAGTGTGCTCCAAGGATGCATGTTTGAATTAATATTACTTTACATTTCTTATTTGATAAGGACATATAAACCATACTTATCTGATTTTCAGATGATGGGGTGAGGAGATAGCTAATAAAAAGTCCTCACCGTTAGACGAAATCAAATAAGATGAAATTTAATAGGAATACAAGTAAAGTTTTACTTAGGTTCAGTGAGTCAACTTTACAAATATAACAAGGATGTGAGTAGTCCATAATTCATCTAAAAAGGACTTGGATTTTTTTATTTAGTGAACAATAACCACAAGGTAAATCAACAGTTAGTATGGCAGGAAAGAAAGCTAATGCACACTTTAGTCTACATCAATAAAAGTATACCACTTGAGCTTAAGAGATAATTTTCCCTTTAGTAAACATTTGATAGCAAATCAGTTGAACATTATTAAGTGCCTATTGTGTGCCAAACACTGTACTAAATATTTGTGATATAAATGGAAAAAAAAAGAAACTTGCCCTTGTCCTCAAGGAATTTATAATCTAAGGGAGAAGACAACACAAAAAAGCAAGTTGAAAAATAAAGGAGTGCTACAAGGGTAGGATGGGCTAGAGAGAAGGCATTTGGTATGGGGCATGATGGAGAAGTCCATAGGAGTGCAGCCTATTGAATGAATTGTTGCTTGCAGTGAGCCCTGTATATTAAGTAATATATTATGAGCATGCTGCAATGCTCTGAAGAGAGTATTGTATACTAGTTACAGATACAGTTGGTATATAAATTCATTTTCAAGTGTAGATAGTTGTAAAAGTATGTTTTAATTAAATGCTTATTATTTTAAATGAATTAATATTATTTATCTTGGAAATTGATTATTTTTGTTGTTCCAAAATAATAAGAACATTTTCCTTACAGTTTTCAACAAGTTTTAAAATGTTTCTTGATAACTGGAATATTCAGACAGCTCTTTGGCTTAAAAGGTATGTGTTTTTAGCTATATGATTCCTATCAAACCTATCTTTGTTGACATTTTACATTTTTCTCCATTGAAAACTATTGAGTTCTACTCCTTGGCTAAATTAGTAATGTCTTCCATGTTTTAAAATAGCATTGGGGCTTATTCTAAATTTACGATCTGTGTGAAATGGGGATAATCTCTAATACCACATTAATTTTTGAGGGTAAGAGGAAGCATTACCTTATATTTATTTTTTTATGTTATTTAGTTTTCAACATTCATTTTCACAAGATTTTGAGTTCCAAATTTTTTCCCCATCTCTTCCCTACCCCCTCCCCAAGATGGCAAACATACTGATTACTCCTTCCTCCAGTCTTTCCTCTCTTCTATCCCTCCCAGGCTCCCCTTACTTTCTTGTAGGGAAAGATGGATTTCTATACCCCATTGCCTGTATATCTTATTTCCCAGTTGCATGTAGAAACAATTTTTTAACATTTGTTTTTAAAACTTTGAGTTGCAGATTCTCTTCCTTCTTCTCTACTCACCCACACCCTTTGATAAAACAAGCAATTCAATATAGGTTATACATGTATAGTTATGCAAAACATTTCCATGATAATTTCATGTTGTGAAAGATTAACTGTATTTCCCTCCATCCCCATTTATTCAGTTTTCTCCTTTGACCCTGTCCCTTTCCAAAAGTGTTTGCTTCTGACTACTCCCTCCCTCAATCTGGCCTCCCTTCTATTATCCCACCTCTTATCCCCTTCTCCCCTACTTTATTGTAGGATAAGATACCCAATTGAGTGTATATGATATTCCCTCCTTAAGCCAAATCCAGTGAGAGTAAGTTTGACTCTTTTCCTTTAACCTCCCTGCCTTTCCCCTCCATTTGAACAACTTTCTCTTGCCTTTTTTACGAGATAATGTGTGCCCTATTCTCTCTCCCTTTCTCTTTCTCCCAATATACTCCTCTCTTACCTCTTAATTTTAGTTTTTAGATATTATCTCTTTATATTAGACTCACTCTGTGCCCTCTGTCTATACATACACATACATATACATATATACATGTATACATACACACATATATATTCCCTTCAACTTTCCTAATACTGAAAAAAGACTTGAGTTACAAATATCATCTTTCCATGTAGGAATGTAAGCAGATCAACTTTAATAAGTTCCTTATGATTTCTCTTTCTGGTTCATTTTTCAATGCTTCTCTTGATTCTTGTATTTGAAAGTCAAATTTCTGTTCAACTCTGGTCAAGAATTCTTGAACGTCCTCTATTTCATTGAATGACCATATTTTCCCCTGAAGTATCTTACTCCATTTTGCTGGGTAGGTGATTCTTGGTTTTAATCCTACCTCCTTTGACATATGGAATATCGTATTCCAAGCCCTTCAGTCCCTTAATATAGAAGCTGCTAGATCTTGTGTTATCCTTATTGTGTTTCCACAATACTTGAATTGTTTCCTTCTGACAGATTGTAATATTTTCTCCTTGACCTGGAAACTCTGGAATTTGTCAGTAATATTCCTAGGAGTTTTCCTTTGGGGATTTTTTTTCAAGAAGTGATTGATGAATTCTTTCAATTTCTATTTTACCCCCCTGGTTCCAGAATATTGGGGCAGTTTTCCTTGATAACTTCTTCAAAGATGATGTCTAGGCTCTTTTTTTGATCATGGCTTTCAGGTAGTCTAATAATTTTTAAATTATCTCTCCTGGATCTATTTTCCAAGTCAGTGGTTTTTCCCATGAAATATTTTACATTGTCTTCTATTTTTTTTCATTCTTTTGGATCTGTTTTATAATATCTTGATTTCTCATAAAGTCATTAACTTCCATTTGTTCCATTCTAATTCAGAAGGAATCATTTTCTTCAGTGAGCTTTTGGACTTTCTTTTCCATTTGGCTAATGCTGCTTTTAAAGGCATTCTTCTCCTTATTGGCTTTTTGGAACCTCTTTTCCCATTTGAGTTAGTCTATTTTTAAGGTGTTATTTTCTTCAGTATTTTTTAGCAAGTTGTTGACTTGTTTTTTGACTTGCATCACTCTCATTTCTCTTCCCAATTTTTCCTCTGCTTCTGTTGCTTGATTTTTTCAAAATCCTTTTTGAACTCTTCCATGGCCTGTGACAAATTAATATTTTACTTGGATACTTTTGATGCAGGAGTTTTGACTTTGTTGTCTTCTTCTGATTCTATGTTTTGATCTTCTTTGTCACCAAAGAATGATTCTATAGTCTGATTTCTCTTTCTCTGTTTGCTCATATTGTCAGCCCATTAGTTGACTTTTCAGCTCTTTGCCATAGTGGAACTCTGCTTCCAGAGTAGAGAGTGCTGTGTCCCAAATTTCTGTGGTTTTGTTCAGCTGTTGTCAGAGCTACTTCTAGGCATCTGCCACAGAACTGTGAGGAGGACTCCCTCTCCACAATTGCCACAAGTTCTGCCATGTCAGCGTCCTCCTTACCCCAGGACTGCCACCCAAGACTGCAACCCAGATCCAAGCAGGGCAAAGCAAGAGACTCTTGCCTCAGTTCCAGCAAAGAAATTTCTGCAGTTGCCCTTCAATCATTCACTTGGTCCTTCCACTATCTGTGGTCTTGGAGCTTTGGAAGCAGCAGCCCGTTGCTGCAGTTGCAGCTGCCTCCTCCACCCCATGGGGCAGAGACCAGACTGTGTTCTTTTCTCACCCAGGTCCAACAGAGTTTCCCACGAACCTTTTACTTTTTCTTTGTTGTTTATGAGTTGAGAAGTCTGGAAACTGCCACAGGTGCTAGTGATTCAGTCCCCTGATATCTGTTCCAACTGGTCTGTGTTGGCACAGCCTTACCTAGGATTGCACTAGGCTCCCAGCTTTGTGCAGTAAACCCTTCCTTTAAGTTTCCCAGGCTGACTTCAGCTGGACATGTATTTCACACATTTTGTGCATTCTATAGCTCTAAAATTTGTTAAAGAGTCATTTTTTACAGGTATTGCAGGTGGTTGGGGTTCCTGCTTTTACTCTGCCACCTCCCCACATTAACTTCTTTTAAAGAAAATTTAACAATAGCAAATAATCAATATAGAAAGAATAGATGTACCTACCACTTATTATTCTCATATTTAAAATTTAAGTTTTTTGTAAAATGTAAATAAAGTTATGTAAAAAGAATCATCAATACATTGAACATTGCATTTAGTGTTATAATATGCTAATTAAATAGGTGGAAATTATTTTTCTAAATTTAGATCTTCTAATGGTTAAGTAACCTACCCAGGGTGACAGCAAGTTATTAAGAGAAGAAAGATATGCTTGGTCTACTAGGATTCCCTAAACATATTCAGATTAGCTATAAGGAATGATGTATCATTATATGACATTTTTGTGGTATTAGTGTCATCATCATCATTCTTACATATGTATGTGTCTTTCCCTTTGTGTCTCTAGGGTCTGTTATGAAAGAGCCTCCTTTAGCCCAACCATTCAGACTTTCATCCTCTCGGCCATTTGGCATGGTGTATATCCAGGATATTACTTAACATTTTTAACAGGGATGGTAATGACATTAGCAGCACGAACTGTGAGTACTTCGATATTGAATGTTTCAAAATCAGAGTATTTTTACCTGTAAGATGTTTGAAAGAACAATTCATTTTCATTTTTAAAAATATGTTTCAAGTGACCACTTCATGACACTGCCAACTAGAAATATCTCTGCTCTGATCTTACTGGTTGACTGAATGGCATATTCTCCATTAACAGTATGATCACTATGCCCTCCACATCAACTGGGACGGGAGGAGTGCCTCTGCCTAGAAAGACATTAAAATATACTGGAGGCTGCACACATTAAAAAAAAAGTAGACAACCTGAAGAGCCACGGAAGTGCCAGTGCAAAATACAGTTGAAACAGAGATCCCTGCTTCTATTTTATAGGATTCTATACTATGAGTAGTCACAGGGCAGTTAATAAATAAAACTATCTCTTAGAGACAGAAAGCCTTAATATTTATTTTTAAGGAAAAGAAGGAAGTGAATTGGCAAAGATCCACCGATTTAACAAATATTGATTGAGAAATTGACATGTTCAGTTGCATTGAAGTAACTAGGTATAGGAGAGATTTAAAAAAAAAAGATAAATAAGACATAGTCTCTGCCCTCTACAAGTTTATTCTAATCTAATAAAATTAGATTAAGTTCATAAGATCAACATAAAGGTACAATAAGATCAGAGAAGTTAAAAAATCACCACTTTGTGGAGAGGAAGGATTATGGAGAAGTAATAATAGAAGAGCCATAGGGTAACACGGTCAAACTTGTGTCTAAAAAACAGAATGCTCCATGACAGCTCCAAAAGGAGAGAATCATTGGATCAATTAAATAGCCCTAAATAACCTTTTTGAAAGGTAGATACAGTTTCCATATAAATAAAGCATGACCACATCTACCCCTAGGTGAAACATAAGCATTTATTTTTTTAATTTTAAGAATTTATTATCTTTAGATGTATGACCACCTTGAAACTAAAAAAAATAAAGTGTTTCTGAGTTCTTGTGCCTTGAAATATTCTTCTCAAGAATATTCTTTCTTTAGAGGTAGTGACTCTTCATTTCTTGATAAAATTATAGCAGGGGTGGCTAGGTGGTGCAGTGAATAGAGCACCAGCCCTGGAGTCAGGAGTACCTGAGTTCAAATCCGGCCTCAGACACCTAACACACACACGCACAAAAAAACTAGCCGTGTGACCTTGGGCAAGTCACTTAACCTCAACTGCCCTCCAAAAAGCAAAAAAAAAAAAAAAAGATAAAATTATAGCATTGACATATGTTTCAATAAACATGACTTGACCACATTAGAATGCATGTCATCTGTTTTTAACAAGTTCAAAATTCAAAGAATCTACAAAGTCCTCATTAGCTCCAATAGGAAGGCATCTTAAACATGATCCATGTAATTTACAAAAGAAAGCTAATAATTTTGCTGTTGCATTTTTGTCTTTCAGATGAGAAATAACATTAGACATTACTTTATTGAACCGCCAGAGGTTAAATTATTTTATGATGTTATAACATGGATAGCAACTCAAGTAGCAATAAGTTACACAGTTGTACCATTTGTACTTCTCTCTATAAAACCTTCCATTTTGTTTTTCAGGTAAGTGTATCTTTTAAAAATGTCTCAGTGGAATTTTTTCTTTTTAAAGAAAATATTTATTTTTAAAAAACATTTCCTTGGAAATGATAGAATAGATAAATCATATTTTGGCCACTTTTTAAAATCTGGATACATTATAAGTTTATGCTCTTTAAATATGATAGGACTTTTAGGTGAAGGTGAGATTCAGTTTCCTGGGTGCAGTGATTTTCCCCAGACATTTCAAATGAATATCTAGTCATGATGAAAGGAGAAAAAATCTAGGTAACCATTATGTGAAAGATCTTGAAGGTTTGGAGCTCAGTACAGTTCCTGGAACATAGCAAGCACATAAGAAATACTTGTTGGTTGGCTAACTATAAAAAACAAAAATGGCTGGTTCCTGTATGGGATGTTTAACTCTTCTCTCCCTTTCAATCAAAGAACAATTAATGCTATTTCTCAGATGTATGTTTCCCATTTTCCCAGCCATCATCATAAGGTGTGAGACATCAAAAAACTTACTCTGAAAAATTGCTTAACTAAATTGTTAAAATTTTTATAGCTGTGCTTAAGCAATATGGACTGGATTTTGTTTCCATAGTCCTTTTAATGATTTCACTTATGCCTGATTGGCATTTGGTTCAAAACATGTCAATATTTATTTTTATTTTGCTTTTTCGGAGGACACGTGTTAAGTGTCTGAGGCAGATTCGAACTAAGGTCCTCCTGACTCCAGGGCCGATGCTCTATTCACTGTGCCACCTAGTCACCCCAACATTTAAAGGGGTTTGTTCCTTTAGTCTATTTTTCCATTTGTCTAATTTATCAAAATATTACATTATTATTATGTGTTGAGTTTGCACAGCCTCCATAAAACCGCATCCCATTTTGTTAGAAGTTAGTTTAGATGTTTAAGAACAGCCCAGGTTAAACTTTCTGACAGCCTACTATGTCACTGTACTTACTGTCTTTGAGTTACTACTTTCAGCATTTTATCAAATAGTGTGGATTCTTACAAGTAATTTTCAGGGGATCTTGTTACCCATGAGTATATTTTTTGTTTTAATTTACTATATTTCATCTCAGCACTATGTCCCTTGTGGGGATCTAGACTGTGATACTTAATAGCAGGTTTATACGCAGTCCAAGTTTAAATAGTAGTATTTTATGAATATCCAATTGCAGCAATCGCTTATAAATTATAATAATGTAAGAAAAATAGTGAACTCTGTGGAACATCCTAATTTGAATCTGACATCTACAAAGCGTGTATTTATGCATGATTAATAACTCACAGTTTGATGAAATGATTTTTTTTTCATTTAGCTCCTGGTATTTTTGCCTTCACATTACTGGCATCTTGGTAGTGGTATTGTTGCCAGGGAAAAAAACTAAGAGAGAAAAGAAAATACTTCAAGAAGACCACCTCTCGAAATCCAGAAAATTAGAGGAAGAAGCAAGTCCTTCAGGACTGAACAGTTATTTAGCCACAAATAACATCCGCAATCAGCAGCAAAATATATCTCTCAGATACTCAGCACTAAAACAATGATGGAGAGAATATTAAGCTGGCTCTTTTTCATGTTTTCAGAACCCAGTTTTAGCATCTTTTACAGAGGTTTGTATTCAGCTGAAACAAAATTAAGTGACAAAAAAGGACACACACACACATATATATATAGGGAATATCTTGTATAATAGACTGCAAATAGAGTGAATTAACCCCTCTTGTGCCATGTCCCTGTGGGTCATGCCTTATATGAAAATATTTCCATTATTTCAATGGGCACTCAGGACTTCAACGTATGTCCATAGGGTCATATGTGTGCCCCTTTGATGAATGTACGTTGTATATCCTAAGGCACTGAGGGGGTAGAAACAATTGTGTCGATCTAGATGAAGAGAGGGAAATTTAACTTTTCCAGATAAATGCTTTGCCTTAAACCCTCTATTTACTGAAATAATTGTTTCTAAATGGTATTTTCATGTTTAATATTTGTGTAAAAAGCAGATTTCAGATATTTAATGTTAAATGCTGTAAAGGAAATTAGAAGGGAGAATTTTAATCAGAATGTTGTAAATGGTTTGTAAAATGCAATAAACATCTCAGTATTTCGAGGGTTTTCTTACAGTTATCTCAAAACAACTTAAGTAGATTGCAGAACTGTAAACATTACCAATGCCAAAATATAGGTAGCCTAGATTGGCTGATTTTAATTATATTGTGTCAGTCAGATTGAGCCCTTCTAAGAAGATTTTCTTAAACATATAATTTAAATATAGCAAAACTGATATTTTAAGGTTTTTTTTTACTTTTAAAAAAAGAAGAAAACACTAAGTGGACCTTGCAATTAGAGACAAGTTGGCAATCATAGGACCCAGATCAATATATTGTAAGTAAGTACCAGGTGCTTAGCAGAAGTGCTACTTACCCCTAACATGTCTGAATTTATTTTATTATTGTATTTAGGATATTCACATATTTAACAACTAAATTTCTTTAGAATTTTTTAACTAAAGCTTATCAGGCATAAAACCTATAGGATTAGGAAAGGATTATTAAGTAATTGAACTAAAACAGTATCATGGAAGTAAGGAAAACATTTTCACTTGGTTAAGAAGAAAAGCAAGTTCCCTTAAGCTAATCATCGAATTATCTGCCTCTTAAATATAATAGCCTAATGGACGTTTTGAAAAGCTTAAGGGAATTTATTTGAGACTGTTGGTAGAAAAAAGTTAACCACATCTTCAGAAAAGCTTATTCAAGTAATATTTAGAACTATTAGATATTGTATAAAGTACTGTTATTTAGCACCTTTAATTGGATTTTTAAGTTCTCTAAGTACAGGTATGTTTTTGTTTTAGTTCGGACCATTTTCATGTGCTTACAATTCTCTTGAAATACTACCACTTTCTAATTATTCCCAAGGGCCACATAATTCTTTTGTATTAATTTGATCTTAGTTGTGACTACAAAAATAGTACAGAATTATCAGTTTTGTGCAAGGATAGTTGGCAGGAAGCATCACAAGATCATGCAGGGTTCCTGAACCTTGTGATATTTGACGTAAGAATGCGCAGGGCTCTTATTGTATTAAGCCACCGGAACAAGGAAGAAAGATGTGTTTTCATTAGCTGACATTTTATTTTGCCTTATTTTCATTAAATGTAAATTTACCACATTCTCCAATTCTTCTTTGATATATTATCATTTACAAATTATGCTTAACAAATTGAGGTAAGGGCAAAACAACCTGTGATGTAGGAATATACTAAGTAGTGGTGGGTTTTGTGGTATTTTTTTTCTTTTTAGGAAAAGCAAAGAAAGCTAAGACACTTGCCATTCAGCAGGTCCTAATCAGCAAAAATGTAGAGTTGCCTTTTTTTGAGCCTTAGAAATAATATCACAGACTGCCTTGGCTCAGTCTCTGTTGAAACTTCTCCTTGTTTCACACCTGTCTGGAAATGTAGGTGGGGCCGACCCTGTCCTAAGAACTTCCTAGGAAAGAATGGAAAATGAAAACATGTTATGATGCACAAATAATACGAGAGGACAGAAATGAATGTATGCAGAAAGACCAGTTAAATTTGCTGGCAAAAGAGTTTTCACTCATTGAATGTATCAGAGGACCTAAGCACTCTTTAAGAGGAACCATGAGGCTATTGGTTTTATTAAGATATTTTTGGCTAGTGGAAAGCACAAGAGCTGAATTGCAACCTTGTATATAAGTAGGGAGCAAGGAGAAGCTCACATACTTTTCTTTTTATTTGTCTGCCTTGCCCTCAAGGAAATACTCAGCGTCTATTTTAGTTTGACATAATTTGTTTACAAAGCTAGATGGGACCCTGGAAGATCATCTAATCAAGCCTCTCATTTTACAAGTGAGTAAACCGAGGCCAAGAAAGGTAAAGCGATTTTCTCCAAGTCACACAGCTGGTGAATAGTAGAACCAGTACTGTATTTCCAGTTAAGTATTCTTTTCATTCCATGATGCTGCCTCCCACACTTTTAGTAATCAACTATTTTATCAGGTCCATTGGTCATTATCTGCTTATATGATAATACTGTAGCCATTCAAAAGTGAAAATCTTTTTTAGTCCTTCAGTTTGTTTTCATAAAATGTACCTAATAATCAAGTGTCTGATTCCCTTTGCCAAATTAAGTTTTTTTTCCTCTGGTCCAAGGGATTATGACATAGGCTTTTGCTTCAGAAAGATCGGTGCACTTTGTTCAGGCTTTGACTTTGCTCTATAAAAGAGATTATTTCATCCTCTGTCAAAATAGAGGAGCATTAATGCATATGTATTGCCAGCATGGTGCCTGGCAGTTGATAAGCAGACCTTACTAAATACTTGTTGATTGATCAATTATATGTGAAATTATATGTGAAAGATTAATGTGTTGTTTCTACTTTTTTTGGAGGACTATACTCTAATGGGCACTTGCTTTAAAAAATACCGGAAATAATAATGCAGCTAGATCTTATTTTTTCATTTCTTAAATTGGCATTGCTGAAATTTGCACATAATTTTACTTTGTGATGATTACATACAAAGCACCAAATGCACAGTTTAGATTTGAGGATGTTAGACCTTTAGTGTGTGCTTCAACTATTCTTACTGTTCTGTCCTTGTTTTTATTTTTTAATCAAACAGTTAATTTTTATTATCATTTAACTGAGCAAACATCAATATCACATTGACTAAAATCAGTAAAACTCCATCACTATTTTACACAGTTCAGTTCTCTATCTTTAAAATAAACATTTTGTTTGGAATTAGGAGTAATAGAGAAAATGGATTTGTCTGACAAAAACATGTCCATCTTATGCCATCAAGATTTGGGTTTTTCTCTGTTAGGGTCAGTGTGTGTGTGTGTGTGTATGTGTGTGTGGTGTTTGTGGTGTATTTGTATATACATAAAAAAATTTCCTTATCTCTAAAATGAGGAAATTAAATTAGAGGAGTTCTAAGGTCCCTTCCAGCTCTGAATATTCTGAACCTGTGACAGTGTGTGACCAAGGGAATACTTGAAGAAATACAATTCATTTATATTATTGTTGTCCCTTCGTATTAATAAAATTGAAAGTCCAGAGATCTGTGTTCTTATCCCTGGTTCTTAGATTAATGACTGGTGTGTGGCCTTGGGCAAGTCACTTAACTTACCTGAGTCTCAATTTTTACTCACCTATAAAACTACAGAGTTTGACTAGTTACTAGCTAGGCTCTTTTCAGCTCCAAAAACCTGACACACAGTATACATAGACGGGTTGGAATACCTTAGGTAGAATCAGCAAGCAAGTTCTGTGGATATGTGTGAGAACATGGCCACCATCAGAATTGCATTCATTTAATATCATGAAATAGAGCTGTAACTGTGCAAAAGGTTGTCATGGTAACATAGAAAAAATCCTTGAGTCCAGTGAATCAAAAGGCCTGTCATTATAGCATTTCTGCTGAATAGATCTCTTAAAATGATTCCCTAGTAATATACCAATTTGTATACATGAGAACGTGGCAGATTTTCCTCTTGCTTTCTCTGCTTTTTTTCCTACTTGTAAGATTTTAAATCAGGAAGAAAAAAGTAACACTAAATATCCTTTATCTCCCTTCCCACTAACTGATTTTATTACCCAGGAAATAGTACCAGTTAATTAATTTTTTCTTAAGTTATTTCATTATAAATTATTTAAGACATGTTTTGTTTTAAAAATTATTTTATCATATTTCAAATTACAAGAAGTACTTTATTTGAATAAAACTAAATATTTACAATTAATTTAATCAGAGAGTTCATATGTTAGATAAAAGTTCAGATAGGGTTTGTTCAGGGTTAAATATTTAATTTTCATTCTTTGTAATTTATATACACTTGTTTTGAACATAAATGGAAAAGCTGGAGAGTTAATACATTCCTAATATATTCTTACTTAATTTTCCTCTTGGTACCAATTGTAATTATTCATTCATAAGTTTTCCAAACTATTGCATTATCCTGGAAGGATAAAAATGACAGAGAAGTAGTTTGAATTGTACCTGTTATTATGGTTTTAGCTAAAGGTTTGTCCAGAGTTTTTGTTATAAACTTATATCCTAAGGAGGTTTCTCAGTCATTAAAATTCCATCCAAGCTGCAAAATAAAATATCAGATTTGATATAGATAAAATTTTAAGGAACACTGTGAAACTCACCTACCATATAATTATCTTAGATTGAAACTGGAAGACTCACTTGGATGTGTATTTTATTATTTCTGGTTCTTACACAACTAAATTGATGTTTCTTCCCAGTGTACAAGAAAAAAATTACTTTCAAAAAGAAGTTTCTTAAAAATCTGAGGATTTGGAGCCTAGGATGTCACAAATATTAAGACCCACATCTCCTACTTATGTTTGCATATACAGTGTGATAAAAATTATATATAGTTGTTTAAATTATAGATACTTTTAAAATAAAAATATTTGCCATGTTGCTATTTTGTAATTATGCCCTCATAATCAGTGATTTAGCTGCTTTTATCTAGGCTGTTAGTGTGTAATGGAAATAGCCAATTCAGTTTCATTGGCTAATGATTTTAATAGTTTTTTTAACATTATGTAAACCCCATGGTAGGACTTGAGGAAGAAAACAATTTTCCAGAATATAGTCTCAATGCGTATTTTTACTTCAAAGCTAATTTGTCATGTCTTTAAAACTGATTTTTATTTTATTGTTTTACTGCTACATTTTAAAAGGAAAAAAACCAAGCTATATAATGTAGAAATTATTGTGTAAAAGCCCAGGTCAAACCATATTTACCCCTTTTGAAGCCATCTCTCCAGTGGTATTTGACCACATTTACTACTTTAAACTGGATGGCCACGTCCTTTTAATGGAGAGGGGAGTTGAGCTACCATCTACTGGACAATATCTGGCTCCTGCACAATCTCTACTTGAGATTTATCTCTCTCTGAAAAGTTAGTTAGTAATAGTATGTGCTGTCTCTTTAATGAAACATTTATTCATCTTTAAAAATGCCTAACATAGATTTTTGTTGATCTGCTTAAGCTTCCTAATTTTAAGCATATTTTAACTTCAATTATACTGGTTTGTCTATAAGAATAAATTTGTTTCTATTTTTTTTTTTATTTTGAAAAGAGAAATGACCATCAAATAGTCATTTGTTCCAGTCCAGCATACAAAATTTATATTATATCAGTTAGAAAAGAATGATCTCTGTCTCCAAAAGGACCTAACAGAAAGCAAAAGTAAGGAAAGCAAAAACTCTTTCAGGAAACTGAGGATGCTATAGTAAATTACTCCATTTGAGAAATTAGAATGTGTAATTAATTTAATTCCTGCCTTGGTTCTACTTTAAAGAGTTTTATGTCTTTGCAGAAGAGAGACCCTTCATTAGGGGGAAACTAACAATTCCAGCAGCCAATATTTACAGTATTCCTTCACTTGCCTTCCCTTGTTGAAATTAGAATACAGTGTCTGTGATTTTCATTTTTATTATTCCAAAATATATTTTTTAAAAAAGTGTTATTTTTCAACAGATCCTTAAACTAGGTATTGGTGATTGATAAATTTAAAATACCACTGTTCGTTACACTGTGATGTCATTTTAATGATTATCCATTTCTAGTCTCTGTCAAAGCTGCACTGGTAGCATATTGCAATGTTTTAAAGGTGTTTTTAACTTCCTTATAAATGTTTTTCTAATTTGTGTGTCTTTAAAATTGATTAAACAGTAGTTTAAAAAATTTGAATGTGTTTACTAATTTCAATGTCTTCTGATTGAACAACAGCAAAGTAAAGTCCTTTGGGAAAATTTTTTGTTCACCTTATTACTAGACCTAAAAACTTAACTTGAGGCTATCATAACTGATCGCTTCACTGGATGATTTTCTGGCATTTGAACTCATGTATTCCTAAGTATAACTGGATGTGTTTGTTTTAATAAAATGGGATTGTTGGAAACATGAATATTTTTCAAGATTCAAAGTAAACAAAATTAGGTTAATGCATTTTTATTAATGACTGCTCAACATACTTTAGTGGCTCCCATTGAATCCTTAAACAGGTATAAAAAAAAATTGAATGTTTTCCTTAAGTAAAGGAAAGGTTTCATCAGTCATGTCCTAACATGTGAATAATGATGATGCAGCTTTGTCATGCCTCTCGCTGAAGTCCATATGTCAGAAGACATAGATTTATTCAGGAGGCTATATGATACAAGATAAAGAATATAGGCTCTGGAGTCAGAGAATCTGGGTTCAAATCCTGCCTCTGATGTTTTCTGTCACTTCGACCTTGGGCAAGTTATGTCAGCTTCTTATGCCCTGGTTTCACCATCTATATAATCGACTAGATGGCCTCCATAAGTATGGTTCTAAGTTGTTGCAATACGAGATGACAGTTCCTTTTTATTTGTTTGTTTTTAAGTACAGAGAATCAAGAGACCCAAGCAAGACAATCTCTTTGCTATCTGATCCAACCCCAAAAATGTTAGTAGTAACTAGCTGAAAAAAGTTACACCAGAGACAATTGTTCTTTAAGTAAAACCTTGAACTTCAATTTCCTAAACACCAGCAGATAATGTGTATTCTATAATCATAAGTAACACTTCCCAAGTATTACTGAGCACATATATGGGGCAGAAAAGAATTGTAATTCAATTTTTCCATGTTTTTCTCAGAATGCCACATATGTGGGTCTCTCAGGCAAACCCTTCTATTTTCACAAGTAATCCCATTCCATCCTATCTCCTTCAACAGAATGTCCCCTCTTTTCTCCTCATTCTCACACTTATCTTCAGTCTTTCTCTGTCAACTGGCTGCTTCCCTGCTTACTACAAATCTCATGCCTCCCCTACTTGATTCCATCACCACAACCATCTCGTTATCTCCTGCTTTTGTGGCTAAATTCCTTGAGAAAGAAATCTTTGATGTATGCCTCTACACCTCTCACTGTCTTCTTAACTCTACAGTTAGGTTTACAACGTCATCATTCAACTAAATCTACTCTCTGCAAAGTACCCAATGACCTCTTCTTTTTTCAAATCTAATGACTTTTTCTCAATCTTCATTCTTCCTGACCTTTCGACAGCCTTTAATGCTGTTGATCATCTTCTCCTTGGTTTTTCAGGACACCCTATTCTGGTCCTCCACCTATCTGTATGACCCTTTCTCCTCACTTTCCTTTGCAGGATCTTCATCTAGGTCCTGCCTACAAACTGTAGTGTCCCACGGGGTTCTCTTCTGGACCTTCTTCTATACATCTTCAATAGGTGATCTCATTAGGTCCCATGAATTCAATTATCATTTCTATGCTGATGATTCTTAAATCTGTTTAACAGCCCTAATGTCTTTGCTGATCTGCAATCTTGCATCTCCAACTGAAGAGGGTACCCGAAAAGGGTTAGGGCTGCCCGAGACCCCAGAATACCAACATGCCGGGTCCTGCAGAAAGAATTCCATGCAAGTCTTCTCAGCCAAAGAAAAAGCAAAGTTTATTGAAAGATAATGGGGTAGACTCTTAAGGAGCCGGTCTATGCTAGGTTGTTTTATGGAGCTTTCACACAGAGCAAGTCTATGCTAAGCTATTCTACGGTGCTCTCACAGAGCAAGTCTCTGCTAGGCCATTTCATGGCACACTCTCACTCAGATGGAGAGAAGATGGGGTCTTATATACAGAGGAATCTAGGGGTGGTTTAGAGGAGAAGCCAATGAGGTCTGACTCCAGTAATGAGTTTGGGGAGGGACTTCAGGTGGAATTAATGAGGTCAATGCAAGGGTGATTTGATTTTTTGATAGGCAAGTGGTTTCCCAGAGCATGTACCTCAAAGATTCAAGGAGAGCTCAAAAAGGGGGGGTGTCCCAGAGCCTACACCTCATCACAACTGTCTGTTGGATATCTTGAACTGGATGTCTATTAGACCTTAAACTCAACATGTCTAAAACTGAACCCATTATCTTTCCTCCCAAACAGTTGCTTTTTCCAAATTTCCCTATTATTGTTGAGGGTACCACTATCCTATTTTCTTAGTGCCCCAGGCTCACATCCTCAGCTTTTCACTATTGCTCATCCCCCCTCCCGAAAGGCCCCATAACCATTATTTTGCCAAGGTTTATTGATTTCACATTTGCCACAGCTTTTAAATATGCTCCCTTCTTTCCTCTGATAATGCCACCACCCTAGTGTAGTCCATCTCCTCACTCCTAGACTGTTGCAATAGCTTGCTGGTTCATCTGTTTGGCACAAGTTTCTTCCTGCTCAAGTTCATACTTAAGCTGCCAAATCAATTTTCCAAAATTTCAGGTCTGTTTCCTGCCCCACCCTCACCCCATAAATGCCAGCGGCTCCCCACCTGCCCAGGATCAAATAAAAAAAATCTTGTTTAGTGTTCAGAGCCCTTTATAATCTATCTTCCCCCCTGCCTTTTCAGTCATATACTTTATACCCCCCTCACAAACTCTTCTATCCAGCGACACTGGCTTTTCTGTTGTTCCTCTAACAAAATACTCCATCTCTTAACTCTAGCCATTTTCTTTAGCTATGTCCCATGCCTGGAATGCTTTCCTTCCTCATCTCTACCTTCTAGCTCCCCTAGATTCCTTCAAGTCCCAGCTGGAATTCTACCTTTTTCCTAGTCCCTCTTAATTCTAGTGCTTTCCTTCTGCTGATGATTTCTCATTTATCCTGCATAGAGCTTGTTTGTACATAATTGTTTGCATGTTGTCTCTTCCATTAGATTGTGAGCTCCTTGAAGCTCTTTTTTCTTTCTTTTTCTTCCTTCTCTCCTTCCTTTCTTTCCTTTTTTTTTTTGCTTTTCTCTCTCAATTATTAAGCACAGTGCCTGGCATATAGTTGGTGCTTAATAAATGCTTTTTGATTGTTGACTGACTCTCTCATTGGTGGTAAATTCTTGTCCAATTAGGATTACCACGCTTTGATTCCAATACAAAGCTGGATATGATGTTAGGGCTAATAAATGTTGAGAATTGCAACTAGAATGGTCTTTTGTGAATCCCCAAACACAAGGCACTGATACATAATGCAAGATTGGTGACATTCATCAGACAAGATTCCCTGTGTCTCTTTCCATTCCCACACAAAACCTCATTCCTAGTCCAGTTCTAAACATGAGTCAGTGCAAGGTGAGGCTATTGCCTAGTCAGAGTAGTAATGATTCCTTTCCCTATTATTGCTTTTATCCTCAAATACTAGGTGCTATATCAGCCTTGGATTTGTTTGGTCAGTTTTCAACATGGTACATGTGACTTAAGGCTTGTCTGTTTTACATTTAACAGCCTTGCTTGTTCTGCTTCCCTTTCCCTCCTCCTCTGTTTTACAACCTTGTTTTTCCATATTCCTACCGAGTTAAAGTCTTACTATGGCCCCTGCCCTCAAGGTACAGCAGTCCAGTCTTAGTGGGGTTACAACAGGGCCTGGCCAAAGACAACTACAAAGACAACTACTGCTTAATGCAGATGATACTAATTTTTTTTTACATTCTGTAGGTGGATACTATAATATTTCATATCACTTATTTAGGAGTTTACAGCTTGAAGCATATATTTTGGGAAATAAGATGAATAATCTTTTTTCTAACAAAATGTATCAATCTCCCTTTTCTTAGTTTAATTAAAACATAAGAATGAAGTACTTGGCCAATACATATAAATTAAATGCCTACTACAAAAACACAAAAACCTAGCCCCTAATGTCACGGAGTTGAAAATGGGGGAAGACAACACACAACAGAAATCTGAGAAGAGATATTTGGCAGGGACATGATAGACCATAAGGAAGCTAAGACATGGTTGGCCAGGGCATCATTAAATAGAGATGCTGGGAGGAGTTCTTTACCCTCTTCAGTCTGAGGGAAGAGGCCCAGAGGCAAGAAGGTTATGTTGCTCTTTTATGTATTTTAGGCTTTGTATTTTAGGCTTTACTCATAACTGTAGCATTACTTGGTCAAATGGGAATAGAGGAATCCAGCCTCAGGACACCGGCCCCTCTTAGGCTTTTGTCTTTGGCTATGAGATTTGCAAATAAATAATAGCCTTAGAAAAATTCATGTTTGTGTAATACATCATCCTTTCTGGGATTGATTTCTCCCACCTAAAGCCTTGGACTAGTTTAGAAAGCTATTGTAAGCAGCTCCTTTGAATTGCTAAATTTTAGGGGGAAGACCATTGTTCTGCCATGTTCCAGCTTCCAACTGGCTTCCCCATTATTAATTACAAATACAGCATGAATGAATTGGGTGAAACCTTGTTGTAGATCTCAGCCCCAACACTTATTGTCACCCCAAATCACAAATCATCCCCAACTCCATTTTACCTAAGCTATATTCAGCTACTCCTTCAGCTTGCCATTACCTACAAATGTTGTACTTTAGTGTTTATGAAGTCCTAATTTCCTTAATCTGATCATAATCTTGTGTCATTCTAGCTTTCCCTTGACTTACAACCTCTAATCCTTTCATTTGTTCTCACTATGACTTCTAATTCCTCTACCCGTCTCCTTCCTTTCCAGCTCTACACTGTCTTCTTCTGCAACAGAATGTCTTGCCCCTTTGTCTGTCTGCCAGTCATAACAACAAACCCCAACCTTGGGTTACTCTTACCATCCTTCATATTCACATGTTACTGAATGGAGCTAGAAAAAATCAGGAGGCCACGTTGACTAAGTCTACTACAAATTTAAACCAGATAATCCAGACTGGATCCTCAATACAATAAAGCAATAATTTTACATCTCTCTAATTGATTACTTATCTGACCTTCCACAGTGACTGTTTCAAACCATTTAATCCCTCCTCATTTCTTCCATGGCACCTCCTACCCTCCAGCCTCGCTGACAAAGACTTGAAGCACACTTCACTGAAAAAATTGAGACTATTTTCTGTGAGCTCCCTTGTCTCTTCTCTCCTCGTCTTATGTTACTCAGGTGCCTTCCACTGTTATCGCTTCCTTCACTCTTGTATCACATACAGAGGCAGTCCTCCTTGCCAAAGGAAATCTCTATATGAGAGCACACTTGATCCCTTTCCATCTGGCCTTCAAAAGTTTGCCCCTACTATCACTTTCCCACTAATATTCAATCTCTCCTTATCTACTAACTGCTTCCCTACTGCCTACAAACATGCCCACATCTCCCCAATCTTTTTAAAAACCTCACTTCTTCCAAGCATCCTCATGAATTATCATCCCATATCTTTCCTCTCATTCTTGGCTTAAGTCTTTGAGAACGAAATGTAAAATCAATGCGTACATTTCTTTTCCTCTCACTCTTTTTAACTATAGTTTAGCTTCTGACTAAGAGTGTAAATAATTATACTCTTTCTATGTTACCAATGATTTTTAATGGCCAAATCTAATGACCTTCTCTCAGTTCTTACTCTTCTTATCAGCTCTGTAGCCTTTGACAGTGTTCATCATCCACTTTTCTTGGATGCTTTTTCCTCTCCAGACTTATGTGAAGCTACTGTCTCTCCTACCTCTTACCTACCTGTCCTGACTGCTCCTTCTCAGTCTTTTTTTTTTACTGGATTTTTATCTAGATCGTGTCCTCTAACCATGAGTATCACTGAAGGTTATATCCTGCACCCTCTTCTCCCCTTATACTATGTCAATAATGATCTCATCAGTCCCCATGAATTCACTTATCTCTATGCAGATGATTCCCACATCTTTGTATCTAACCCTCTCTGCTCCAGTCTTGTATCACCAATTTCCTTTTGGATATCTCAAAATGAATGTCTTGTATATATTTTAAACTCAACATGTCCAGACCAGAACCCAATATATTCCCTGTCATCACCCCTTCCCTATTCTGAACTTCCTTATGGTACCACCATTCTCCCAATCACACAGGCTCCCAATCTGTCCCATCTTGGATTTCTCACTTCCTCTCACCCCACATATCCAACCTGTTCCCAAGTCAAATGGTTTGTTTCTACCTTCATAGTATGTCTTATATATGTATTCTTACCTCTACTCACATGGCCACTACCCTAGTTCAGGCGTTTATCTTCTATCTAGTCTGCTACAATAGCCTTCTAACTAGTCTCCCTGCCAAGGAAGACCACTCTAATTTACCCTCCTCTTAGCTGCCAAGGTGAATTTTCTAAAGTAAGGTCTGACCATGCTACTTTCCCTCCCTCCTACCCCCACCAAATTAACTTTCTCTGGCTCTTCAAAATCCCTTCCTACCTTCCCATTATTCTTAGACCTTATTCTCCTTCCTACATTATATAATTCATCTATACTAGTTTCCTTGTAATTATTGACAAATGTCACTCCATCTCCTTCCTCCATGTTTTTGCACTTGCTGCCCCATATACCTAGAATACTTGCTTTCCTCCTTTCCAGCTTTCAGTTTCTCCCTAACTTGTTCCAAGAGTCAGTTCAAATCCTGTCTGCTGTCAAAATCCTTTTGTGATACCTCTTGTCTGCTACTTCCTTCCCTACCTTCTATTTACTAGATAAATAGATAATATCTGTATAGCCATTTTTCCTGGTGATATGTACACACACACACACACACACACAAAATTCACAATATAATAAAATTAAAAGTCTATTACTTTTTTGTATATTGTCTCCCCTAAATTCAAATCTGGCCTCAGATACTAGCTGTGTGACTGGGCATAGTCTGTCTGCCTCAGTTTTCTCGTCTGTAAAATGAGTAGGAGAAGGGAATGCCAAATCACTCCAATATCTTTGCCAAGAAAACCCCAGATGGGATCATGAAGAGTCGGACACAATAGAAACAACTCAATGACAAATCAGAATGTGAACTCCTTGGGGGCTGGGAGCATGTTTCTACCACCCTTTGTATTCCCAGCGCTTAGTACAATGCCTGGCACATAGGAAGTACTTAAAAAATGCTTATTGGCTGATGTGCTCTCAACACCTCAGAATGAACAATCATAAAGACTTTACAAAGATAAAAAGATAAAGATAAAAAAGTATCATCAAGTTAACATTTTTCCCACTCACTTTTGAAAGGGGCAGTAATCACATTCCCTGATTTTTCCATTCTTTTGTTATCTTTCCAGGGATGTGCTAGGAAATATTTAACACCAACATGTACACATGACACACTTTTAAGACTAATATTCATTATTAATATTTTTGCCATTGCTTTCTTGAGTCTAGACAATCAACAAAACAAGCAATCAAGCCCTAATTTGTAGCGTTTACTTAATTCTGAGGTATGAACGTTCACACTGAAAATTTAAAAATCTTTTACTAGTTAACTTGTACTAGTTGGCTAAAAGAGTATGTACCCTTTTATCTTCCGTTCTTTGAGATCTTGAAAAATCATCCCTTAGCACCCTCCAAGTGGCGTCACCTGCAGCACAGATGCCTTCTAGGTATAGTGGCTCTAGTCTAGTTACCTGTTTTGATGTCGGCTTCTTAAGTTCCATTTTCTTCTGTCTCACATTGAATAACTGTGTACTTCACAGGGGGTCCTAAGTTCCAAATTGTGTTCATTCCATTATCACTGATGATGAATATAAATTGGTAACAGTCCTGGGATTAGGGGGCAGAAGGGAATCCCCACCAATTTTCACTAGTTATGATTATGCACCCTCAATAGATTTGGGTGCCAGGATTCCTAGGATCTTTTGGACTTAGTTTTAAGATGCCGATGAAGTAAAAGGTACAAAATAAGTGCCCAATTTTTGGTCTATAAAGAGATACTTAATAGGGATTATCAGAATATAGACTCTAGAGAAATTCTCAGTTCAGCAACAAATATACCCATCTAGTATAAAGTAAACTATCAAGCATACTGAGGAAATACACTCAACAAATGCAGATCTATGGCTAAATCCTTAATAATCCTAGAAATATCAGTACACAATTATTCCTATAAATTGGAGGGCACTGGATTTGATTACCTCTTGTGGAGGTAGTTAACATATCTGGACTTCATCCACAAAGATTTTCTTAGCAGAGAAAAAGGGAAAAGGTGGGGGGAAAGCTTCAAAGTCAGATCTGTACTACTTAGTCCACCTCTAAGTCAGAGCAGCAAGCAGGACTGAGAGCAATAGAGACCCAATGTTTTCTTTTCCCACCACACATGTTTGTGGTGGGCGCACATGTAAACACACACACATACACACACACAACATACACAGAATGTAAGAATGGAGCCATGGGGCTCCTGTTCCCTTGGTGGTAGGCAAGAAAGAGAAATGAGAGCAATGCCATCAGGCTTTTGCTTCCTCAGTGGCAAACTGGAGAAAGAACTAAAGTCAAGGGCCCAAATTTCAAAAACTTTCTTTGGTCCTTATTTCTAGGCATACTAAGTAATGTGCTACCATCAGCTCTACCATAGAGAAATCAGACAATTGTCTTTTTTACACTAAAAGATCTACCAGGTAGAAGTCCGTTTGGAAGGAATGGACTGTGAACTTCAAGCAACCAGAGATCAGCCTCACTCCTCAATTTCCACATTTGTGGATCAAGAGAGTACTGCTCCATAGCTATAATAGGGAGCCATTCCTTCAGTCTGTGACCCATTGAGAATCATTTCCACAGGTTGACACTAAATGTACCAAGGGCAGGTCACCTTCATCTCCATCCAAAGAGCCACAAAATTTCGACTGTTAATGTCATTTGTCCTTTGTTTCAGAAGAGAACCAATGATATCATAAAGTGTTATTGACTTGTATGTGAACTGGATTATTGTGAAACAGGACTGCAGGGGCATGACAAAAGTCAAGATGAATGGAGATGGCCCAGGATGCAATGGGTGGGTGACCTTGGCCTTTCTAAACTTAGATCTTTCCCAGGTCTGTGACATTGCAGGGAGTAGTAAAGCTGGGGACATAGTTTTAAGGTAAGTCCTGTTTGCCTCAGTTTCCTCATTTGTAAAATGAGCTGGAAAAGGAAATAGCAAACTAATCCAATATCTTTGTCAAGAAAACCCTAAATGGGGTCACTAAGAGTCAGACATGAATGCAACAACTGAAATTGGTTTTGAGTGCATGATCAAACCAATTCTGTCAACTCTTTCGCCACCTAAGGAGAACCTGTGAGCTGTCTTTCCATATTGCTCCAACTTCTTGTGTCTTTTGGTTTCATCTATATTCTATATGGAGGATATCATTATTATTATGGTTCTATTCTGGTTCAATTCCTCCAGGATTAAATCAGCTTCATCATTAGATAAAGAACTCAGAGTAGCAAGGGTGGGAGTAAAGGAAAGGGAATAGGTATTTATTAAACACCTGCTATCATTCCAGGCACTGCACTAAGCAATTTACATATATTATCTCAGTTGACTCTCAAAACAAGCCTGAGAGGTGAATGCTATTGTTTCCCTCACTTGACAGTTGGGGAAACTGGGACAAAGAGGCTAAATGGCTCGGGGGTCATATAGCTAATATGGCTCAGGGGTCATATAGCTAATATGTCTGAGACCAGATTTGAACTTAGGTCTTCCTAATACCTTGGTATTAGGCAGCCCTCTATCCACTGAGTCACCTAATTGCCTAAAAAATGTTTATAAGGAGGCACAGTCATTAAACAGTACTGGATTCATAGGATTGACTTCAATTCAAACCATGCCTCTGATATTTATTAGCTACATCTGATTGTGAGCAAGTCTTTTAATTTCTCTGGTTCTTGTAGCAACTACAAGGTTTTTTTATATATTTAAATAACATTTTAAATACCTTGGGATCATGCTTGGATGTTCTATTCTCTTTCCTGCCACTGTCATTGTGCAATTGGGAAGTCAACCATGTAGGACTGAAGGCCATTTGGTACTTTTCTTTATCTCATGTGTTGCCATTGCTAAAGAATTCATCACCATGTGTCCAGTTGGCTGATGATGACCCCAGTTGATCAGTCCTCAAACAGTATGTTGCATGACACCATATTAAAGGTCAATTTCCAGAATGGTAGAACTTGCCAGAATTTGTCTTCTGTTAGTATAACCTTTGATTACCCAAGTTAACCTCCATGTCACCATGGACTGGTATGAGTAATGGATAGATTAAGTGAAATACTTATTTTCTGCTCTTTTATTCTGGAGAGATAAACAAATGAAAGATATTGGTAAATTGGTTATAGATTAGGACCTAAGTAAAAACATAAAACCTTCTCATTAAAACTGATTTTTTTTTCTTATCCTAAACAAAAAAGGACATGAAAAGGGACTTGGAAATTAAGACCTAACATTTTAAGGCAGATAGTGACTTTCTACCAATGGTAGCAGTACGTTAGGCAGTGCAATCAATTGTACCAGTCTACTTGAGGCATCAGAATTGAGAGAAAATCATGTGATATATATATATATATATATATATATAGTACAGGAAAACAGCCCACATGATTCAAAGTCATGTTTTCTGTCATCTGATCTTTTGAATAAATCAGAGTAAGAAAATTCCACTAATAGTGGGTTTCTAGGGAGATTTTATATCAGAGATCATGAGCTTCTTGCCATTTTCCTATTAAAAATGAGTCATAAACCATAATGTGAGCCTAGGCTATATGCGGTTAGTTACTAATAGTGTGTGACTCAGTATGTGTAGCTATCCTTGCCCGATTCACATTCTAAGACACTGACTTAATAGAAATCTTTCTTTATATTTAATGCCATCACGTGTGTGTATACATATGTATGTATATATATATACACATATATGTCCTATATATTCTGACAACTGGGCCATCACTCCTGAAAGGTGGCCCTTGTGTTCTTACCTGATTGACTTTTTCACATTCCATTAAACAATTGTTCTTTCCTCAAATAATAACAACAGCAACAATAGTAGCTAATATTTGTATATGGCATCTACTATGTGCCAAGTTCATAAGCTTTTTATAACTATTATCTCATTTGATCCTCACAACAAACATATGAAGAAGGTTCTACTATTATCCTCATTTCATGGTTAAGGAAATTAAGTCAGAGAGAAGTTAAGCAACTTGCCTAAGATCACACAGCAGGTTAAGTGCCCAAGGCAGCATTTGAACTCAAATCTTCTTGAACTCTAGTCCCAGTACTCTATTCACTTCAATACCTAACTGACTAGAAGTACCCAATACCACTTCCAAATCACAATCTCTCAGTAGATGGCCCTGCCTCCTCCTTTATTGAATAATTAGAGTCTATCTATCCTAAGCTTCCTTATTTCTACTCCTTCAAACCTCAAAACTCTTCTGCATTGTTACTCATCTTCCACTTCTTTACTCCCGTCTGGTGGAAGAGATGGTCCTTTTCTGTGCTGTGATTAACTTATGTTAGTTATGCTCTTGATTCCACCCCCTAATTGTCTTCTCTGTGATGTGATCATTCCTTGTTTTTCATCATAAATTTCTTGTTATTTACTGGTTCCTCACTGATGTTTCTAAACATGCCCAGGATTCCCTTATCTTTTAAAAAGCAAGCAAACAAACAAAAAACGAACTTCTATTTGACTATCGTTCTTCCAAACTATCATCCTTATTTACCCTGGCTTTTGTTGTCAAACTTCTAGAAAGGGGTAGTTTCCACTCTGTGTTTCCATTTCCTACCACATATTGCCTGATCCATTCTGACCCTACCACTCTATAGGAATTACTCTCTCAAAGGTAACCAGTGGTACTTTGACTGCTAAATCTTTTTTGCCTTAATCTTTAACTTCTTTGAACTCTCTGCAGGTTTGGCCACAGTGGGCCACCCTCCCTGATTGGGTTCTCTCTCCTTTGTTGGCTTTCAAGACATTATTTGCTTCTGGTTCTCATCCTAACTATCTGACTGCTCCTTCTCAGTCTTCTTTATTAAATTGATCTCACTCCCTAAGCATGATTACTCCCAAGGCTCTGATCTGTGGCTTGAACATTCTATCATGATTCTCTTCCTCTCTTTTATTCTCCTGGGTTCAAGTATCATTGTTACACAGATCTCTCTCCTGAACTCTAGTCATACATCTCTGGTGAACGTGCCCCCTGAACATCCCTTTGACATCTCAAATTCCACACATCCAAAACAAAACACATCATCTTTAAGGTCTGTGGCTATTATTATCAGTTGTAGTAAGTAATAATACTAGTAGTCATAGTAGTAGTAGTAATTGTAGCTTTTCCTGACCACCCTAATTCTCTGTCCACGTATTGTATCACTCTTCCAACCTCAGTTTATCCTAAACTCATTCCACTGCTTATCTTCCCTATTTTCGTGTAGTTACTACTATTCTTCCTGTCTCCCTTTGATTGCTTTGATTGCTGTCTCATTTAAAAATATCACTGATTTTTAAATTGTCAAATCTGATGGCCTTTATCCAATCCTTAACTTCTTGACTTCTCAGTAGCATTTGACACTGTTAGCCACACTCTCCTCCTGGATATTTGCTGTCCTCTCTGAGTTGTTCTGATACTGTTCTTGTTTGGTTCTCCTCTTACTTACCTGGTCACTCCTTCTCAATATCCCTTGATGATCCCTGATCAATCATTATCCAGATCCTACCCCCAACTCTAAATGTAAGCATCACAGGCTTTGTCCTAATCACTCTTCTCTCTGTGCACTTTCTTAATTTCTGAGTTTGTCAATTCCATGCATTTAATTATCACATCTGCGCAGACCTCACATATCTCTATGTATCCAGAAGCTCTCTGAGAAATACTAGTCTGTGACTTAGACCAGCAGGGTCTATCTGTACAGCTGTCATCCTAAAACCAGGGGAGATTATGTGCTGAGAAGAGATGTCATACCCACCTAGGAGTGGAACCAATGAGAACATCATGATGACATTACCAAAAGACCTGGTGACCTTATAGCATCAGAGTGTATGTTCCCTTCATATATATTCTCAATCTATGGGTATCTTATATGTGATCACTATTTGTAATCATACCATACCATGTATATTTGTGAAAGAGCATTCCTCAGATTTATAGGAAGAATATTCAAATGCAAATCTTTTTTAAGTATACTATTTCATTAAATACCTTTTCTTTGAAGTAACTGTATATTTAAGTAAAAAGAAAAATAAAAAATCCACAGACATATCAGGGCTTTTAGATGGATGAGGACACATGATGTTCCTTGGACCTGTGATAGACGTTTTCTAGTTTGTCCTTATGTGTGGAAAGGGGATGCCCCAGGAACCTACCCATATTGGGACTAAGATTACCTTGGGCTACCAGCACAGCAGGATAAGCCTTCATACCTAGCCTGCCCAAGTGAGTGGAGACCTAAAGAATGGAGATTCCCAGGTCCATGTAGTCTAGGAACTACATATATGAAGTTGTTGAAATACCTAAATATTTCATGTATCATTTTTATTGCAATAGTGGATAAATTAGATTTTGGAATGTCAGATGCCCCTTGAAAATTTATTTTTTTTTAAAATACAACTTGGCCTATAAGGAACTCTGAAAAATGTGTTTATAGGCTTAAGAAAAAGTTAAACCCAGTTCCTTAGGGCTATATAATATTTGTTTATTTTATTTTATTTTATTTTAATCTTAATTTATTTTCTTGGTTACATCATTCATTTCCACAAGGTTTTGAGTTACAGATTTTCTCCCCTTTTTGCCCCTACCCCCCAGCCCAGAACATTGATCCCACTGTAAGGCCCCTCCCACAATCTGTTCCCTTTTATGCCCTCCTCCAACACCCCTCTAGCTTTCTAGCAGGGCAGGGATGGGCTCCCTGCCCCATCCCTGAATGTATTATTTCCCAGTTGCATTTGATTGTATAGCTTTAAATACTAGATTCTTGCCAGTCCTCCCCTGTCACCCACTCCCACTGGGCGGAG
>CM053595.1:163954511-163973706 GCA_028646575.1 Pseudocheirus occidentalis | reverse complement strand
AATTCCCTACCAAAGGGAAAACAGTTGGCAACTACTCATACAGGAATGATGTAAATGCCCATACATTTAAGGGGAATAATCATTCTCTTCTACAGCACTAAGGCCCTCCAAGATATCATGACAAATGTGGAAGTTACACTATGCTCTTGTAAGCTATGTATGGCAGGGGACAGCAAACTTTGGCAGGCCTTACCAGGATTTTGAATGTGGACATGGCAACGGATTTGGTGTCCATTATATTCAACCAAATGTTACAGAATCCAAGGCTTAGGCATGTTGGGATTTGTAGTCTCAGAGAGAGCATTGTTTTCTTAAAATGGAACAGTCCTTGTCTGGATTATTGCCAGTTTTGAATAGGAAGGTGGAATTTGTTTCTCTGCAGCAGGAGAGTAGAGAGAGAAGGGGAACTGAGTTACAGCAAGGAAAAGAACCATGGCATTGCTATGGCAACTAGGTCTCTAAGGATATTTTTTAGTATGTGTCAGGATTGAGGACTAAGCATGGCTGTCTACCCTCAGAGCAGCCTCTTCTTTATGTGACAAAGAACTCAGAAAGAGTCTACTGAGTGACTGCTCCTTGGAGAACTGATGAAAAACCAGAACAGATTTTAAATCCCCCTTAACCAATTCTTTGCATGCTTGTATCTGTGAATATGGGCTTTATATGATTGCTCTTGCAATACTTTCCTTATTCTACTTCTGCATAAAAATTCATGATTGACCATGGATATTATGGGCTGTTTTTGGCTGTTTATGTTGTGTAGGAAGGTGGGGGAATATAAGACACTAGTTCCTAGCTTAAAAACACATAAGTTAACAGGAGGGCTCTGTTTAGAAAGCCAAGATTTTCATCTTGATTTGGGGACTCAAGAATTATGTTATGGTTTTATTAATAACTTTCGTGAGCACCCTGAAATTAGCAGAGGAAGGAATCCATATGGACCTGAAGGCCACTACCTCAAGGTTAAAATCTAAGCTCATTGTCTGTAGCTCTATTCCATTATTAGAATGTAGTAAGGTCCTTGAGGAAAAGGACTGACTTTCTTTTTGTTTGTGTTTGTATCTCCTGTGCTTAGTACAGTAGCTGACAGATACAAAGCGCTTAATAAATAAGTGCTTTTTACCTTGTTGCCTTTATTCTATTGGGCCGCCCCCCCATCTATAAAAAGCATCATGCCCTAGCAATGAAAACATTTCATGTTTAATACATATAATTCTAGGCCAGGATTACTCTTGAAGGTAGGATAGTAAAGGAATAAGAACCTAACCAAAGCCCTAATCCTCCTCCCCACAAAGATGGAAATTGTATTCTCTCTGAAGAGGGATAGGCTGGATCCCAAATCAAAAATCTGTCTTTCCATGCTATATAGGCTGCCTTTGGTCCCAATGGTTTGGGTTTAAACCTTTACGTACAAATTTTAAAAACTGGAAATGCTTTGGAGTTTATGGTTCATTTATTTACTAACTCCTCTCATCCCTTTAATTCTTTCTAGGTTCAGTTCAGGTACCATCTCCCTTAGGAAATCTTCCTTGATGTCTCCCTGGTTGTCAGCATCCTCTCTTTCCTCAAATTATTTTGTATTGATTTACCTGTTATATGTTTTATCCCCCAATCAAATGTAAGCTTCTTGAGGGAAATGAGTATGTTAATTGTTGTCTTTGCACTCCTAGCACCCAACGTGGTACCTCATTTGGTAAGTCAACAAGAATTTGTTAAACACCTACTATGTGCTAGGTATTGTACCAAGCACTGGAAATACATAGAAAGGCCCCGAACAGTCCTTGCTCTCAAGGAGCATGGAGAGGATGGCATGCAAACAACTATATACAAGTAAAATATATACAGGATAAACAGAGGGAAATATTGAGAAAGGCTTCTTTTAGATGGTAGAATTTTATCTAAGACTTGAAGATAGGCAGGGCAACTGGGAGGTAGAGAGGAGGAGGGAGAGAAGTCCAGGCATGGGGGACAGTTATTGAAAATGCTGGGGGCCGAGAGATGGGATGTTTTATACAAGGCAAAGAAAGGAGGCCAGTGACACTGACCATGGAGCATGTGGAGGGGAGGAAGGTGTAATAAGATTGGGATGGTAGGAGGGCACCATGTTATGAAGGGTTTTGAAATCCAAACAGAAAATTTTATATTTGATCCAGAAGGTAATAAGGAGACACTGGAGTTTACTGAGTAACATTTATTAATGAGTTTAATGTCCGACATGGTCAGACCTATACTTTAGGAAAAACATTTTAACAGTTGAGTGGAAGATGGATTGGACTGGGGAAATGTTTGAGGTAGAATATTGCAGTATTCCAGGAATGAAGTGATGAGGATCTATACCAGGATGGTGTCAGTGTCAGAGGAAATAAGAGTACATATAAGAGACATTTTAATAAAGGTAGAAAAAAGAAGATTTAATTAATTGGGTGTAGGGGATGAGAGAGAATGAGGATTGAGGACTACACCTAGGTTGTGAGCCTAGATGAAAATGGTGCTACTCTTGATAGTAACAGAGATATCAGAAATGGAGGAGATTTTAGGAGAAAAGATACTGAATGTGATTTTGGAGGTGATGAGGTTAAGATGCGCATGGGACAAACAAATTAAGATATCTAAAAGGCATCTGGAGATGTGAGACTGGAAGTTGGGAGAGAGGTTAGGAATGGACAAGTAGATCTAAGAGTCATCTTCCCAGAGACAATAATTAAACCCATGGGAGCTAAGGAGACCACTAAACACATGATAGGTGCTTGATGAGTATTTTTTGAATTTAATTGCTAAATGTTTGTTGAATGTGTAAAGGGGCCTTTTGAAGTCTAGAAAATGGGTGAGTTCACAGGCCTCTACTTTTCCTTTTTTTTTTTTTTAACCAGAAAGAAATACAGGACAAAGAAAACTGTGATAGTCATTTCATTCAATTAGATAAACATATATTAAGTGCCTTCTGAAGTGGTTCTCTGATGCTCTGTGGTTTGGAAGTATCAAGCCACTGGTTTCTTATTCTTGTTTCCCAGGACTTATGACTTTATCACTGTGGGAAATTTCTGGTGTGAGAATTCCCTTCACCAAGACAAATGGGCAAGTTGCCTGCAATTTCTACTCCAAAAGGATTGCCTTGGGCACTGGGATATCATGTGACTTACCCTTGGTCAGGAAGTAACTATATGTCAGAGTGAAGACTTGAACTTAGGTCTTGTGACTTTACGTTCATAAGGGCTAACTAAGTCAGTGGAGCCCAAGTTCTGTCAGGAACTAACTTAAAGCCCAAAAGACTTTGAGTGTGGGCCAAATGATTACTTGCATGTTTACTGAGGGCCCATCTAGCTAAGTTCAGGAGGTTTACTAGGTTGTCTGCAAGGTAATGATATTTTTGGCTAGAAGAGATGTCTGCCAAGTCAAGAAGAATTCTCATCTGTATTGGTCAAGAGAACACCCACTCCAATGAATCTGTGGATCTCTGGAGAATGGAAGAAGGGAATATAACACCCTATACTCAGTATGGTAATACCAATAAATGTGTATGTGTATGAAATTTTAAGCTTTACAAAAGTACTTTGTATACATTCTCTCCCCTGAGCACTATGACAATCCTATGAAGTAGTTGTCATAGGAAGACTCATCTTCATGAGTTCAAATCCAGTCTTAGATACTTATTAGCTGTGATCCTGGGCAAGTCACTTGCCCTCTGTTTGCTTCATTTTCCTCCATTGTTAAATGTGGATAATAACAATATCTACTTCACAGTGCTGTTGTGTAGATCAAATGAGATATTTGTAAAAGCACTCAGCACAGTGCTTGGCACATAGACGGTATGATATAAATGTTTATTCTCTTCTCCTGTTCCCACCTCTTAGAATTGCTAGCTTCCTTCAAAACACAGTTCAGGTGCCACAAGAAGCCTTTCCTGATCCATTCAGTTGTTAGTTATATGTCCCCTACACATAAAGATCAAGAAGAAGAGACTTAATTCTTAAAGGATGGATGGGTGCAGGAAGGTTGCGTATCCTGCCTGGCTTTTATTATCTGTATTTTCAATTAATCAACATTTATTAAATGTCTGCTATGTGCCAGACACTGTGCTAAGTGCTGGGGATACAAAAAGAGACAAAAGAAAGTCTCTACCCTCAAGTCCTAAGCTCAAGTAATTTACAATCTGTTGGGGGAGACAACATTCAAACGTGTGTGTGTGTGTGTGTGTGTGTGTGAAACATATTTCAAGTTACACAGAGGATAGACAGGAAATAATTAACAGAGGTAAGGCACTTGGGAAGAGGTGGGATTTTAACTCTTAAACTTAAACTTAAAGGAAGTCAGAGAGGTCAGCAGTTTGAATGGAGAAAGGAGTGCATTCTAGGCACAGAGGGTATCCATTGAGAATACCCAGAGCTGAACAATGGAGTGTCTTGTTTGTTGAACAACCAGGTCAAGAGTCACTGGATCTAAGAGTCCATGTTGGAAGGTAAAGTATTAGAAGACTAGAAAGGGAGGAGGGGCCTAGATTATGAAGCACTTTGAATGCCAAACAGTATGTTTTGTATTTGCTCCTGGAGGCGATAAGTAGCCAGTGGAGTTTATTGAGTGGGGGTGGGGGGTTGACAAGATTGGACCTGTGCTTTAGGAAAATCACTTTAGGGGCTGAATGGGAGTTGGATAGGAGTGGGAAATGGCTTGAGGTAGACAGACCCACTAGTAAGTTATGTATGGGATGAGTGAAAACTTCTCAATTTGGGGTGGTTAACTTTCCCTTCCTCCCTCCTCCTCCATGGCTGCTGTCAATCACTTTTATCTTCCTTTGTCTGTTTTCCTGCCTTGGTGTGACCCTCCCCTCCTCTTGCTGTCCCAGTTGGGAAAGAATTTGGTGAAGTATGCCTCTCCACCAATGAGAGAGGAAACAGTTGGGGAGGGGGCTCGACTAAGTTAAGTTATAAATTCCTGCACTGTCTTTTGTAACTTGCCTCTTCTCCATGAGTCATGGGGAAGACTGCCTTCTTCTTCTGGGGAAGAGAATAAACTCCTGTTCTTATCCTAAGAAATCTCTATCTTTATTTTTTCACTAAATTAAGGATGAAGGGTATTTTTTATCCCAAACAGTTATTGCAATAATTAAAGTGTGAGGTGATGTTCCCCTGCACTAGAGGGGAGGCAGTATCAGAGAAAAGAAGGGGGAATATTTGGAAGATGTTGCTTTGGCAATAGCTTGAATGTAGGGTTTTAGAGATAATGAGGAATCCAAGGTGACACCTAGGTTGCAAGCCTGAGATGCTGAGAGGATGGCATTGTCCTCTACACTAACAGGGAAGGTAGGAGGGGGGAGTGTTTTTTTTGCTTTTTTTTTGGAAGGCAGTTGTGGTTAAGTGACTTGCCCAGGGTCACATGGCTAGTTTTCTGTGTTAAGTGACTGAGGCCGGGGAGTGTTTAGGGGGAAAGATGATGAGTTCTGTTTAGGACATATTGAGTTTAAGGTGTCTATTGAACATCTAGTTTGAGATGTCTGAAAGGCAGCTGGAGATGTGAGACCAGAAGTCGGCAGAGAGATTGGAGCAGGAAAGGTAGATCATCAGCATAAAGATAGTAAGTTCTTTTATTATTTTACGTTTCTAGAACACCCTAGCAGGCCACCCCAAAGGGATGGAGCCAGGGTTTGTAGCAAGTAGTATTGCCTAATAGAGTGAGACCATGGCTTATGAGACCAGAAAGAGTGACATGATCATTCAGCTGCAGAGGAGCCATGGAGAAAGGGAGAGGCAAGATGCCCATGGGCTGCCAGAGGGGGGTAGGCCCAGAGAAAGCAGATGCCAGATCCTGTTGCAAAGGTGTGAACTGCATCTCTGCAGAGTTGTATTACTTACATGTATGCACCTCCACACGTGTGCCCTGGTCCTATATACCCCCTACAGGCGTTCTCCTTATGTTTAATCACCGTATGCCTCTTCTTTCCACTATGTTGTATTTTTGGGAAAGCATACCCTGCTTGTATTATACTTACCTGTGAATGTCTCCCCTCCCTTCCCCCACACTTTAAGCTCCCTAAAGGTAGCTGCTATAGTTTTTGTTCTTTTATCTTCAGTGCCCTGCAAGTAGCAGGCCCTTAACACCCTTAACAAATGTTTATGGCAAAGAATCTTAGAGGTCATCTATTTCAAAACAGGCCTGATCAGCAATCTCCTCTACAGCAACTTTTACAAGTGGTCACCCAATCTCTACTTGAAGAATGCCAGTGTTATGCAATTTACTACTGCCCGGGGCCGGCTACTTTTGGGCATCCTCAACTCTAATTTTACAGATGAGGAGTCAAATGATTAGGTCAAGTCACACGACCAACGTTAGGTCTTTATCCTCTGCCCTCTGCCTGCAATTCCCATTACATCTGGGAAGAACTGGTATTTGGTGGCTGTACATCCTTGCTCCCTCATTTCCTCCCAGTCCACCTTTCTGCCCTCTTCTCCCTCCCTTTCCACTTTCTCCTTTCCTCCTCCTCTCTCTCCCTTCCCCCTCCACCACCCGCGCCTTCCTCCTCCCTCCTTTCTGTCCTCCTCCCCCTCCTTTCCCTCCCCTCCCGTTCTCGTTCTTTCCCGTCCTTCCTCGTCCTTCCTCCTCCTTCCCCCTCTTTCCCCTTCCTTTCCCCTCCTCCCTCCTTTCTGTCCCCCCCTCTCCTCGCCCTCCCCTCCCCTTCTCCTTCCCCCACACCCTCCTACCCCCTGCTTTCCGTCCCTCCCTCTCCTTGCCCTGCACTCCTCTCTCCTCGGATGCTCCTCCTCTTTCCCCCCGCGGCGGCACGTGATCTGTCAGTTCGAGGGAGAAGGAGGAAAATGGCCGCTCCGACAGAGCCTTAGACGGCGGCTCGGAGTCCCCTTCTTTTCAGTCTGACAGCGTCAACCGTAAAGTGGGCTCCTCCGCGGGGGCCCGGAAGAGGGCCCAGCCGGGCTTCCAGACGGTGAGTGGTGGACGGCGGGGACGGAGAGCGGGACGTTAGCCCTGTAGGGCGGTGGCAGCGGCTTTGTGGGGAGCGGGGAGGGGCGGCTGGTGGCGCCGGCGGAACCGGGAGGGAGGGGGCGTCTGTGAGAGGTGAGTGTGAACACCGGAGGGAGCCAGCAGGCTGCGATTGTGTGTATGTTTGTGTGTTCACAGGAGGGAGCTGTAGGGTGTGTGGGTGTGTTCTTTAGTTCTTGGAGGGAGCTGTGGGTGTGTTGTGTGCACAGAGGAGAGCGGTGTGTGTGCGCGCGCGTGCACTGGAGGGATCTAGCGGTGTGTGTGTTCACCGGAGGGAGCTGTGGGGGGGGTGTGTGTGTGTGTGCACAGAGGAGAGCTCTGTGTGTGTGTGTGTGTGTGTGTTCCCGGGAGGGAACTAGGGTGTGTGGTTGTGTGTGCGCGCGCGTGCACTGAAGGGAGCAGTGAAGGGTGTGGGTGTGTTCACAGGGGTGAGCTAGTGTTGTGTGTATGTTCAGGAGGGATCTAGCAGGGTATGTGTGTTCTTTTAGGGAGCTGTGGGGTGTGTTGTGTGCACAGAGGAGAGCGGTGTGTGTGTACGCACGCGTGCACTGGAGGAATCTAGCAGTGTGTGTTCACAGGAGGGAGCTATGGGGTGTGTGTTCGTTTATGGAGGGAGCTGTGGGGTGTGTTCACGGGAGGCAACTGGGGTGGATGTGTGCGCTCGTGTGCACTGGAGGGATCTAGCTCTGTGTGTGTGTGTGTGTGTGCCCGTTCGTTCATAGAAGAGGGAGCTAGTGAGGTGTGGGTGTGTTCATAGTAGTGAACTAGCGGTGTGTGTTGAGGGAGGGAGCTGGGTGGGGGGTGTGTGTGTTCTCAGAGGAAGCTAGTGTTCTTAGTAATAAGCTAGCGGACTGTGTGTGTGTGTGTGTGTGTGTGTGTGTGTGTGTGTGTTCATAAGAGGATGTAGCTAGGGGTGTGTGTGTGTGTGTGTGTTCGTGTTCGCAGAGGGATGAAGGGAGTGTGTATAGAGTTACATTTTCCTCATCTGTGAGATGAGGAAATTGAACCCAAATGAGCTGCGAGGCCTCTTTGCCGCTGAATATTCTGAAGCTTATGAAAATGTGTGAGACAGAAGCACGGTCTCAGTACATATATGTGTACGCGTGCATTCATGCATACACACCGATATAAAAACAAGATGTACTTGTGTATGTATGTACTTGCAAATGTATGTCTCCCAAACGCAAGTCTGGTGTAGTCCCGCACAAAAGGTGGCTGTGGACATCAGGGTGGGGCTGCGGCAGCCGCAGTGATTTTTCTAGACTTCAGATGCTTTCCGATGGAGGGGCTGAGCTACTGACCTCTGAGGGGCGGGGGCTTTGGAGAGGAAAGGAAGGGTGAGATCTCTTCTGGCTCTTACTACCTTTGCCGCCTGATAATTTTGCTTCTTTCTGTAGCTCTTTCCTTTAGGGTTTTTTCCTTTAGTTTTATTTTAACATTCGGATCCAGCCTTTGCTACTTACTGTTCTGTGTGACCTTGAGCAAGTTATTTAATCCAAGCCTTTATTTCCTCAACTATGAAAAGAGAGTGTTGGAATTTAAAATTCTGTGAAGCACAACTGTGTGAGGCAGACAATGAAAGTTTATCAACACTATTTTGTAGGTGAGGAATCTGAGGTTGAGGCAAATACTGACACGGCCAACGAATGCTAGAAACCGAATTTAACCCAAATCTTTTGACTCTGAAGTCCTTTGTCCTCATTATACCAGGCTACCACATACTCAATTTGAGATTGTATTATAGTGCATAGGGGCAGCTAGGTGGCACCGTGGATAGAGCACGGGGCTTGGAATTGGAGAGACTGAACCTCATGAATTCAAATCTAGTCCCAGATAGTAGCTGTGTGGTCCTGGGCAAGTCACTTCACTCCTGTCTCAGTTTTCCTTATCAGTAAAATGAGCTGGACAAGGAAGTGGCAAAGCACTCCAGTATCTCTGCCAAGAAAACCTCCAAAGGAGTTTAGAAGAATCAGGCACAAAGTGATAACAAATACAGAAAGCTTCCTCATTCTGAAGTGCTAAATTTATATTCACACATTACACACACACTCCCTGAGGACCCAGTGGCCCTCAGGTTAAGAACTTTAGATGGTCTTTTAGACCCTTTCCAGTTTTGTAACATAACTTTTTAACTGTTTTGGCTAAATAGTACATGTATGTATGTGTGTCTCTATATTTATATACATACTATTATTGCAAGCACCTTTACAGAATTGAGCCTGATGACATTTAATCAATCATTTTAAAGTCTGGAAGCTCAAATTATAGAATTTGGAACTAGAAAAGGGATCTTGAAGATGATCTAACCCTTTTACTAAGGCTCAGAAAAGTGAAGTCAGAGGTATCCTGGTAAATGTTTAACAGCTGACTAAAAAAAAGTACCCACAATCAACCAATAAATTAAGCCCTGATTTGTAGCTTTGGGTTTTCCAAGATGTAAATACTTATACTGAAAATTTAACAATCAACTTGAACTGGTGCAAGCTGGCTCCAGAACACCCATGGGTGAAGTACTGTTTTAAATGCCAGTCAAATTGAAGTGATTTATTTAGCCTCTCAAATTCTGGATTAGAATCTTAGATTTGATTCTAAATCCTAAATTCTTTCTGCTACACCAGACTGCCCCATTGTGGCAGTCTTCTTTAAGGCCTTTCAGGCCAAGCTGCAAGAGTTTCTTTTCTTAGATTCCTTTGTGTGGTGAATTTTAAGAAAAAAATTCTCTTCTTAGAAGGCTTCAGCCTCTTGGTGTGGAAAGAATGTAAAATGTAAATTGTGAAATGAGGTTGTCCCATTAAATCAGGATTTTTTTTTTTTACTTTTTTTTTGTGTCTTGGACCCTTTTGGTACTTTCGTGAAGGCTGTGTACCCCATAGGTTATTCTGAGAAGAATAATGTTTTTATGTATACAAAGTAAAATACAAAAGACTACAAAGGGAACTATTCATATTAAAATAGTTATTACAATATTTAAGTTGTATAGACTTCAGGTTAAGAACACTTGGACTAGATGATCTGCCAGACCCTTTCCAGGTTTGTAACACATTTATAAATAAATGTCATCAAATCAGACTTTCAGGGGCATCTTTTTCAAAAATGGGTACTAATAACTTTCATTAATATAATCCTTCAGAGTTACAAAGATGCTTTCATGCATCATCTCTTGTTTCTCACAGCCACCTTGGTAAGTAGGTAGTACATTAATGCTTCAGTTTTTTTCATATGCATTTTTTTTTTTTTTACTATGTCTTTGCTATAACACTAAGCTCTTAAGATAGAGATTTAGTGACACTGCCTTAGGGGTTTAGTGCCCCTCCCTAAAATTGGAATAGTAAATGGATTAACCGAGGGGAAGCTGTGAACTCTAAAAGACTCACTGGTTAATTCTTCTGGGCAGAAAGATTCTCTCAGTCTTTAGCACTGGCTTGTATGCTCAGGCCCATTCAGATAAGTAGTTTATAATTTACAAGAAGTGCCTTCTTGGCTTAGAACAGATGTGTATTTAGAGAGACATGGAAAAAGCCCCAGACTAGGAAACAAAAGGCTCGGTTTCTTGTTTCTTATTCAGTATCGTGGAGTCTTGGACAACATTTAATTATTTCTCTCAAACTTAGTTTCTTCGTTTTAAAAACTTGGGTATTATAACGTCTCCCTTGCTAACAGGTTTATTCTATCAGTGAGATAATGTGTATGAAAATGCCTTATTAGCTGTGATATTGAAGTAATTTTTCCCCTATTCAATTTTATTTTATATTAAATTTCCTTTGCATATTTTCTGTGCTCATCAAACTGACCTGTTAGCTTTTTCTGATAATTAATACTCCATTTCCCTCCTCTGTAAGTTTGGATAGGATGGTCCCTCACCCCTACCCGTTTACCACCATGTCTGAATCACTAAGTTTTTTCCTTTCCTTTTTTTTTTTTTTGAGGCAGGTGCTGATATTATAATTATTTTATGTATTTAAAAAATTTAAAGAGCTTTTTTCAAATTAAATTTTATTTCAATTTCAGTTCTGAATTTTTTCCCTCCCTTTCCCTGGCCCCTTTTAAGAAAGCTAGGAAAAAACCAAACAACTATTGGAGTACTTTTTAAAAAGGATCTGTGCCTTGAATTTGTCTTGTCTTGTCTTTATGAACCGCTATAGCTAAGTCTTCCCCTGGTGATCAGTTCTCTATACCAATATAAGTTATTTTTAAAATATCCTATTTAATAAATTAAGATCATTGGGTTAAGTGTGTTTGTCTTTTAGCTATGATTTACTGACCCTGTGTCAGGACTTAAGTCATAAAAATTTATGTTTCTTGACAATTCTGTGATTCTCCTAGAGAAATAAACAGAACAAAATAATTTCAAGCTGGAAGGACATCATAAAATCATGAAAATTCCTGGAAAACTGGAACAGTAATACTTCTTAACTATTTTACTCACTGATAAGGCTATGACTGATAAGTTCTGTGTGCCTGCTATAAAGGCTCTACCTGATATTCTGCCAATAACTACTCTTTGACCTTGAGCAGGTCATGTGACCTCTCTGAACCTCAGTTTCTCCACGTGTAAATAGGACTTTGGTGTGTTAGAAAATGGAAAGTTGTACAGATTTAGGGTCAGCTGGTGGCACAGTGGACAAAACACAGGGCCTGGAGTCTGTAAGACAAGTTCAGATACGGCCCCAGACATTTACTAACTCTGGGCCCCTCATTTAATAGCCGTTTGCCTGAATTTCCTCATCAGTAAAATGGGAATAATAAGAGCACCTACCTTCCATGTTGTCATGAGGATCAAATGAGATGATAATTGTAGAGCATTTTACACAGTGCTTGGCCCATGGTAAGTACCATATTAGATGACCTCTGAGGGCCGTTTTAACTCAATCTATAGATCCTACTTATGAGTGTATCTATCCTAGCTTTATTTAGCTAGGCGTTTATCCAAACACAAGTTATAAAGAATATAAGTACTGCAGTTTTGGTAAGAATGTTTGCATATCAGCTTCTGTATGCTAATTAACGTGTATGAATTAAAAAATTTATCTTGGAGATATGTAGAATTGAAGGTACTGTTTCAGGATTGTGTGGTTGGAAATTCCTTTCTGAAAGAATAGTTTGGAGAGCAATTAATTGTGGATTTAGAGTCAGAGGATTTGGGTTTGAATTTTGATTCCACCACTGATTGGCAGTCTAAGAAACCTTGGGCAAGTAACTTATCTGTCTTTAGTACCCTCTTTTGTGAAATAGCCTACTTTTGAGATTCCTTCTACCTATAAATATGTGATCCTATGATCACCTAAGTCAGCTAGTGTGTGGCCTTTGGGTTGAATTAAGCTTGTCCAAAATTTTTAGCCCCAAAAGTTCATATCTAATAATTAGCCAGCACTTATGAATTAGTAGGCAAGTAGAATTTAAGCACCTATGTACCCCTATGGTTGTGTATGTTAGATTTTATGCCAGTAGGTTTGAATCACTAAATGTAATTGAAGCTAAAAGTAATGATCTAATTTAGGTAGCACATATTTCTGATAGTGGGGCCCACTGTTGAATGAAATATAGATATCCCTGGTCCAAGACATAGTGGCAGAGTGGAATGTTGTTGTTTGTCCTTTGTTCCCTAAGGGAACATCATGAGGGTGATAACTTGTGAGTGAATTGGATTTAAGTGAGGCAGAGTTTCACGAAGTTACCAGCTTAAGTATGATAGATTTGGGATTAGGAGTTCAGTTCAATTCAAGCTCTGAGACTTTCTAGCTTTGTGACTTTGGATGCTTTTCTGATAAAATGAAGACAGTAATACTTTTAGGTGCTCAATACTTCACAAAGCCATGGCAAGGACTGTGCTTATAGTGCCTATAGCTTAAAGCTATATAAATATTTAAGACTGTTATAAAGCAAGAGCCCTTGTTTATTTTCTTCCCAAAGATTTTTGCTTTAGCCTTGTCAAATGGTAGATTAAATATAATTAATTTTTATTTTAGTCAGTAAGCATTCATTAAGCTCCTTCTTTGTGCCTGGCTAAGTGCTGGCGATACAAATAAAAATACACATAAAAACAGTGCCTGCCCTCAGAGAGCTTATAAGCTAATAGGAGAAAACAGCACAAAAAAGAAGCTAAAAAGGAGATTGGCAGAGAAGTTACCTGATAAAGGAGTATGTTGGAAAATTTCAGAGAAGTCCAGAATTGTTGAGAAGTGGAGAGAAAAACTGTGCTGACCTCCTGCCCCCTTTAAATAGAGGCCCTAGAGGCCTTCTCTCCAACATAGGGTCCAGTCAGAGGGGAAGAGGATGCTAATAAGATATGAAGATCAGGTAGAGGTGGATGCTATTATTATTCTCATTTTACAGTTGAGGAAATTGAGGCAGACAGATGTTAACTCACTTGCCCTAGGTCACACTGCTAGTGCCTTTGGCAGCATTTGAATTCAGATCTTTCTGACTCTAGGCCCATCATTTTCTCCTCTGTACCACCTTGTTGACTATCTTTTTCTCTTGTTCTTAAAAGTTCCCTGCTGATTGTCTGTTCTGCCTGCTCAACCTTATCATGTTCCTCCATTGCCTTCTCTGTGGTATTCACTTTGATTTCTTTGGAGAATGCTGTATGTCATGTTTTGCTGCCTTACAGCATCACTGGTAGAATGCTGATATTAAAAAGATGTGTTATTCTGCCTGGGAAGAACTTTGTGTCATCAAAGGAGCTTTGTGGTTTCCTAAAGGCAATCAATCTAGAGGCATCTAGGTAGCTCAGTGGATAGAGTCCCTGGTCTGGAGTCAGGAAAGACCTGGGTTCAAATATAGTATCAGATACTTACTAGCTGTGTGATAACCTTGAGCTAGTCACTTAACCTCTGTTTGCCTCAATTCATAGGAGAAGAAAATGGCAAACCACTACAGTGTCCTTGCCAAGAAAACCCCATGGGCAGTATTGACATGCGGTTGTGGTCCACAGGGTCACAAAAAATTGGATATTTTGACCAAAAGACTGAACAGCGACATTAAAGGCAGTCTAGCATACTTTGATCCTGTTCCACTCTAGACCCATCTCATTGTTAATTTGTGCTGCCTGTTGTAGATATGAATGTGTTCTTATCCAGTTACTCTTCTCATCTCTTTAATTCTTAGTGACAGTTCTCCTTTTCTTATAACCATATCTGGGACTGTGAGTTAGAGCCCAAAGGTGGTGCCTCTTGATGGTGAAAATGGTTTGCTGTAATAATTAGATTTTCCATTTTTTTTTCTCTTTCCATTCCCATCCTAAAATATTCTTGACATGCTTTTGCTTGGTTGATCTCTTGGCAAACTGTCTTTAAAACTGGATTTGTCCTCCATTATTTCTCTGTTTTATGAAATGATACTGCTTGTGGTTATCAGTTGTCATCATTCAGTAGATTTTGAGGCCATGTTGCCTTTGACTTTACTGTGTTTATCAATTAAGCCAACTGTTTATTGATTAGGTGCTTATAAAATGAGCAGTATTGATGTAATTTCTATTGTCCATTTCCTATTTTATATTATTACTTTTTAAAATAATTCAAGATTGAGATATTTCAAATATAAGCCATATCTTTTTTGTATTAATTCTCCTTGTGTCTTGCCAATTTTAAATTTGCTCCAATAAGTTGGTGGTCTTGTACAAACTTATGTGTCAGTAATTAATCTTTTCTGACTATTGAAATATAGTGTTTCATATTTTTGGTGATATTATTCAGGGTCAGGAAGCTATGAATTCTTTTCTTAAAGTAATCATGATTTCAAGGTGTGAGACTCCTGGGAAGTCTACAAATTATTGGCATCTCTCATCCTTTCTTTCTGAACCTTGCATTCTGATTTATTTTTTACCATCTTTACTTTTCCCTACCTTTTCATTGAAGTTGCCAATTATCAAAATGTATGTTGATTTACTTTGGTGGGGGAGTGGCAGGGTGTGGATCTTGTCAAGTTCTTCCAAAAAAATGTCTACCTTGTCATCCTCTGAAGTTTTTGTTAGTGTATAAGGTGAATTTATTCTTGTAGTCTTATTTATTTTTTCAGGTATTTATCATTAGTATTTCAGTGTGAGATACCAAAAAGCCTTAACATTTTTGTTGTTTCTGTTTGCTTTTGTATGTACACCAAAACTAACATTGATAATTCTTCTCTTTTCCTCTTCAAGGAGAACCCATAAGTCCTCCTTTCCTTTAATTTTAGCTTCCTCCTTGTGTTTTTTGTTTATAGCAAGAATGTCAAGATTAATAGGACTCACTTCCTCCAGCATCATGTCTGTTCGTTTTTGGACAAGGAACTCACATTTTGAATTCATTGTTGTGTTCAGTTGTTTTCAGTTGTCCAACTTTTTATGACCCCCATTTGGGATTTTCTTGTCAAAGATCCCAGAGTGGTTTGCCTTTTCCTTCTCCAGCTCATTTTACAGGTGAGAAATTGAGGCAAACAGGGCTAGGTGATTTGCATAGAGTCCATATAGCTAGTGTCTGAGGCCAGATCTGAACTCAGGAAGATGAATCTTCTTGACTCCTCTAAACACTGTGATTCCTATAGTAACAACAGTCAAATTAAAGTTTGTAGACCATTGGAAAAAAATGTGTGCTTTTTAGCTCCCTTTGTTCCTTTTTATGCTGCTTTGTCACTATCTCTGTAGAAGCAGAAGGGTCTAAAGGCTGTTTTGTATTTTTCTTTGTTTCATGGTTTGCCATGGCCAAAGAATTCATCCCCAAGATGCCAACCCTACTAGAGGTGAACTTTTCTCTACTTAATAAGGCTGGTCTACAGAGAATAGACTTATTTGTTCACTTGTGCTATATTCAAAGCCTTTCCAGTATGGAAGAACCTGCCATAAGTTAGGTTCCACTTGGCTTAGCTTTCGGAAACCCAGCGTGACCTACAAGACACAATGAGTAAGACTTTGTGGAAAACTTTGCAGACATAAAGTCTGCTTAATTCTATACACACACACACACGCCCAAATACATATATACATATATGTGTGTATAAAACATATAAACAGTATATAATAATGTAATATATTGGGCAAAATCATATTATATCAGCCAGGTGTGACTGGGTTATTAAAGGCTAAGCCATTAAAACATAAATTTCAGCAGGTTTTACTATTCTGGAAAGGCTTTGAGTATTAGCCAAATAATAGAATGAGCCTGTTCTCTCTAGACCACCCTGCTAAGTATAGTCAGCCTAAATGTCTGTGTGTATATATGATCACATGTAATATATTACATAATGTATAATCTATGTGTTATATATAATTAAGCTGACTGTTAAAACAGTAATAGATTGTCCTTCAGGAAGGGAGAAAAGAGCTGTGTGAATAACTATGCGTTTGACATTGGCTACACCAAGTTTTTCCTGCAAGAAAATGCAGCTTAGCATAATAATAGAAGGAACTCTAATCAAATAAACTTTTTTCTTTTTTTTTTTTTTGCTTTTTGGAGAGCAGTTGGGGTTAAGTGACTTGCCCAAGGTCACACGGCTAGTTTTTGTGTTAAGTGTCTGAGGCTGAATTTGAACTCAGGTCCTCCTGACTCCAGGGCCGGTGCTCTATTCACTGCGCCACCTAGCTGCCCCTCTAATCAAATAAACTTTTAACATTTAATAAAAACATGTATGTGAATGAATTGTAAAGTAAAAATCGATTCACAATCTTAATATTATACAGAGACAAAAGAATTATTTTTGTTGCTGTTTAGTAATTCAGTCATGACTGAATCTTTGTGCCCCCGTGGACCATGAAACTTTTTGTCTCCATGGACCATAACATGACAAGCCTTTCTGTCCTCCATTATCCTTCAAAATCTATCCAAGTTCGTGTTTGTTGTTGTTTCTGTGACACTATATCCATCTCAACCTCTGCTGTCCCCCTTTCCTTTTGCTTTTAATTTTTACCAACATCAGGGTCTTTTCCAGTGAGTTCTATCTACTCATTATGTGGCCAAAGTATTTAAGCTTCAGTTTCAGTGTTCTGCCTTCCAATGAATAGTAGCAATAATTTCTTTAATAATTAATCAATTATCATTAATATAAATATAATTAATAATGAATATAATAACTTTATAATAATTAATTTCTTTAAGTATTATTGACTGATTTGATCTTCTTCCTATGCAAGGGACTCTCAAAAGTCTTCTCTGCCAACACAATTTGAAAGTGTCAATTATGCAGCTCTCAGGTTTTCTTATGGACCAACTCTCACAGTCAGACATTGCGACTGGAACTATATCTTTGGCTCTGTGGACCTTTGTTAGCAAGATGATGTTTCTGCTTTTTAGTATTTTGTCCAGATTTGCCATAGCTTTCCTTCCAAGGAGCAAGCAACTTTTAATTTTAGGGCTTTTGTCACTGTCTGCAGTGATCTTTGAGCTCAAGAATATAAAATCTGACAGTTTCCATTTCTTCTCCCTCTATTTGCCAGGTAGTGATAATGATGGGTTCAGTTGCCAAGTTCTTAATTTTTTTGGTGTTAGCTTCAAGGTAGCTTTTACACTCTCCTCTTTTAATTTTATCAAGAAGTTTCTTAATTCTTCTTCTGCCATCAGATTGGTATCTTTTGCATATCTGAAAAATTATTGATATTTCTCCTTGCAGCCTTAATTTTGTCTTTTGATTCATCCAGCTTGGAATTTCACATGATGTACTTTGCATATAAGTTAAATAAATAAGGTGACAGTATACAGCCATGTTATATTCCTTTTTCAGTCTTAAGCCAGCCAGTTATTTCATGTTCTATTTTAACTTTTGCTTCTCGGACTGCATGCATAGGTTCCTCAGGAGACAAATAAAATGATCTGGAACTCCCATCTCTTTGAGGACTTGCTACATTTTGTTGTGATCCACAAAGTCAAATGCTTTAGTGTAATCAATGAAGCAATAGTAGATGTTTTTCTGGAACTCCCTTACTTTATTCATTATTCAGCAGATGTTGGCAATTTGGTGTCTTAGTTCCTCTGCCTTTTTGAAAACCATCCTACTCTTCTGATAATTTTTAGTTCACATATTGCTGAAGCCTTGCTTGAGAAATCTTAAGTGTAACCTTGCTGGTATGTGAAATGAGTACAGTTGTTCGGTAATTTGATGCATAAGTCTGTGAATCAAGGAAAGCTGAATGTAGTTAAACAGGAGATGGAAATATTAAACATTGGCATATTAGGTATCAGTGAACTTAAATGGGTGTGAAAGAGTGAATTTAATTCAGGTGATCTCTACATATACTGCAATGGGCAAGAATCCCTTAGAAGAAATGGAGTAGCCCTCATAGTCAATAAAACAATGGAGTTTAATCTAAAAAATAATTGAATGATATCTGTTTGATTCCAAAGGAAACTATTCAACATCCAGTAATATAAATCTATGCTCTAACTACTGATATTAAAGAGGCCAAAGTTGATCAACTCTGTGAAGACCTACAACATCTTCTAGAAATAACATTAAGAAAAAGTGTCATATTCATCATAAAGGATAGGAATACTAATATAGGAAATCAAAAGATAATTGGAATAGCAGTCAGGTTTGGACCTGACATAAAAATGAAGCAAAACTCTATTAACAGAATTTTCTCAAGATAACTATTCTTTTTCCATAACCCAGAAGGTGACTCTACGTATGGACATCACCGATGGTCAATATAGAAATCAGATTGATTATATATGCTTTGCAGCCAAAAATGGAGAAATTCTTTGTAGTCAGTTAAACCAAGAGCTGACTGTGGCTCTGATCATGAGCATCTTATTGCAAGATTCAGATTTAAATTGAAGAGAGTAGGGAAAACTATCAGACATTATAGATATGACTAAACAAAATCTCTTGTGAATATAAAGTGAAAGTGATTAATAGATTTAAGGAATTAGAGCTGGTAGTTAGAATGCCCGAAGAACTAGTATTGTGCAGGAGGCAACAAAAACCATTCCAAAGAAGAAGAGCAAGAAAGCAAAATGACTATCTGATGAAGTGTTGTAATTAATTGATAAAAGAAGGAAAGTTGGGACTTCTGGGGGCGGAGCCAAGATGGCAGCATAAAAGCAGCAGCGTCCCACAGCTTCCACGCAGCCACCCTAAACAGCCATAAAAATATGATGCTGGACAAATTCTAGGACTCTCATACTCAAAAAATACAGAAAACACATCTCTCGTGGAAGGCAGCAGGGGATCAAAGCGGCTACTTCAGAGATCTAAAGCACCTGGAGCAATCTGCATAAGCCAGGATTAAAGGTCAGTGAAA
>CM053595.1:163932583-163954011 GCA_028646575.1 Pseudocheirus occidentalis | reverse complement strand
TATATGTGTGTGTGTGTGTGTGTATACCTACACATATGTCTATATAAGAGGGTGTATATATATATATATATATGAGTATGACTACCTATTTGAATATGTGTATATATGTGTACATAGAGGACACAGGATCAATTGAATAGGAAAGGATGATACTTTAAAAAGTGAAATTCTGAGGTGGGAGAGGAATAGAATGAGAGGAGACAGGGAGAGACAGAATGGGATTAATTATCTCATATAGAAGAGGCAAAGGATAACTATTACAGCAGAGGGGAAGAACAGGAAGGCAAAAGGGAAAGGGTCAACCTTACTCTCATTGAATTTGACTTAGGGAAGGAATGACATACACTCTAAATTCAGTATCTTGCCACACAGGAGAGTAGTAGGGATGGGGATGAGGGGTAGGATGACGGAAGGGGAGGGTTGCAGGAAGCACACACTTCTGTAAAAGGACAGGGACAGGGTAAAGAATAGAACAAGGGGGTGGCGGTATAGGAAGGAGGGATATATATAATCAGTCTCTCACAATATATCCATTGTGGAGATGTTCTAACTACACATGTACAGCCTGTATTGAATTGCTGTCCTTCCAGTGGGGGTGGGTGATGAGGGAGGAATGGAAAGAATCTAGAATTTAAAGTTCTATAACCAAATGTTAAAAATACATATGTATATGTATACATATTATTATTATTATTAACTACATGTACCTGGGAATTAAGATATACAGGCACTGGGGTAGGGAGATCCATCTTGCCCTGCTGGAAAGTCAGAAGGGTGATGGGGGAGGACATAGGAGAGAGCAACCTCGGGGAGGGGGCATGCAGTGGGATGCCTGTTTGGGGGTGGTTGGTAGGGGAAAGATGGGGAGAAAATTTGTAACTCAAAATCTTGTGGAAATGAATTATATAAACATGAAAATAAATAATTTTTTTAAAAGAAAAGAAAAAATAGTAATACTGACTACATTACATCTATCTTTTCCCTAGAGTTCATGATTTCTAGATTAGCATTCTAGTAGGCAGATGCTATATTGTTATGTGTGAGTGTGTGCATGTGTATATGTTTGTGTTTATACCCACATCCTAGAAAAGTTCAATTATTTTGCCTAAAAGGTGAATAAGCAAATTCTAACAACAATCCTCAACAAAGGAAAACAACTAAGAAGAGTGAAGGAGGAGAAAAGTGGCAGACAACACAATCTGTTTGAGCAGCTGCTCAAGAGACCATTCAAAATCCTGAGGGGAAAACAAAAATTCACTGTGTTACTTAGAAAAGACCAAGCCTTTAATTTGTGAAAGGGAAAAAAAGTCACTTGGGGACAAAAGGTAGGCTCATGTTCAGATGTTTCTCCCTAAGGGCTGGGGTGGTTGATAGTCCTGAGCATTAGGCACCCCCCATGTGAGAAAGCACTGGAAAGCTGTGTTAGTGTAGCTTTTGGGGCTTTCCACCACACCTCCCTACGATTCAATTATGCCAATATTTTAAAGGCCCAGTGTAAATATTGGCTAACCTTTAATAAGAATATAAAAGATTAATAATGCATGCATGTCCTCTGCCATCTATGAAGTTTTCAATATGAATATGACAAATTTGTCAATATGCAAATAGAAGCAAAACAAAAAAAGCATAAGTGCATAAGAGAGGTGCAAAGTGCCAAGCAAGATCCAAGGAAGAAAAGATTAAACAAATCAACTCAGTCAACAATAAATACCGACTATAAGTAAAGCACTGTGTTTGGTGCTGGATATACACAGTCCAAATGAAATAATCTCTGCCTTCAAATAGCTTACATTCTATAGGGGAGGGAAAAGGAGAGAATTCAAAATGTGCATACAACTGTATAACACAAGGTAAACTAGGAGGGAGGGAGCACTGACGTAGGATTTATATCTGGAAAAAAAAAATCATTACCTGATGACCAACCATGTACACAGGCAATGAGCTTCTCATAACATTAGTAGACTGGTCCTCAGCTGTCCCCAAAACCTTTCCAGCTTATAGGGATCTTCCAAAACTTGTGCTCCACTGGCATTGCTTTCTAGCACCCAAGGTACCCTCCATACCATGATGAGGCATCTGAGTTCTTCAATAGAGGAAGCCAGTCTTCAGGCATTAAGTCTTTATTTCCTGTATAATCTTGCCTCTAAAAGACAGCAAATTGTCTTTTGTTAATACCATTATTTTTTTTTAATATGATGTTAGATACCACAAAACTCTAGTATCAGACCATGTTCATCATTCAAGAATCAGCCCTGCTAAGTCTGGAGTAACTCAATCTAAATGTTTACTACAAAATCATAATTTTTTAGGTTTAGCCTTTCTCAAAGATCTTCAACTAAGCCACAGAGGAGTTACAATCTATGCCAGTAGTAGTACCTATACTGCTGAAACCACAGGTTATAGGGAAGTTGAATACTTTGGGAGTATAATTTTATATTAAATATTAGTTACATCAGCTAATGACCTACCACTATCTCTCTACTCTGAGGGCCTTTCATCCAAATTGCTATTCATCTGAGATAATAACCCCAAGTTAAATAAAGTAGATTCTATAACTATACTAGAAACATAAGGCCGGAAATACACAAGAGTCATAGGTAGATTTAAGCAATTATTTGGATAAATGAGCCAAATGCCAAGAGTCAGTGTGATGTACTGGAAAGCACACCAAGCTTAAAAATCATACCCTTCCCCCCAAAAATGGCTTGGAGTCCTGGCGTTGCCACTAAGTGTGTGATTGTAGAGAGGTCATTTAATCTCTCTGAGGCTCCAATTCCTCATCTATAAAATGAGGATTATTATGCATGTAGTGCCTACCTCACAGAGCTGCCGTGAATCTCATAATATAATGTAAAATGAGAAACTTGAATTAGATGCCCTCTAATGTCCCTCCTAGCTCTTAATCTCATAATCCTTTGATATGAAAGTGCTTTTGTAACCATAAAAGACTATAGAAATATTGCTGCCTCTTTGCTATGCCAAAAACAAAAACAAAACTTTCCATAGCATTAAAAAAACAAAAAACACCATAGAATGGTAAGACCATTCAATTTTAGAGGGATGTAAGGGACAACTTAATCCAATCTCATTGCTTTACAGATGAGAAAATGAGCTCCCATAGTATATTTTAAATGTAATTATTTTAAAAACAATTTGATTTACATAGAACTCCTCAGGAACACATCTATTCAAAAAGAAAGAGACAACAAAAGATCGTGGACAAACATTATCCCTGGGGGCTAGGTCTTTGTCTATCTGAGGCACAAAGTTATAAAAAGCAGTGTGGTTAAATCTAGGGTATACTAGAACTAGTTCAAACTGGCTTCAAGAGCCAATTGTTAAATTTTCAGTGTGATGGTTAATACTTCAGAATAAATTAGCAAATGCTACTAATCAGGAATTAATTCATTGCTTTGTTGAATATCTGCACTTAAAAAAGTGAAGGAGAAAATGATAATGATGAAGATTAAATTTAAGTGTGCCCTGCAGATGTCTGGATCATGCAACCAAAAAATGAAGGACTAGACATTTTCTCTGATCCCATGACCTCTCAGACCTCTCCAAAAAAGAGTGTTAAAGATAAAGCAACTTCAGCCATCTTCATCATGGTCTAGATTTTTTTTTAAAACAAGAACTGACGCCTACACTGAGTCATTCAGCCTCTGCCTCCTCCACTGGCCACCATATTCCTCATGGTAGTGAATCTGCACTAGCTGATCCAATGACCTCACACATCAGCTTGCAACAAAATCCAACACTGTGCCCTATATGTCCCTCACTCTTTCTGATGCCATGAAGATCCAGCTTCATGCGGCAGAAGCTTGCTACGACTATGATGGACAGCCAGCACCACAACTGCAGTGTTCTAAACTGTAAAAGGTCTCTGCAGGAGAGAGGAGGAACAGAGGGAAAGGGACAGAACACTTGAAAGAGAATGTTTCATCCTTGACTCATCCTTCAACTTCTCCTAGAAGCCTCAGTGACTCAAACTACAGAAATCAGCCCCATAGCACTAGCATGGCAGAACTCTGAACTTCTGGTACTGGACCAAAAAAATGAGGAACAGAGGAAGTAGGACATAATAATGGGAAAGGATAACATGTTGGGTGAGGGGCACTGTGTGGTCCTCCATTAAGCCTGAAGGAAAGAGCCTAGCATCTAGTTGGGACCAGTTCTGTCACTTTTGGCAGAGATCCAGGTTGGTGAACTGTGAATTGCCCAGCATGGTTACAAGCTGAAATGCTTTGAGATCCAGACCCTAGGAAACCCACTACCAGAGGGAAAGGAGTCAGAAAGTGAGCAATAGTGAGAAAATGATGGGCAGGGAAATGACTGAAATTGCCAGAGATCTCAGGAAGAAGAAAATTCAAAGATCTTGATCATAAGCAGATAAGTCAACAGGAAAATCAATAACAGTGGAAGGAAATACAGTCTCCAAATTTAATGAATGAGGTGTCTATGAATAAATACTGAAAGAAAAAAAAAAGGAAAATGATCAAACACTTAAGGAGACAGAGGATACAAAGTGGAATTTGAGGAAAACAAGAAACCACAACATGTTGTTGAGTAGTTTCAAAAAGAGAAGAGAACTAAGAGAGCATTCCATTTTCTATCTACCACTGTCCTTGGTCTCTATTCTACAGAGCAAGATGACCTTCCCAAGATAAGCTCATAAACAGAAACCTCTTTATTATGTTGTTTAACCTGCGTCTTGGGTACTCAGCACCTTCCCAACTTCCTCAACATCCTCTCCCTTCTGACTGGAGGGCTGAAAGGCAGAACACTAAACTAGTCCCAAAGTTTCCTTTAGAGTGGGCAGATCCTAGACTTGGCAGTTCACTCTATTTCCTGTCTACTGTTCTATTTGATCTAAACTCCACAGAAAAAACTGTTCCTTTACTGGGCATCCTCTAGTTCCCTCCCCACCTTCCTACTCACCTTTCCAACTTCCTTTTGTATGTTGTCATCCCTGTTAGATTGTAAGCTTCTTGAGGGCAAAGATTGCCTTTCATTTTCTTATTCATATACCTAGTACTTAGCACAGTACCTGTAACACATTGTTGTTCAGTTGTTCAGTCCAATCTTTTGTGACTCCATAGACCATAGTACACCAGGTCCTTCTGTCCTCCACTGTCTCTTAAAGTCTGTCCAAGGTTATGTTCATAGTTTTCATTATATTATTTATTCATCTCATCCTCTGCTGTCCCCTTCTCTTTTTGCCTTTATTTTTTTTTCCCCAACATCAGGGTATTTTCCAATGAGTCACATCTTCTCATTTATATGTCCAAAGAGCTTCAGCTTCAGCTTCAGTATTTGACTTTCCAGTGAATAGCCTGAATTAACTTCTTTAAACATTTACTGACTGGATGTCCTTGTTGTCGAAGGGATTCCCAAAAGTCTTCTCCCACACCACAATTTGAAAACGTCAATTCTGTGGTGCTCAACTTTAATTATGGTCCAACTCTCATAGCCATATATTGCTACTGGAAAAACAACAGCTTTAGCCATATCGATCTTTGTTAGCAAGGTAATGATTCTATTTTTTTTTCGTATACTGCCCAGATTTATCACAGCTTTCCTCCCAAGGAGCAAGCATCTTTTACTTTCATGGCTTCAGTTGCTATCTGCAGTATTCTTTGAACCCAAGAATATAAAATCTAACACTGCTTCTACCTCTCTCTCTATTTGCCAAGAAGTGATATGACCAGTTGCCAAGAACTTAAGGTTCTTTTTTATGTCAAGCGGCAAGCCAGCTTTTTCACCCCCCTCTTTCACCTTCCTCAAGAGGTTTCTTAATTTTTCTTCACTTTCTGCCATCAGAATAGTAAGTTCTGTATATCTTAGATTGTTATTTCTTCTAGCAACCTTAATTCTAGTTTTTATTTGCCTATTAAACACCAAGGCAATAGAAATGAAGGAATGATAAATGAATGCAACAACCAGAAACAGCATCAGTAGCAGTAGTAGCAGAGAGACCAGTAATAGACTTCTTTTCTAAATGCATACAAGGTGAAAGTGGAAGTCGGGTGGAAATGCAAGACAAGTGAAGAGTCTGGTTTAGGGCATGATAGACAGAACTTGGTGACACCCTTCCTACAGGTAAATCAATGTTTTTTTTGGTGTTGTTGTTTTGTTTTGTGGGATGACATTACAGAATGAGAGGGTACAGGAAAAGAGAATAGAGGGGAGAATGTGATGAGTCCAAGTCAAATCAAGGGCTAGCATTGAAGAGAAGATAACTACTGTACAATCAGAAAGAGAAGAGCCTACAGGAGATTGAAGGAAGAAGGGGGAAAGATTGAAAAGCGGGAAGGAAAGGAGTGAGACCTTACTTTGATTAAGAGAGGAGGGTCTACCAATCAATGTTCCTATGGTAAGGAGAGATATTTTGTGAAATGTAGATGGGAACTTTGTGTTAGGTATGGTCTTATGGTATTTTGTGCTTAAAAAGACTGCTACCTTGGGAAGAGGGAAGTTGGAACCAAATCCTGATTAGGAATTTTAAGAAAAAAAATCACTAATCACTTTTCTAGTCTAGGCCAGCTTGGGGAGATAGAGTTCTTTTGCCTGAACTAGGACCTGAGGACATGTACTAGTGTAAGAAAAGGCCACAGACACAGCACAGAGGAGTCTGATACTCCAGAGATCAGGAATGGATGACAATTCACAGTTCTCTTCCTTGTACCCCAGACCTGGGTCACAGATCTAAAGTAGCCTGAAAAGGGGAATTCTAGCTAGGGTGGCTGTCTAAGGCAAAGAGTGTTTACTGGGCAAGGAACAGGAAGAAAAGGAAGCAGCAGCTGTGTATCTCTGACTCAAGGAATGGAGTGGCATCTCAGATCTAGCCCCTGGTCAGTCTGAAGCCTAAAGTGAAATAAGCAGGGCAGGGAATTCAGACCAACAGGGAACTAGCAATTCTGAAATTCTCTTCCTGTAGAACCTTTTAACTAGCTGACAGGAATTGGGGCCAATGGTAGTCAACCACAGACAAGTCCACAGTTGTGTTGTTCAAACCTAAAATCAGGTCTGGAGCTTGCAAAACTCAGACAAAAAAGACAATGATCAGACTTCATCCTGGATCAGAACATTCTGAGTGCACTAAAAGCTTACAGACCTCCAGACTGAACTACCCTGAGATCCTTGAAGAGCACAATATTCAATACCTGAAGGACACCTTGTTCTCCCAAGAGAACAAAGAGATCTAGCCATACCTTCGTCATTCCCTCCAGAAGTGCACAGAACCTGGTCCTAATGCAAAGTCCAAAGTTAGGAAGTAAGACTAGAAGAATGAGGAAACAAAAATAACTCAACAAACTCTGGTATATGTTCATATAAGAAAGATGGAAGGGTGGTTTCAAAGACTCCTAGGAAGACTTGCATGAACTGAGGCAGAGTGAAGTAAACAGAACCAGGAAAACAATTTATATAAAACAACAACATTGTAAAGACAAACAACTTTGGAAGTTTTAAGAACTCTCATCAATTAAATGACCAACCATGATTCCAGTGGACTCATAATGAAGCATGCTACCTGACAGAGAAGAGATAAACTCAAGGGGTGCAGAAAGACACACAACTCTTTTTTTTGGACTCGGCCAACCCAAGAATTTGTTTGTTTAACTATACATCTTTGTTTAAAGGGGTTTTTTATTCCCCTTATGTTTTCAATGGGATGGAACAGGGAGAGGTGAAGGGGGGGAAATAGATTTTTGTCTATTGAAAACAATTTAATTATTTAAAAAATAAACAAATACATGGCTGAACAACAATACACTGGACAAAAGTTCACTGACAAATTAATCAGATAAATTTCCATTTTGAGGTTGTCACATTAGAAAAGTTTCCCAAACATTTCCTATGGATGTTTTTGTGTTTTTAATCTTCTAGTTTCAAAGCAAATGTCATAAGAGTTTGATTATGATAATTGTGTTATTTCCCAATGCAAGGGTCATTGTCTCTGTATAAACTCTCTCACTTAGTGATCTTATCAGTAAGTACTTAATCAACATCTCTGTTTAGTTGACACATGAAACTAGACATAAGGGTGGGTTTAATGTCTCATATACACATATCTAAAAGTCCAAGAATGTTGCCAGGTAGGAGAGATAATAACCTTGTTTCCTAGGCTTAGTTTGTTTCTGTGTATTTACTCCACCCATTCATCTACTTAGGAAAGCAGAAGGGATTTGTATTTGAAAAACTGGGGGGCCCAGAAGCCCAGAGATTTTGTGATCTTTGTTAGGTAAAAAGTTTCTACATGGATGGTAATTAGATATAGTCTCACTTTCAGAGATTTAAATTGAAACACATAGGTAATGCTCACCATTAGCTAGAATGAGATTACTGACAAAGAAACAGAAACCCCTGGACCATAAAATGTGGTTCAAAAGACAGAATTTAGCTTGAGGGCACTGGCTATTTAGCCTGAAGTATCTGTGATTCTAGCACTTTAGAAAAAGAGATTATTGATAGAGAAAAAACATAGGCCCTATAAAGAAAAAAAAATTTAATTAGTATTTTTCCTCCTAAGGAATATTTTCAATGAAGCATGGAGAGACAAAGAGACAGAGAGACACTTAGAGAGAAAGAGACAGGGAGAGGGACAGGGAGAGAATGTACATAGCTATTTGCATGTTGTCTTTTTCATTAGCATGTAATCTCCTTAAGAGTACATCACATTTTTGCCTTTTTTATAACCCTAGACCTGAGCACAGTGCCTGGTATATATTAAATGCTAACTAAATGCATTTTAACTGACTGACTTCAAAAGGGAATACATTTGTTCTGGTTGGAATCAGATTTAGGAGCAATGCAAAGAAGTCAGGCAAATTTAAAGCTTGATTTAAGAAAAAATTTTCAATAATCACAGCTATTCAAAAGGCAGATGGGTTATCCCATGAGGTAGTTGGCTCCCTGTCACTACAGAAGTTGAAGAGAAGCTTAGATGGCCTCAAGTTGGAGATATTGTCAAAGGTATTCAGATATGAATTGGACTAGATGGCCTCTGAGGTCCCTTCCAACTCTGAGATTCTGTAATTCTGAATCTGAGAAAGGATAGATGTCAGCTGGACCAGCCTACGTGTTGGAAAAGTAATCAATCACCAGTAGGTTGGAAATTCAATGAATCAACCCAGAAAACATAGAAAAAAAATGCTTATAATCTTGTGGTCCTGACCTATGATGATGATGATGGTGGGCAGCTAGGTAGCACAGTGGATAGAGTGCTGTACCTGGAGTCAGGAAGATTCATCTTTCTGAGTTCAGATCTGGCTTCAAACACTTACTAGCTGGGTGTTCCGGGGCAAGTCACTTAACCCAGTTTACCTTGGTTTCCTCATCTGTAAAATAAGCTTGAAAAGTGTAGCAGCAACCACACTGGAATACTCAGAAAGTTGTTTAAGTTAATAATCTTTTAAAATTATATTCACTAGTTCAGGGGGAAAGTCAGTACCCTGAATTTCAGAGAAAATACAAATAGAAAAAAATACAAGCAGAGAAATAAATATCAACAGACAGGGTTCTGACTGCCTGAATCAACTATGTGCTTTACATATATCTCTCGATTGAGAGAGCCTTTACATCTCAGCAGTTGGGGAGCTCTGAACATACCCACCACTTAGACTCTTGACTAGGGAATCACAAAATCCTTCTCATAAGCGAGCACCCAAATCAAAATACCAACTCAGAGTATATATACACTTCTCAGAACCAGAAGGTATCACATAACTCAGGGCCTAATTAGAAATTAGCAAAAGGTGTGAAAGCCCTCCTATGAGCAAGCCTCCCCTAAGCAAGCTTTCTTTAATGAGCTCCACTTGAGGTCTATTAATGAGTAGGTAAGATCTTAAATCCCATTAACACAACAAAAAGGAAATGACAAACTACTCCAGTATTTTTGTCAAGAAAACCCCAAATGGGGTCACAAAGAGTTGGGCGTGACTAACAACACAATGATGATAACAATGGTGACAGCAATAAAAGACAATATCAGTATTGCTAAATTTTGAAGGGACTTTACAGATAAGGAAACTGAAGAGTCAAATGACTTACACAGCATCACACAGAAAATCAGTGCTGGAGCCAGGACAAGATACCCCACTCCTCACTCCCCACACTCTTCTGATTCCCAAACACAGTGCTCCTAATATAGTGACCCTGCATGGTCTTTTGTTAAATAGACTTCAAAGAAATCACAGAGGATGTTTTGTCAGAGAAGTCACATGGCACAAATGAAAAGAGGGATCAGGTCAGGAAAGTTCTCCTAAAAGCCATTTTTATACTCATAAGATGATCACCATGAGTTCCTTTTAGACAAGTAACTTCATTTCTCTGGGCCTCATTTTCCTCCTTTGTAAAGGCAGGGATCTGGAGGACTTATGGATTTCACTGGATTTTATATTCTCCCCTAAGGTCCTTATCAACTGTCCCATTCCTTAATTCTCTCATTTTTGTAGTGGAGAATACAAGCAGGTTAACTTTTTCCCCAGGTGAGGATTCCCAGAGGATGAGCTTTGGCATGTCAGCTAACCAAAGTCCATCTGCCCTTAAACATTAATGCAAGCACCCATTTAATATTTCAAGCACCTGATTCAATTTATGCTTGAATGGGAGAAAGCTCAGGGGGAACATGACAGCTGTCTTCAAATATTTGAAGAGCTATCCAGTGGAAGAAGGATAAGATGTGTTCTGTTTGGCCTCAGAAAGGAGAATCAGGAGTAATGCTTGTAGTGAAGAAAATTTGCAGGAAAAACTCAAGAACAAGTTTTCCATAAGTGGAATGGACTGCCCAAGAGGCAGGAGGTTCCCCCCCCCCCACTGGAGATCTTTGAGCAAAGACTAGAAGATCATTTTCTGGGATTGTTGTACTGTGGTTTCTTTTTTGGTTGTGGGTTTGACTAAATGGCCTCTAAAGTCCAGCTGAACTCTAAAATCTTGTGTTGAATCCTCCCAGACTATCTCTACAAGCCTCCACCTAAACAGCAAGGTGATATAATGGATAGAGTACTGGGCCTGGAGTCAGCAAGACCTGAGTTCAAATCTAGTTTCAAACACTTATTAGTTGTGTGACTCTGGGCAAGTCATTTTAACCTTATTTGCCTTGGTTTTCCCAACTGTAAAATAAGCTAAAGAAGGACATGATAAACTAATCCAATATCTTTGCCAAGAAAACCTTAAGTGGGGTCATGAAGAGTCAGATATGAATGCACAACAATAGTTACAGGCCACTTCAGAGGTGACACTTGCTTTTCTGGTATTTGACTTCCTCTTTCTTCTCCCCTTCTACTAAGGAAGTAGAAATATTCTGGTAAATTTTTAACCCTTAGGACCCACGTATCATACTCTTCTCTTGTCTCATTGTGAATGGAGATTTAGATAACCACACTTTGCTACAACAATATGCTCATTAGTATAGAAGTGAAAGGGAAAACCTTAAATTCAGCTTAAAAGGTTGTGCCTTTCAGTACACTTATCCAACTGTTCAAATTATTCATAAGAATCAGCACCTTGCCAAGTCCCTAACCTTGTTTTCCTTTTTTATAAAGGCAGGGATCTGGAGGACTTATTAATTTCATTGGATTAATTACTCTCCTGTAAGGTCCTTACCAACTCTCCCATTCTTTAATTCTCTCATTTTTGTAGTGGAGAACACAAGTAAGTTAACTCTAACCACCTCTAACCAGCAGGCTAAAAAGGCTAAATTTGCATAGCCTCCCCTATTTACATGTTCTGGATGCAACCAAAGTATACACAAGCAAGGTACAACACTCGTTGTTGACCATCATTTTATATAAAGTGGAATAGAAAATGGAGTCAGTAGGAGCTAATTAAAGCAAAGCATCAAAAGCAGACACTAGAGAACTCCTAGTTATAAGAAGCAAGCAGGAATTTGAAGAGGAAAAAAAAGCAACCTTCCACAACTTTTCTGCAGTTATAAAAGGGTGGTCCAAAGCCCTTTGTTTTGGAACAAACACTCTGAGACACACTCAGGGATTGTATCGCCATAGGTGCCATTCAGCTCCATAGCTCCCTGGGTCCTTTGCTGCTTCTGTGGCTGTATCCTCAGTTGTTTTTAGGCGTATCTGATTCTCCAGGTATGCTTATGTATAGTTGGCCACTAGACTCAGACAACTCCAGAGGAAGAAGTGAGGCTGGTGCCTTTGCACACTCCTCCCCCACTTAAATCCAATTAACTTGCATGTCATGGCATCGCCTCCCTGATGTTATGGTCCGCCTCAAGAAGGAACACACAACAGCAACAGCTGCACTCCCACCCCTCTGGGGCCCCTGCTCCCTCTAACGCCTCAGAGCCTCCATACTAGCTCAGAGCTTCCCCTCACAGCTGAATCCCACTTTTATGACATTCTTCTCCCAGGCCAAGAGCCCTAAGATTTCTCAGTGAGGACCCAAACTTCCCTTCCAGAAGTCTTTGGCACCTTCTTTTCCCTCCATGTAGGTCAAATACCTCATTACATTTTAAAAAAGGTATGAGGGTGTTGAAGGAAGACTAGCACCCCTGGTGTGAGGGCTGTTGAACCCTTTTCAGGGCTGCTCACCCACTTTTAGTGTTTACCCACCACCCAACTCTCACCTGTGGCTCCAAAAAGCAATAGTATAAGCAGCAGCCATGCCCTGCTAAACTTTTGGCAGACAGGCTAAGCCAGATTAAGGATAACTAAGGGGCCTCAGTGAATTGGGGGGCAGGGAGGGCTGTCTACCCTAAACACCCAAACACTTTCCTGGTGGACTAGAGATGTGAACAATTTGTTCTGATGGTCATCATGGTGACTGAAGCAGAAAGTGTGGAGCACTTAGATCTTAGGTAGACATCAAAGATGCCAACCATCCACTGCATCCCAAGGCATTGCCAGTCATCTTGACTTTTCTCTTGTCACTGGACTCCAAAGACTCTGGATCAACAATATCATGCAACTCTGCTTCACTTAAATCTAACTTATGCACAAATCAAAAGACATCCCCCATAACATTTTACCATTTTTACCAATCTTGAAGTCCTGTGGTGATGGGCAAGTGATGAAGCAGCAGGTGTGGATATACTGTGAGCTGTAGTCACAACTTTGCTCACAGGCAGCCCAGGCCATAGGGTTGTCTTCTCACTGGAAACAGCGGTGGGGTTTGGCAGTCCCTTGGGTGTCTGAGCAGTACTTTAAGGAGTGCACTGTTCACCTCTTAGCGTGAGGAAGGGGCTAGAAAACGTGCCCTAAAAATGATCTGCTTCAGCTAACCTAATTCTGGTCTGCTTACCTCAACAGGTAGGGATTCTACCCTGCAATTGAAAAATAAGAAAAATGGACAAAAACCATTGTAAAAATTATTCCATTCACCAATCCAATAGACTTGAAAGACAAACAGTTCTTGTTGCAAAAGAACTCAGCAAGTGTAACACCCAAATAGTAGCCCCGAATGAAACAAGGCAGCAAATGAAGGCCAGTTTATCGAAGTTGTAAATGAAGATACATTTTTCTGGCATGGCTGCAGTGAAGGGAAACACCATGAAGCTGGCATAGGTTTCGCAATCAAATCTAATCCAGTCAACAAGCTTGTATGTCTCCCAAAAGGAGTCTCATGCATGACAATGTGATTGCCTTTTGTGGGAAAGCACCATACCATCATCAACGGTGTATATGTGCTCACCTTGGCAAGTCTGATGAGGTCAAAGAAAAATTTTATGAAGACCTGGAAATGCTCAATGTGCAATAAGAAGACAAATGTATAATTCTGGGTGACTTTAATCCTAGAGTAGGTACAGATGACCAGATAGGGAGTCCTTGGGAAGAAAGGAGTTCAGTTCAGCAATGATCACATACTACTGAAGACTTGTGCATCTTGTGATCTCATCAGCAACAGTGTCTTCCATTTACCTAAACACAATAAAACTTTGCGGTTGCACCCTCACAGCAAACATTGGCATTTAAATAGACTGGTTTTGGCCCTCTTCCAGAACAAAGGACAACAAACAAATAAAAGCCTGACAGCTGCTATCACTGTCAATGTTTCTATCTTTCAAATACCTTGGCAGTCAGCAAATCGGGGAAAAGCCATCAGGTTTCTAGTTATTGACTTCTGCTCTTCCCAAATTTTAACAAAATTATTCCTCATTACTTTAAAAAGACATGATAAATTTTAGAATGTCCAGAAACTTTGGAAAAGAAGATAAAAATAAATAGTCAGGTCCTTAGTATGGAAATTCTTCCTATATCTACGAAAAGCTTCACTAGCCATACTCTTCCCCAGAATAATGCAGGAAGTGGTTTGACTTTTATTGAAGTATTATAATTGTTAATTTTATCTTAATTGAAAACACAAATTGGAACATAAATATAACAGCAAAACTCAAACAGTTCCTGATGCCTATGAATATATGTTAATAAAATGTTTAGAGCAAGTAGAGGCCTCAAAGGTGATCCTACCCAGTTCCTTTATTTTTCTCATCAACAGAGGCCTAGAGAGGTTAAGTGACTTCTCCCATGATTACATATTGTAACTGGCAGAATCTGGACAAAAACTCAGGTTTTAAAGACTCCCATTCGTTGTCCCATACCACCTCCCCTTTAAGCCTACTTATTTGAGTTGGTAGCTGGATTGTAAATGATTGTGATTACCAGAAGTCTGGCTTCTAGAGAGCGAAGTTAGGATAGCTCTCCAGGAAAGCAAAGAGAAACGGCATACTTCTCATATAACATATACTTCATTTTCCATTGGTAAAGTGCCTTTTAAGGTCAATTGTCTCGTAGAATTTAGCTAGGATAGTTTTAAATGCGCAGAATAGAGAATACCAAAGTTGGAGGCTGTCAGGGGAGCCCCTCGGGGTGCTATTAAGTTCCATCTTTCTTTAGATTAACTCAAATCACAGCAGTGGTTTTTCTAACCACCTGGAAATTCGAGATTTGGTGATGAAGACACATTTCCTATTTGACAACCATGCCTAAATTCCTAAAAAGCACTGTTCTAAATGAAGACTATTAGACAGAAACGTTCAGTATGCCAAACAGATAGAAATAAAAGATATTAATGAATAAACATTTATTAAGAGTCTACTATGAACCAGTCATTGTGCTGATCCCTTATATCTAAACTGTACTTTATTGTTTTCAAAGGCTCTTGAACAAGCATTATTTTAGCTCCACATCAAAGAAGAAAGGGAATCAAAGATTCCGAGTTAATTAGGACTTTGGAGGACATCTAGTCAAACCCCATCACCTTATGGAGATGTCCGGGGAGGTGAAGTAAGTTACCCAAGGTCACACAAGAAGTAAGTGGTACTGACAATATTTTAACTTAGGTCCTCTGAATTCCAGATCCAAAGCTTTCCCTACTATACTGGGGATAGGGGCCTTCGAGGGTCTCAGTCTGAGTCCCAGCTTAGCTTCTTGCTAGTTATTTCAATTGTATAAGGAGTCCCTTTGTCATTCTGGACCTTTATTTCTATATCTATAATCGTAATAATTTTGTATCATTTATCCAAAACGGTCATTTGTGAGAATCAAATGAATATCAGACACTCTTGAGGGGCAACTATATGGCACAGTGTCTACAGTAGTGGTTCTCAACCTTCCAAATGCCGCAACCCTTTAGTACAGTTCCTTATATTGTGGTGACCCCCAACCATAAAATTATTTTTGTTGCTACTTCATAACTGTAATTTTTCTATTGTTATGAATCTATCTGATATGCAGGATGTATTTTCATTGTTACAAATTGAACATAACCCATAGGTTGAGAACCGCTGGTCTGGAGCATTGGGTCTGGAGTCAGAAAGACCTGCATTCAATTCCAGCCTTAGATACTAGCTATGTAACCCTGGGCAAGTCACCTAACCTCTGTCTGCCTTAGTTTCCTCATCTGTAAAATGAGGGTAATAATAGCATCTCCTACCTGGGGCTGTGAAGATCAGATGAAGTAATGACAAATCACTTAACACAGTGTCCAGCACACAGCAAACGCTACATCAATGTTAGCTCTGATGATGGTGATGATGATGAAACCAGTGAAAAAATTTCAACTGTCATCATTCTTTTAATCCTTACAACTCTTAGAGTCAAAGAGTTCTTTTAATCCTTACAACTCTTAGAGTCAAGCAGATAGATAGACAGACAGATGGATAGATAGATAGATAGATAATGTATACAATTTTTGGAGGTATCTTTTGAATATCATAAAAAATCTCTAAAGACAAAACAACTGTCAATATATAATGGGAATATTCTGGAAGTGTTCTTTTTATTTCCTCCTCAATAACACATAAATATATATTTTTAACAATTGGATACTGTCTTTAGTCAGTTACCAAATAATCTGCTATATACTGGGGATATTGATACAGAAGTAATAGATTCCTGGCCTTCAAGGAGCTTACATTCTATAGGGGTGGGTGGGATGTGACATAAACATAATACAAGATTAGAGTAAAGGGGAAAACATGAGTCAAAAAGCTCTAGGAAAATCTGAGGTGGGAGAGACCAGTACAAACCGGAGATATTAGACTATAAAACTATATAGACTGTATAAAACTCGCTGAAGAGACTTACAGGAAGATGAAGGTGTTAAAAGGCTTGAGTGTCAAGAGGGCTCCCAATTCAGGCACAGAGACAACCATATGAACACAAGGTGACAAAACACGGACAGTTTAGGGAACTGCAGGCAGAAAGGAGTCCCATTTAGCTGGAACACAGAGTGCACTGAAGGGTAATAATCTGAAATAAGATGGGAGGGGTATGTGAATCCAGACCAGGGAGGGTTTTAAATGTCAGGCTGACATTGTGGGAATTTGCTTTGTTGACTATACATGTTTATAGAGAGTTTTGTTTTCTTGCTTTCTCGCTGGGGAGAAGAAAAGGGGGAAAGCGAGGATTTAGACCTGAAAATAAAATCATATTGGAATAAACAAAATGATGTCAGGCTGAATCTGTCTGCTGTTCATGGTTCAGAGACTTAGTGCTGGAAGGGACCTCAGAACTCATCCGACCCAATCTCCTCCCTCTCGCAGATGAAGAATTTGAGGCCCACACTTCTACAGAGATAGAAAGCGGCAGAGTTGGGACTTAAACTCAGATCCTCTGATTACACATCCTGCCTTCTCTGTATTACACGCCTCTGACTTTCACTTGTCTGCTCCAATGCTTAGTACTCTGTAACCCCAAGGAAAACTAGAAACAGAGAAGACATTGTCATGCATTTATACATCACCTGCCATGGGCCAGGCTCTGTGCTAAGTACTTTACAAGTCTTACTCCATTTGATCCTTGTAACAACCCTGGGAGGTGGTTCTATTACTATCCCCATATTATACATAAGGAAACTTTTCAGGTGAATGTTTTTGTTTCAGTCAGGTCCAACTCTTCATGATCTCATATGGGTTGGGTTTGAGTTGTTTTGGGGGGTTTTGGCAAAGATACTGGAGTGTTTTGCTCTTTCTTTCTCCAGCTCATTTTACAGATGAGGAAATAGGCAAACAGGGTTAAATTATTTGCCCAGGGGAGGCTAGGTGGTGCAGTGAATAGAGCACCGGCCCTGGAGTCAGGAGGACCTGAGTTCAAATCTGGCCTCAGACACTTAGCACAAAACCTAACTGTGTGACCTTGGGCAAGTCACTTAACCCCAAATGCCCTCCAAAAAAAAAAAGCAAAAAAAAAAAAGTAAATTATTTGCTCAGAATCATATAGCTAGTAAGTGTCAAAGGCCAGATTTGTTCTTGGGTCTTGCTGACTCCAGACCCAGCATCTATCTACTGTAATACATAGCTGACCAATACAAGACTCAATCTCTATTAAAGGAATCACATTCCAGGTGGCCATTTCATATATTACAGATCCAAAACCTCAAAAGGGCTTGCTTTCTCTCAGAACCTTTGTACTCTTTAGTTAAATCACACTCATGATTTCCAAATGATCCCAGAGAAGCCACCACTATCTTAAAGGAACATAGGAACCCAACTCGCACTTGTTGCCTACCTATCCCTTAGCCCATTTTTTTTAAATTGGTGATTCATCCATGATTTCATCCGGACAGGAAATTCCTCTCTCAATGAAGTTTGGTACCATCTCTGCAACTTGTAGGGACAGCTAGGTGGTACAGATACTAGAGTGCTGGACCTGGAGTCTGGAAAACGCATCTTCCTGAGTTCAAATCTGGTCTCAGATAAGTATGTAGCTTATGTGACCCTGGGCAAGTCACTAACCCTGTTTGCCTCAATTTCCTCATCTGTAAAATGAGCTGGAGAAGGAAAGGGCACACCACTCCAGTATCTTTGGCAAGAAAAACCAAACTGGAGTCATAGAGAGTAGAAGGTGACTGAAATCGCTGAACAACAACGAGGGCATTAATTTCCCAGTTTTTCCATATCCCCTCCAATAGTTGCCATTTTCTTTTTCTGACATATTGATCAATCTGAAAGGCATGAAGTGGTACCTCAGAGTTGTTTTAATGTATGTTTCTCTAATCGATAGTGATTTAGAGATCGCTGCTTCTGTTTTATGGGTGAGTTTAACCCATTCATATTCACAGTTATGGTTATTAATTGTGTTTCCCTCGATCCTATTTCCCCTTTCTCTTTTCTCTCTTTCTACCCTGTCCCCCCCCTCAATTGCTACCCAACCCAGCCTTACAAGGTATTTAACCTAAGGTGAAACTCCCAGCCCATTTCCCCAAGGCTGGGGTTGATTTGGAAGTAAAGTCACATCTCCTAACCCCTTATTAGAATAGGTCTACCTCTCATTATGATATTGATTCTCTATCATTAATTTTTAACCAATCAAAGTTGACTACTAACTTCAGGAACACTCACTTTTCCAAGGGGGCATAAACCATGAGCCCATCACCATGATTTATCTTTGGTTCAAAAAAGGTAGCCAAACGATCATTCCTTTTACTAATAAAATGAGAGCATTATGAATAAAATGACTAGTTATGCAGAAATTATGTATCTTGAACTTTTTAAATGTCACAGTGTATTCATAGGCTATCCATTTCCCCTATTAAAGAATAGGTAGAATGCGGCTATAGAATACATATTGTGAATTTCATTCATGTCCATTTAAATAGAGCTATTCTGTAGGTTTATACAACCCACATCATGCATTATTTTTCATAAGTTCATGCTGATTAATTGATTGCTCAATATAGAAAGGAAGTAAATATAGTTTAAGCCACATTCAATGCTTGGTCTACTGAAAGACCAGAAAGGAACCATAAATCAAATATCAAAAGATTTAGTTGGGAGCATAATAGCAAAATACATAACAGAGAAAAAGCAAATATGAAGATCATTCTCAGTCCCAATATACAAATTAATATAGTCTCCAACAGGCCCATTCATTGGTGGGGTTAGATTTGCATCATAAAGCTAGAAAACCTCTCCTCCAGGAGTCTCACAGCGCTGCAATTGACTCTGCCTCAGGGCTGCTTGGCTTCATCTTCTGCAGCCCTTGGGGTGGTCCAGGGACTCTGCTGCTACTGATCCACGCCCCCATTTGTGCATTCCAAACTTGGAATCTCACTACTGCGCTATTGTACTCTGCTAGCATTGTTTCTGTCCGTTGAATGCAGACAGAATGAAGCTACTTATGGTGCTTTTCTGTAGCTGCCATTTGCTGAAGCTCTGCTGAAGCTACTGCTGCTTTGAGAAAGTGCCATCTCTCTCTTACCAGGGAGAACATGAAGGGGCCAACATGTCTTAGGGCTAGTCAACACAGTTTTGTCTTTGTGTTCTATTGGCACACACAAAAGTCAATTTGGCACTGTCAGAAGTTCCACACTTCTCAGGAGAAAGTCCCTAGCCCCTGCTTTGTGTTCGGGTGACTGAATTCACCTCTTCCAACCCCCACCTCCAGGATGCAGACAGGGTGGTCCCCATCCCTCACTCAGTAAGCCCTCCCCACTGGATCTTGTGATGGATGCTCATACCCTTTTTCATTTGCCTTTTCATCTCTTTTCATACCCCATTTCCCGTCCTCTACCCCCTACCAGAACCTAGCAGTGTAAATTGCCTTGAAACTCCAAAAAGTCTCAATAAGGCACTAAAAATACTGGCGGGGAGGAGCAAAGTTGTCAGTCTTTGCCAAAATTCCTGCTACCATGGCAAAGGCTCATGTCTTTACAATGGTAAAAAAAAATAGTTTGAAGCAATGCCCCATATTTCAGCTGCAAGAATATATTTGTCTTTGTATGCTTCTCAATGTCTATCACAGGGCCTTGCAATTCAATTCAAATATTTATTGAATACCTTCCATGTGCAGACTTTGTGTTAGGTGCTAGGGATAGATATTCGAGAAATGATGTTAGAATTATTTGGACAAAATTATTTATAAGATCTCTTCCAGTTCTAAAATTCAGAGTTTCATGTTCTATTACCATGCTATCTAGAACATTTACAAAAGATAGCTTTTACAAATATTCAATTGAAATCTATTCTAATGAACCTAATAAAAGCCACTGTAAATATTCCAAAATAAATAGAAGTTACTGGGTCATAAGAAATACAAACTGCCTTGGGTTTTAGAGTATTTTAAAAGCCGTCTTTAAAGATGTGATGGGGCAAGATGGAGGTGAGAGAGAGACAGAGATAGAGGCAGATGCAGAGATGGACCGAGACAGAGACAGAGAACAGGAAGAAGAGCTTACCTTATTAATATTCTTAGGAGAAAGGCAGTTGTGGGTCAGAATCCTCAACTGAACCTGACCTGTCTCTCTGAGGGCCTGAGCGCCGCTTGGCAGAAGTGCCAGATTGAAAACAAAACACAACAAAAAACACAGAGAGAAAAGCAAGACTAGGGACTGGAAAAGAGCCTAGGCAGAAAGAACTATGGCCCTTTGCTGCCATCATTCTGTGAAGAATCACTGAAGGGAATCCCTCCAAGATGTGATTACCTACTAGATTCTGGTCAGGGGCATCTATTCTAGGCTTAGAGAAAAAGAGACAAAAGAAAAATGCATTAAGCATTTAATGAATATAGTCCAGGCACACTGTGCTAAGCACTTTACAAATATTATCTCCCTTGATTTTCACAGCAACCCTGTAAAATAGGTACTATTATTATCTACATATTACATTTGGGAAACTGAGGCAAACAGATTTAACTTGCCTAGGGTAACTCAATTAGTCAGGGTTTGAGGCTGACTTTGAACGTGGGTCTTCCTGACTCCAGACCTAGCCCTCTCTTTATGTCACCACTTAGCTGGCTCTTGAAAAGACAATGAATTCCATCTGAGACATTGAGTTGGAGATACCTATGGGATATCCAGTTGGAAATGTTCAATGAGTAGCTAATGATGTGGACCTAGGGCTCACCTGGAATTTAAAACTGAATGTAGAAATCTGTGATTCATCTATAAAGAGAAAATTGAAAGCATAAGAACTGAGATCACTAACGAATGAGAGGAGAGGAGAGGAGAGGAGAGGAGAGGAGAGGAGA
>CM053595.1:163890816-163925709 GCA_028646575.1 Pseudocheirus occidentalis | reverse complement strand
AACTTTTATAAGTTCCTTATGATTTCTTTCCAATGTTTACCTTCTCATGCTTCTCGTGTTTGAGTGTCAAATTTTCTGTTCAGTTCTGGTTTTTTCATCAAGAATGCTTGAAAGTCCTCCACCTCACTGAATGACCATATTTTCCCCCTGGAACATTATACTCAATTTTGCTGGGTAGGTGATTCTTGGTTTTAATCCCCCCTCCCTTGATCTCCAGAATATCATATTCCAGGCCCTTCAATCCCTCAGTGTAGAAGCTTCCAGATCCTGGGTTATCCTAATAGTGTTACCACAGTATTCAAATTGTTTCCTCTTGGCAGCCTGTAATATTTTCTCTTTTAACTAGGGATTCTGGAACCTGGCTATAACATTTCTCGGAGTTTTCTTTTGGTGATCTTCTTCAAGAGGTGATTGGTGTGGCGTGGCTAGGTGGTGCAGTGAATAGAGCACCAGCCCTGGAGTCAGGAGGACCTGGATTCAAATCTGGCTTCAGACACTTAACGCAAAAACTAGCCGTGTGACCTTGGGCAAGTCACTTAACCGCAACTGACCTCCAAAAAGCAAAAAAAAAAGAGGTGATCGGTGAATTCTTTCAAGTTCTATTTTGCTCTTTGATTCTACAATATCAGGGCAATTTTCCTTGAGAATCTCTTGAATGATGCTTTCTAGGTTCTTTTTTGATCATGGCTTTCAGGTAGTCCAATAATTTTCAAGTTGTCTCTCCTGGATCTATTTTCCAGGTCAGTGTTTATTTTTTAAGGAGATATTTCACATTACCTCCTTTTTTCATTTGTCTGTATCTGTTTAGTAGTATCTTAATTTCTCATAAAGTCATTTGCTTCCATTTGCTACACTCTAATTTTGAAGGAATTATTCTCTTCAGAATGCTTTTGAGACTCTTTTTCCATCTGGCAAACTCAACTTTTTAAGGCATTCTTCTCCTCATTGGCTTTTTGGGACTCTTTTGCCATCTGAGTTAATCTGTTTTTTAAGGTATTATTCTCTTCAGTCAGATTGTTGACTCTTTCTTGCATCATTATCATTTATCTTCCCAATTTTTCCTCCACTTCTCTTATTTGGTTTTCAAAGTCCTTTTTAAGTCAGTCTATGACTTGTAGGCAATCTTCATGTTTCTTGGAAGCATTTGGTGTGGGAGTTCTGACTGCACTGTCTTCCTCCCACTCCATACCTTGATCCTTTTTGTCCCCAAAAAAGGATTCTAGAGTTTAATTACTGTTCTTACTTTGCTGCCTTCTCCTCATATTGGCCAGTCAATTAATTGTTTGATTTTTTAGCTCTGTGGAACTTTGCTTCCTAGCGGGAAAGCTCTGTCCATCGCTGGGGTTTTCACAGCTGCCAGAACTATTAGGGGGGTGCTGCAGCCCCCACCAGCTTTGGCTCACTGAAAGCACACCCCAGGACCACCACCCAAGACCATGATCCAGATCCAGGCAGCTCAATGCAAGAGCCCTTGGCCTTTGATCAATCACTTTTGCCCCCCTGCTATCCACAGGCCAGGAGCTCTGGGGTAGCCAGGGGTTGGGCTGCTTCCTTGCCATGGGGGTAGTTCAGCCAGACTGCTTTTTTCCCCAAAAAATTTAGCTTGAATTCCACTGACCTTTCTCTTAGCCTTATTTTTCCTGGACTGATAAATGTGAAGATTGCCCCAGGTGCTGCTGATCCACTGTCCTGTAGACTCCAGCTGTGGCTTTTCCTGACCACCCTGGGGCCAGGCCACGGTTTTGGGCTGGGCTTGCCTCGGCTCCCAGCCTGTTGCAATGAGCCCCTCCTGCCAAGCTGCCTTCAGCAAGAGACCTGTTTTCTTTATTTTTGTGGGGTTTGGAGCCCTAAAATTTGTTTAGAGTCATATTTTATGGGTATTTAAGGTGGCTGTGTGGAAGCTGAAAAACTTTGCTGCTTCTACTCCTCCATCTTGGCTCCACCCCTGGTGGCTATCTTTTGTGGATGAACAGACAGCAAATCCCCATACTACAAATACTGATCTCAAAATATCCTTGAGAATTCAACCAATAAATGCTACTTTAACTGAATCATTATCACAGACCAAATTTACCTACAGTCATCTAGACATATGTAGTGCCAACACAATATTCACAGCACTGAAGGCAACTATAAATATGCTGACACAGCTCTGAATTACAAAATATAACAGACTCTCCAGATAGAAGACAGAAGCAAAACATTTATTCAGACACCAGAAAGTCAAATTCCAACACCAGAAAACCAAATCCATCATAGCAACAAAGAAGTTAATACACCATAGCACGGCAGGGAGCCATACCATCCTTTAGCCTTCCCACAAACAAACACTCACAAGCCTAGCTGTCTCCTTGGGTGTGCCCTCTCCTCCCTCCAGCTCTAACTGCTCTGACTCCCTGCTTCCTGTGAGCTCTACTCTACCCTTCAGCAAACTCCTTCCACCACAGGCTCCATGTGATTACATTTGGCCTATTAAGGGGCATGGAATATCTTCAAATTCCCATTATCATTACAACATAGCACTGATCCATAAAAACTAAAGAACAATGGTTTTAATAAATATCACCATACCAAGTACTAATAATTGCTAAGCTTTGCAGTGCAAAAAGCTTTTAAAATATACTAACCTAGTAGAAGAGATTGAAATCACACAGGAACAAGGGGAGGTACATATTATCCCTGTCTTTTCCTGGATTTGTACTGAGGATATTTTTCAATGAGCCTACATTCTAATACTTTTGTTGTTGTTGAGTCATTTTGGTCATGTCTGACTCTTTGTGACCCCATATGGGATTTCCTTGGCAAAAATACTGGAGCGGTTTGCCATTTACACCTCCAGTTCATTTTGCAGATAAGGAAACTGAGGCAAACAGCATTAAGTGACTTACTCAGGGTCACACAGCTGGATGAGTCTTCCTGACTCCAGGCTCAGTACTCTATCCACTGCTCTACCTAGTTGCCCTAATCTTTTTAGTCAATTTTTTAAAAAAGCAGTTATTTCATCTACCTGTGGGGTAACTTCCAGCATGTTAAAAATTTAAGAAGAAGAAAAGCGAGATAACAACTAGTCATAGGACCATTTCTAGCTGAACTGCATTAAACAAGACCTTTTCCATAATGATGATGATGATGATAAGTTATATTTATTTAGCACTTTAGGGGCTGCAAAGTATTTTTTTAAACAGCTCTATAAGAAAGATAGTGCAATAGTAGATAACTATCCCCATCTTTGAGGAAGTTGAAACTCTCAGAAATTAAGTGACTCGTCCATGAGTATAAGTCTTTTGAATATACATGACAGGATTTGAACCCAAGACTCCTGAATCCAAGTTTAACCTTCTACCTACTAAATCACATTTATTATTGTATTTATTCGTATCAACCCAAAAATGAACAATAAACATTGTTTCTCTCCCAATAGCTTGTAAGCTTTTTTCAGGTCTGGGATTATTTTACTTTTGTCTTAACATCCTACACTTGGGTTAGCCCAATGGCTGGCACACAGAAGGTGTTTAATAAATGCTTGTTCATGATGATCATTTTCCTCTTAGTCCCTAAAGATGCTCTTCCTCTAAGTGCCCCAAAGTACAACTTTGTCAAGGATACTACCATTGTCCCAATTACCCAAGTTCCCAACCTTAAAGTCACACTTAACCTTTTTCTGTGTCTCGACTCAAATGCCCAATCAATTGCTGAGTCTTGCAGTTTTAAATATTACGCTCTAATGAATCATCCAACAGCATGAGCTTGATTCAAGTTTGAGTCTCTCTGCACAGTAAAGGAAAGGCAGGAACAACTCTGAGAATAACCTGTTCCTTTTACAGCTGCACTCATCCACATAGGCAATGCACAATACAATCTGGGAGAATGATGGTTTCCCCTTCCCCAAAGGAGAACTGTTTCTATGCCCAGCTCAAGACTTCCTGCAGCAACTATGGAAGCAACAGTCAGCCCATGAGGAAATATGGAGTCACTAGAGAAAAAGTCTCTGACTCATTAAAGAGCATCATGGATAGTAACGTGTATTGCATAATATAGGTAGCTTTCTGGGTCCTTTTCTAAGAATTGGCATCCTTCTGACTGTACGCTGCTTGGGAAATGAAACCACTTGAGAGGTTCCTTGTGACATATAGGTAAGACTGGCTTTGGCCCAAGACCCCATCCCCTACCCCTTTCTGTCCATCCTCTCATTTAGCAATTAGGTATCTGAGGTCTTGTGAAGCTACCAACAACAACCCACAAGCATTTATTAAACTAATATGTCTCAAGCATCGGGGCTTTGGAACCTTGCTGAGGAAGTTTTCCACCTCAGATGATATCATCCACTTGTCTCCTGTGAGCAAAGTGATATGAGAGAGAGGGAGGGAGTAAAAAAAGAGAGACAGAGACACAGAGAGAACATTTGTAAAGTGTTCACAACACATCAGGAGCTGTACTAAGCTCTGTGGATATAAATGCAAGCAAGCAGTACAGTCATGCCCTCTGGGAGCTTATATTCTAATGGGGGAAGGCAATACATGGAAGAGTCTAGGAAGGGAAGGAGGGGAAGAATGGCAGCTGGGACAAACAAGGAGAAAAAGACAGATTCCGAGGAGAGTTCAAGCTAAAGTGAAGCTAGGCATGGCTGCGTCCTTTCCAAAATGATGGTCCTAGAAAGGAATCACCAATGAGGAGAGGAAAGCCTTAAGACGAAGGTTGGGGGAGCAGGGGGAGGGGAGAAGGATCCAGCAGGTGAGGAATTATAGATTATAACTCCAAACTTCTGGAGGCCAACGATCATATGCTATAATTTATACTCCAAAAAAGCTTCCAGTCTTCCAGGGAGAGACAGCATGCAAACAAGTATGTTAAAATACACATACAGGATAAATTAGATATAATCAACAGAAGGAAGGTATTAGTATTCAGAGAATTCAGGAAAGGCTTCTTGCAGAATTAGGATTTTAGACAGGGTAAGAAGCAACCCTGAGAAGTCAGAAAGCCAAGGTAAGGATGGGAGAATTCCAGGAATGGGGAACATCCGGTGCAAATAAATGGATCAAGAGACAAAAGACCATTTTCTCCCCGTTCTTAGCTCAAATAATAAGACAAGACAATGAAATGCACCATCACTTTGAAATGAATTATCTGTCACTATGAAATGAGTTATCACTTGGGGCATGTCTTGCAAACATAAGCTTCTCTCTTTCCCCCCTATCTGCCCCCCACTATACGCCTCCTATTACTGCATCAGTCTCACAGAAAGAACACTGGATTTTGAGTAAGAAGATGATGGTTTCCCATTCTGATTTTGTTACTAATAACCTGAATGACCTTGAATAAATCTCTTTCTCTTTGGGTCTTAGTGTCCTTATCTGTAATACTGGGGGAGCTGGCCAGAAGGGGGAGTTGGAATAGATGACCTCCGAGATCCTTTCCCCTTCTAAATCCAACCATTCTCTCTGTCCCACACACACAGAGGGATACCGAAGGCATTCCTCTGTTCCAGAGACTGATAAGATAAATGAGAACACTAGCCTTGCAGACATTCAAGGAACATGCAATTTGCTTTTTGTTTGATCTGATTCTCTTCCTGCTGAAAGGGCATGAGTCTGTATAGCTTCTGAACAAAACACAAGCACCCTGCCGTGTGGTATGTCTCAAACCCCAGAGGCTTCCTGTTCCCCAAGTCTGCTGGGAAAACTTATTCACTACTCCAAAACAAGTGTGGTTGGCAGAGCCATCAGAGAATGGCTAATTAAAGTTTCACTTAGACCAAGTTCAACTTTCAAGTCATGAGTTTCTCTTTCCTCAAGTTTCCTATTCCCAGGTTCTTCTCTTGCCTTAGCATCTGTCCCTCTGGACCTGTCTGCTGACTCTAGCTCCATCTGATATGATATGTGACTTCCTTGACCTACGTAAACAAGAGCTTTGTTTTCCATTTCAATACCATATTCACATGTTGACAAAGTCCCTATGATGCACTAAGTTCTGAGAGAGAAAGCTAGCAAAGCATAAAAAGTTGTCCCTGCTCTCACAGAGTTTGTGGTTTTACTGGGAAAACTAAACTGACCCACATGAGATAGTTCAATGTGAAGAGGAAAGGGAGGCATCATTGAGGAACTAAAATATTATCTGGGTCTTAAAATATGGGTAGTATTTTAAAAATCAGAAGGGAAGGAGTGTACATGGGGGGGGGGGGGGGAAAGTCCAACAGACAAGTACTTGGAAATGAACATTCTGGGTTTGCCTAGGGCGCTGAGCCTGGCCTGGCTGGAGTAGAGAGTTCATTCAACAGTCTTAATCAGAGGACAAAGTGTTTTCAGACAGATTTTCTCATACTTAAAGGCAAGCAGACATGCAACCATCTCAATTCAATTCAATTTAACAAACATTTATAGAACTCCTAATATGAGTAGACCACTGAGCATTGCCCCCTCCCAGCTGCTGTTCTTCCCCTCCTCCCCTTCCTAGACTCTTCTATGTATTGTTTTCCCCATTAGAATATAAGCTCCCAGAGGGCAAGACTGCACTGCTTGCTTGCATTTATATCCTCAGAGCTTAGTATAGCTCCTGATGTGTTGTGAGCACTTCATAAATGTTCTCCCTGTGTCTCTGTCTCTCTTTTTTTTACTCCCTCCTTCTCTCTCATATCACTTTGCTCATAGGAGACAGGTAGGTGATATCATCTGAGGTGGAAAACTTTCTCAGCAAGGTTCTAAAGCTCTGATGCTTGAGACATATTAGTTTAATAAATGTCTGTAGGTTGTTGATTGGTAGCTTCACAAGACCTCAGATGCCTATTCGCTAAATTAGAGGATGTACATACACACACATACACACACACACACACACACACACACACAAGACATGGGCCCTGCTCTCTTGGAAATACAGTCTTGTGGAGGAGCAAGTAACTAAACAAGTAACTAAAATAAAAATCAGAAAATGACAAAAGTATAAAAAATTGTACTATGTTAAATCCTAGGGTGAAGATAATTTCTGACTATGAAGAGGAAGGAAAGCTTCATGAAAGAGGCAACATTTCAACGAGCTCTTGTGATAGGAGAAAGATTTCAGGTATTAGATACAAGGGAAGTAAGAGTGTTTTAGGAATAAAGGACAGTGTGAACAAAATCACAGAGATGGAAAAAGTATGAAATGTGTTGGGGAGACGGTAAGTGGCCCTGTTTAACCAGGACAAAGTGTATGTATAAAAAAAGTAGAACAAAATAAAACCAGAAAGGTAGGATAGCTCCAGATTATGGAGGACCTTGTCAGAAAGTATCTTTAGGTGAAAGATGAGACACACATGAAAAGGTAAAAAACAATACAAGTCAGTATATGATATTTGCCAAATAAATGGTATGGGTGAGAAGGGCTGTCTAACGTTAGAGAAAATTAAAATCCGAAATAATCAGCCAAACCAAAATTCTGAAGCCAAAGCAAATCATGAGAAGGATAAAGATAAGTTTGCGTGAGAGCTTTAGGATTTATGGAATGGATTCTCCAATAAAGTCATATTCCAGCATTTTATCATGCTGTAGAAGTGATTCTATACTATGGTCACTGGGTACAGGTTTTGGTAGGACTTACCAATCAGTTCCAAGCTGGATGGGCTTCAGGTACAGACTTGAGCAATCAGTGAGTCATATGTCTGTCTTCTGAGGCCCAGCCTAGCTCAGTCTGGAAAGGTTTATCACCAGGCTAACTGTAATGATAATGATAATGATAATGATGATGATGATGGTGGTGAAGCTAACCTGTATGTAACCCTTGAAGGTTTGCAAAGAGTTTTACATGTTATTTTATTCGATTCTCACAACAATCCTAGAATGTAGATATTATTACCCCCATTTTGCAGATGAGGAAACAGGTACAGAGAAATTAAGTGAACTGTCCGAAGTTACACAGCTAGTTAGTGCCTGAGACAAGATGCAATTTAGAACTTCCTGACTGCAAATATCAGTCCAACACTCTTATCTATTGCACCACCTAGCTACCCTTGTATAATAATAATATATTGTCATAATTATTATTATTTCATTTTTTGCTAGTAGATGCTATATATTGATAGTACTTATTGGTAATTTACAAAGCCACACTCATTCAGAGGCAGAGTGTTGTAGTAGGAAGAGTTCTGGGTTTGACATCAGAGTGTCTGTCAATTAACAACTATTTGTTGGGTGCATGTTTTATTTCTGCTATTTACTTACTGCCTGTGTGTCTGTAGCACCTGTATTCACAGTGCCAACGTACATATGCCGGCACAGTTCTCAGTTATAAAATATAACAGACTCTCCATACATAAGACAGAAGCAAAACATTTATTCAGACAACAGAAAACCAAATCCCAACACCAATAACGTAGAAGTTAATACACAACGCAGCAAGAGCCACACCATCCTTTAGCCTTCCCACAAACCAACACTCACAAGCCTAGCTGTCATAGCAGGGGGCAAACAATTACAAGGCTAACTGTTTCCCTGGGTGCATCCTCTCTCTTCCAGCTCTAGCTGCTCTGACTCCCAGCTTCCTGCAGGCTCTGCTCCACCCCTCAGCAAACTCCTGCCACCATAGGCTCTGTGTGATTACATTCAGCCTATTAGGGGGCAAGGAAGATCTTCAAATTCCCTTAGGCTTATTAAGGGGCAGAGAAGGTCTTCAGTATGCTTCCTAATCCATATAATGGGGGATTAAACTAGATTACCTCTAAATTTCCTTCCAGCTCTAAATCTATAATCCTATTATCCTCATTACCCTCTGTGAGGAAGGGAAAGGGAGAACTTTGTTGTCATCAGAAACCAAGACCTCAGGAGCAAGTGATTGTTTGCTCTGCCTTTGAAAGAGGACCAATAATATCTCGGGATGATATCCCTCTTCTCAAATTCATCAAGTCCATGCCAGAGCCCATTGTCACCCTCCCTAACCTCATAGTTCCTCTACATTTTCTTATTGCTTTTGAAGGTACTATATAGTTACCCATATTCACACGTTTAGAGGTATCTTTGACCCTTTTTCATTCCACATATCCAGTCACTCGCCAAGCCTTCGAGATTCTACCTCCATAACATTCCTTCTCTTTATGCGGTTACCACCATAGTTCAGGCCCTGATAACCTCTCTCCTGAACTGTTGGAACAGCCTTCTAATTCATCTCTGTACTTCTAGTCTCTTCCCCTCTTTAATCCATCCTTTACATACAGTGTCTTTCCTCTGCTCAAGAATCTTCAATGGTTTTTAGTTACCCTAATAGCCTGACATTTAAAGTCATTTACAGCTGTCTCAGTCTACCTTTTCAAACTGATTTCTTATTACTCCCCTTCATTTGCCTTATTATCCCGCCAAATCAGCTTTCTTACTATTCTCCAAATTTGGTATTCCGTCTTCCAACTTGACACATTTACACAGGCCACCTTCCTTGCATGCAGTATCTTAAACAGTTCATTGAAAAAAAAAATCTTTATAGTGAATTCCTGATGAAAATCTTACATTGCAGATATATACATGGAAGCCATATGAATATATTTATAATCACCATAGACAAATGGCCACATGATATAAATGAATAGTTCTCAAGGGAAGAAGCACAAACCACCAATAACAATGTATAAATGCCCCAGTCACTAACAGGAAAAAATTCAAATAAAAACAACTTTAATGTTTTACTTTACATCCTTCAGATTAGTAAATATGACAAAAAAAGGAAAATAATTGTGGAGAGATTGTAAGAGGACAGGCATACTGGTCACTGTGAATTGATCCCACCATTCTAGAAAATAATCTGGAACTATAAACTTAAAAGTACTAAACTATTCACGTTCTTTGGTCCAGTAATGCCACTGCTAAACATGCTTCAAGGAGGTAAAAAACAAAGGAAAGGTATAAAAATATTTATACCAGTACTTTTATTGTGGAGGAGTGGGAAACAAAGTGGATACCCATCAACTGTAGAATGGTTTGGCACATTATGGTAGATAAATGGAAAGTATAATATTGTACCATAAGAAATGATGAAAGGGACATGTTCAAAGATGTAACGTGGTATTTCCCACTATGCGCAAGAGTAATTGTCATGACCACCAAGGAGATTTAAAGCAAAGCAAAAATTTATTGACAGATTCGAACTTAGGTCCCACCCGATCGATTAGGTGGAACCCTGATGCCTTCTACCATGTCCTTTTTATCCTTAGCTACTAAAGCAGGTGCTACGGGGTGGGTTTTGATTGGCTGGCAGATCTGTGGGACCCTTAGCTACAAGGCTCCAGGTGGGTGCAACGGTTCTGGCTGTCGTGCCAAGATGCAGGCGCCTTGAACAGGATGCTGTAATTGGGAACAGGCTAGTTTTGGATGCCATATAGTAAGACCTAGATGGGTTCCCACACCGCAGCCCAGCTCATAGGCAGGTTCATTGTCTTCTAACTTGCTGATTTCTAATTTCTCAAAGTATCACTTAACTATTTCCTGGCTACTTCATTCTTAAGTCCATGAAGTTTCTATTTAACTAGTTCCTGCCCATTTCAAAAGACAACTGGTAAGATTTATAGGAACTGATACAGGTTGAAGGGAGAGGAACTAGGAGACCAATTTATACAATGACTATAATACCATAAAGAAAATTACCTTGAAAGATTTAAGAACTCAGATAAATGATATAGCTAATCATGATTTTTTTTGAGGGGAGAAGGAAATTGGGGTTAAATGACTTGCTCAAGGTCACACTGCTAGTATGTGTTAAATGTCTGAGGCCAGGTTTGAACTCAGATCCTCCTGACTCCAGGGTTGATGCTCTATTCACTACACCACCTAGCTGCCCCACCAAATCATGATTTTAAAAGACTAATGATGAAGCATCATTTCCTCCCTTGGCATAGACATAATGGACTAAGGGTGCAAAATGACACACACATTGTGGTCAATGTGTGTATTTATTTTGTTCAACTATGCTTATTTATTATGAAAAGGGACCTCTAGAGGGGAGAGTAGGGTTAGGGAGATTTGTAGGTCATGACAGTGATGCAAAAAGAAAAGAAGGAAAGAATGTCAATGAAACATTATTTTAAAAAACAGAAAAATTAGAAGTTTAGAAAGGGACAGACAAGCAGAGAAATTTGCTACTATCCTGTTGCATCTAATATATGCTTTAAAAATACAACCTGGTATTTCAACTGCTGTAGAAATGGAGATGCTTCCCCAGAATCCATCAGCACTGAGACTGTAAGCCTAGGGGATGGTGGGACAGTTTACATAAAAAATCAGTAATAAAGACATTGGAAGGAAGAAACTAGATTGAGATTAAGAGTGGAGTTTATTTTCTGTCATGGGACAATATGGCCAAGGTCTTTGAGTCAAGAAATTCTAATCCTCAATGTTACAAAGGGATGGACAGACAGACAGACCAGAGAGACTGAAGCTAGTATTGTTACTTTAACTGAGTCACAAAGAGCTGGACGCCGCTGAACAAGAACAAAAAAGAAGATACTTGCTGTATTGATTGGACCAGATCAGGTGAGATGACACCTCATGCCCCTTAAAAACCATTTCCTTCTCCCATGCCCCTGAGACTGAGGTGGAAGGCAGCTGCTGTCAATTGTTCCACTTCTCTAAAATTTTTGTTCCAACTCTTTGTGAGCAGAAGGAATTAAGGCAGGAAAGCTTTGGTTCCTGGGGGAGCTGACTGCTCAGTCAGTATGCGCCCACAGCTGTTCCCCTTTACCCCCTGTACTTTTTGTACTTTCCCTTCCTACTGTTTATTCCCATTGTTACATAAAGAAATCAGAGACCTCTAACTCTGAGTCCTATTTGATGCTAGCTGATAGAGATTTGGGGATTAGGGATGGGGTTGGGTAGTCTGGAGAGAAACAACACACAGACAACAAATAAGTGTGAGCCATGGGACAGGAGGTGACAAAGTAACAATTTCTTCCCCGGAAAATCACAGTCTTTTTTCTGTTCTTCCAATGTAACTGAAACTCAAAGTGATGAACAGAAATTGTAAGCAGAAAGTGTTTAATAACCTTAAACAAGTCATAATCCCCTAGATTAGAAGAGATATTGACTTTCAAACCAAAGCCTGGGATGAAGAGGGAAGAGAGGAGTCACAGCCTTCTGGAAAAGGGTGCGTCCTTCATTAGGTACACACCTAGATCTCCCCTCTTATGGTTACATTCCACGGAATTATCATTGACCTCTCCCAAGGAGGCAAATCCATGTAAAACTTGCTTGAGGGAGGCTGGGGGCAAACTTAACTCACCCTAATCCTTGGCTCATATTACACCTTAATTTTCTTTTGCATAGTCTTGTTTCATTGGAAAACAAAATGTACACAATAGAAAGTCACAGTTTCGGACACAATCCCTCTTTTTTCTGTTCTCTGTATATTTAAGTTTATAATTTAAATTTTTTAAAATTAAATATATATAAAATATAGTTCCCTGAATATGAAGAAAATGGGAAAAATGGAATATACTACTTTCTCATGTCCACTTCTTATCCTCACACATACATGTGCTATAGCACGGAGAAGTCCTGTGTGGTTTGAAGGAAGGCAAGAGTAACTACACCTCTAGCATTCTCTCCCAGTCCCACTTATATCGTTAACACTTAATTCCTACCAGGAAGGAAATCAGGAAGTTGGGGCCAGAAGTTCAGCCTGGTCTCTTCAGAGAAGAGTTCAAATGCTAGAATTATATCTATTTATTCCTTTAAATATTATTAGTCTAGACTGGGAATGTAATTTTAAGGGACAAGTATAACTCCTGATTGCTATTTCCTGGTGGGGAAAGGAACACCCCAAGTTCTATATCCAAGGGTTGACTTCCTTCTTACTAAATACCAGTTCCCCAAGAACACATATGGCAATTAGCAAAGAAACCCATTTATCCAAAATTATAGCAAACAGAAATCAGAGAAAGTATACATATGAGAATATACCAGATGATATACAGTAAAGGAATTCTTCCACTGGGAGTGAGGTACCAAGAAAGTCCTAGCTCTCACCCCAAAGGAAAAGTTCTCTGATATTTCTAGTACAACAAGCTGGAAATAAGGATATAATGACAATTGGTAGCTCTTCTCATGGCAGTTTCTTTCCAGAGTCTTTTTTCTTCCTTTAGAAACCTGAAGTGGGGTTGGTATTGTCCATCTTTTCTCTTGAAACTCAAAGCCATAAGAGATTACAGAGACTGAATCTCTCTTTGTTCATTCTCATCAACTCCACTTTTTGTAGCCGCGAAGCACTCATCTCCACAAATGAGGAGAGAGTCCCATGGCTTCAGGTTATATTAGAATCCTATTATACTGGAGGTCTGGTACATACACAGAGCACTTTTAATGTCCTCTTCCCACGTATAGATTTCCCCACATATAGCCTGTTTCCAGGAAAGTTGTGATGGTGTGGTATGGAAGCACCTTAGAAAGACAGGATCACAATGCTAAACTCTTGGGATCCAAACAGAAAAAGGTAATTAGTCCCTGCTCTCAAGGAGATCACACTAATTGGAGGAGAGAACACATAAAAGAAAGTTTAGCTGTAGGGCAAATGGAAAAATTCAGAAGTCCTAAGGGTACAAGGAAGGGACCCCTTGTTCCTTGGACATAAATAGGCTAAATAACAGTGCTGGTGTCTGCAGTATACAGAAACAGGGCAGTCTTGTTGGTCTTCCATCTCATCTGAAGGAATAGAATTGTTGAAAACCATCCCGGCCCTGAGAAAAGTCATAGAGCCCCAGCAATGGGAGAAGCTGCTTTGAGTTGTGGGCAAGGCCTTCCCCCCCACTCACACCCTCACACACACCCCACCCTAACCCTCATTCCCGCCCTGTTGGACTTCCCAGATGGGTTAAAATATGATTAAGTAACCTCCAGTTCAGTTCAACCATCAACAACTGAGTTAGTGGTCATTGCTGCCTTATGGCAAGAGGGTTATCTCTTTTGATTTTCTATTTTAAAATATTGTGGATACCCCTTGGGAAATATTACATTGCTATAAATACTCAATTATGAACAAATGACAAAAGTGTGTAGGGACCTACTCACGACAATAGAAGTTGTAATGCTGTAAAAAGGTGGAGCAACTAGGGACACAGAAAGTATTTTAATGTTGCTCTGCGTTTCCTTAAACTTTGAATAAGCAACCATCTACTTACTTCTAGGCCCAGCCTTTAGAACTGAAAGTCCTTTGGAATAACTCCAGTCTTTTAAATGAAAACTAATCCCTATACATGGAACAATGAATAATATTTATTAGGAAAGAAGAAGAAAGGATTATGTTTTTAATTCAAAAATTTGAAATTAAAAAAATCCAGTCACACATGAATAACACCAGAAACAACGGCTTGGTTTAACACAGCTACAGAGAACTTGGGCTTAACATAATAAATTCTTTGAAGCCTCACATGTTGAGTAGCCAATTGGTGGCTGAAAAGATCCAGGTACAAACTCAAGCATTGCTCCAGATAAAGGAGGCTCCATCCTGGGTTTATAGCTTAATATGCAAAGGCCTACGTATAGGTGTATTCTCTCTCTGGGGTAGGGAACCTGCGACCTAGAGGCCATGTGTGGCCCTCTGGGTCTTCAGAGTTAGGGTTAGGGTCAGAGGAGGAGTCAGAGGTAGAGTCAGATTCAAAAGGCCACACTTGAGGACCTAGAAGGCTACATTTTGACCTTCAAGCCACAGGTTCCCTACTCCTGCTCTCCATCATGAATATCACCATGCAATGAAGGTATGGATGGCTGGGTTTTTTTTCCTGTCACTGTCACACACTGTGAACAGTAATGAGGAAAAGACAAAGAGGGTCACAGAGTAGGAAGAGTGTCAAAATACAAGTAGAAACTTTATATACATTTTACATTTTGTTTTTAAAGGACCAAGTTTAAGTCCTTTTTCTTTATAAATATCTCTTCTGAAGATTCCAAATTAAAATGCATAAAAGTTGTGCTCAGGAATTTGTAACTATTACAGCATCACTGACCATTGCTTTTAGCTAGCAACTTTGTCTTACAAATAAGTGTTTCTCTGTCATTTCAGTTGTGTTTCGTTATCTCATCTGGGGTCTTGGCAAAGATACTGGAGTAGTTTGCCAGTTTTTTTCCTCAGTTCATTTTGCAGATGAGAAAACTGAGGCAATCAGGATTAAGAGACTTGCTCAGGTTCATATATATAACGTCTGAGTCCAGGTTTGAACTCAGGAAGATGAAGCTTCCTGACTCCAGGCCCAGCATTCTATCTTCTGCTCCACCTCACTGCTCTGTGGTATAACTACAAAACCTATTTCCATGTTATCTGTACATGCCAAATAAAGTACAGAAGACCCTCTCAGAAGGGTAGCAGGGTACAGTGGAAAGACTGCTGACTCTGAGGTCAGACCCAGTTCTGCCACCAGTTTACTATGTGACTTTGGGAAAATATTTAATCTCTCTGGCCCTCAGTTTCCTAATTTGTAAAAATTAAAAGGCTGATGACCTTCAGATGACCCCTGAAGTCCCTCCTAGATCTGATCTATAATACTTTTAGCTGTTAGTTTCAGGACACTTTGATATTTTTTATTATTAACTTAAGCCAGGGGTTCCCAGCAAGTCAGTCACCACTGGTTGATCATGAAGGTAAGTCTGGTCCATGGCTGATTAGGAGGTGCTACCAAGGCCACTCCTAGTAACTTACTGACATTTCCAAATGCGAATTGTGGGTATAGCAGCATGATGACTCCCTAGGTTTCACAGCTCTAAGCTCGCCCTATCTCTTTTCCCAAGATGACCCATTAGCACTACAGATATCCATTTTACTACTTAACAACTGTGTAAATGGGCATGTGAGCTTGAGTAAATGACTTAACCTCTCTCTATGATGAGGTACAGGCTCTGGGACACCCTTGAGCTCTCCTTGAATCTTTGAGGTACAGGCTCTGGGAAACCCCTTAAAGTCTGATTAAATCTTTGCACTTGATGAGGCATTTGCAGAGGTCATAAGTGTTTCATTGTGGCTGGACCTAAACCTCTGTTACTAGCCTTCCATTGTCCATCTGCTTCCCACCCTTGAGCCTATCAAAATATCAATCTATCCTTGCATTGATCTCATTTACTCCTCCTAAAGACCCTCCCCCAACTCCTCCTCTAGACCACCCCTAGATTACTCTGTACATAAGACCCCATCTTCCTTCCATGTGGTGTGAGAGCACCACAGAACGCCCTAACACAGACTTACTCTGTCCTGCTTTCCCAATACAAGCATCACAGATACCTAGGCTCCTTAAGAGTCTACCCCATATGGCATAAAATAAACTTTACTTTTCTTTGGCTGAGAGAAGACTTGAGTGGAATTATTTTGGCAGTTCCCAGTGTGTTGGTATTTTGGGGTCTCCAGAGCAACCCTAAACCTCTTTGTGGGTAACCTCTTCATCTAGGCTCTCATTTTGTTCATTTTTTAAAAAAAGAAGGGTTTGGTCACTAGTTGATCTTGAAGGTTCCACTCTAAAAATCCTATGATGGGTAGGGGGCAGAGTCAAGATGGTGGCACAGAAGCAGGAGAACTCCATGAACTCCCCCCATAATCACCTTAAATACCTATAAAATATGACTCTAAACAAACTTTAGAGCTTCAGAACCCACAAAACGACAGAGAAACAAGGCTCCCGCTGAAGGCAGCCCAGCAGGCAGACAGGAAGGGTTCATCATAGCATGCTGGGAGCTGAAACCAGCCGGCCTGAAATCACAGTGTGGCCCCAGGGCAGTCAGAACAAGCTGCAGCTGGAGCTTTCAGGAGAGTGAATCACTGGCAGCTGCAGTAGTTTCCAGAATTATCAACCTATAAGAGCCAAGAACAAAGTGAAAGGTGGGTGGGATTCAGCTAAATTGGGGGGAAAAGAGTGGGTCTGGCCATCTACTCTCAGAGCAGGAAAGCAGCAGAAGCGGTCCCTACAGCTACCTCCACATGGCTGCTTAAGACCTCCTGGCCTGCAGATTGCAGGGGAGCCAAGCTATTATTCAGAGGCTAAGTGCTCTTGCCTTAACCTTCCTGGATCAGGATCATGGTCTTGGGTGGTGGTCCTGAGGTGCGTAACCAGTGAGCCAAAGCTGGTGGGGGCTGCAGAGACAGCACCTTCCTACTAGCTCTGAAAGCTGTAAAAACCCCAGTGATTTAGGACAAAATTCTCCCCTCTAAAAGCAGAGTTCTGCTGAGCCCAAAAGTCAAGTAACTGACTGGCAACATGAACAGGCAAAGGAAGCAAAGCAAGCTCAGTAAAATTGTTGTTTTGGGGTGGTGGGTAGGCGAAAGACGGGGAAAAAATTTGTAATTCAAAATCTTGTGGAAATGAATGGTGTAAACTAAAAATAAACAAAAGTTAATTTAAAAAATAAACAATAACAAAACTGAACCCAGAAAAAATTAAAAATAAAAAATATCCTATGATCTTTCCTTTCTTCTTAGTCATCAAATTCTAGACTTTTTTTTTTAGCCCAAAGACATCTGAGAGATCAGTCCTATTAGCAGGCCTTTCCCCTTGTAGTATATCCATATATCCATCCCCCAACAACCCCAAAGGAAGGAGTGCAGTAGTTCCTTGACATAAAAAGATTGGAGACCCTGATTTAATTTGTAACATATAAAGCCCCTTACCTGAAGGTATTGAATAGGCCAAAGCCTGGCTGCCTTAAACCTAACAACTAGGACAGGTTGTTAAAGTATCCTGAGCAGTGATTGTGCTTTACTCTCAATAGGAAGAAGGAAATGTTTTGTGGTTCCCCCTCAGTCCATTGGTCTCCTGCCATTAGCGTGGTTCCAGAAATATGCCAGCTCCCCACCTCCTTCCATCTTTCAAGACCTCTTATTATACACTTATAGCAGGCATTCTCTTCCAGTTTAGCACTAGCATTGGCCACAAAAAGCTGACAGCTCAGTGTAAACTGCAGTAATTGGGGCCTGAAGGCAAGCAAACCTAAAGGACAGTGGGTAACATATCAAGACGTGTGTGTCACTGCCCTCTAATGGATGAAATGTCAAAATTAGGTGATTATTTTTCACTCAGGCAAGAGGACAGCCTGAAGCTGGGACTGACGGCAAAATATTTCATTTTATTGGTTACTGTTTCATATATGTCTTTCCCCCACCCCCAACATGCCCCTGAAGGGAATTTCTTTTGTATCCCTTTCTCTATTGTGACATAAGCAGATTAGATGACGATGCTGGAGACCTGGAGGGCAGGGAGGCCAGGCTGATGATAAGGTCTGAAGGGTCTGAAAAGCATAGGCAGAGCAGATAGAAGGCCTAGTGATCCTCTCATCCAGGCTCTGTGAACAGTCAAGCAGAGCAGGCAAAGGGGGAAGGCAAGGGGAGAGGTAGGGGACTAAATGGGTAGATACTTGTTGAATGCCCCCAAATTAACTCTAACAGCTAGCTAACATATCTAAATAAAACTCAATACAACTTACCTTGTCAAAATTCAAGCAATCTTGAGCTCCATAATTCTACTGAAAAGCTGTAAAAGAGTTTAATGAAAATGAGGTCAACTCAAAGTCAGAAACCATTTAATAGCTCTCAGACTTATTCCCCACAGCTGCCTAAGGCTCAGTGGATAGAGCACTGGGATTGGAATCAGGAAGACTCTTCATTCTGAGTTCAAATTCAGGCTCAGACACTCAGTAGCTATGTGACCCTGAGCAAGTCATGTAACCCTGTTTGCCTCAGTTTCCTCATTTGTAAAATGAACTAGAGAAGGAAATGACAAACCACTCCAGTATCTTTGCCAAGAACACTCCCCAAAGGGGGTTAGGAAAAAAAGTAAGACACGATTGAAATTATTAAACAAAAAACCATGAAGTACTATTTACCTAAAAACCCTGATATGATGGTATTCTTCAGCCTTTTGTTTTTGCCTCTACTGTATGAAGATAGCTTTAGAAGGAACTGAAGAATTTCGCCTGATTTTGACACAATGTCAAGAAGGAATCAAAATTTGATTTGCAAAACAGAAACAACATGGGAGCCAATAAAAGTTTACAGACATATTTTTGTGTTAGTGTAGGGTGAGGTCTTCACTTAGGTCAGGTCTGACTCAGACTAGTTCATTGATTCAGTCTCAAGATTAGAATAAAACAAGATGCATAGACCATAAAATATTTAACAAAAAAGTTTACTCAACAATAGTATGGGCAAGACATTCAGCTAAAATACAGTTTTGTTTCAGTTGGATCAAGCTTCCCTTGACCTCTCATTCTCCACAAAGATATGCCCAGGAAGGAGGGTCTCATGACTTACACAGAAATGTGGAGTTTGCCAAAATGTGAGGAGCTTTGATTACTTATACTTGGCTTAGGTGACCAGGAAGCTACACGAATGGTTTGAGCTTTAATCCTCCAGATCAATTAGGTTTCAAGGATGATTTCATTCCTGATATAGAAGAAGCTAGCCTGGGTGGCAGAGACTTCCAAGCCTTCCTTGTGCAGGTAGTGGGGTGTGCTTAAAGTTTCTGCTGCCTCATGGACCTACTCTCATGGATTCCTATGAACTTCATAAGAATATTTTTCCTACAATAAATCTTAAGCACTAGGGTAGAAAGAGCACTGAACTGGGAGAAAGAAGACCGGGTTCTAGTCCCTGCCCTGCCATTGAATCACAGCCACAATGTGACCGGCAAACTGCTCTATTTTTCTAGGTCTCAATTTCCTGAGTAAAATCAAGTGATTAAACTAGGTGAAACCTAAGGTCACTTCCATCTCTTGCATTCTAGTATCATTCCAGGAAGCTTCAGAAATGGATCCATGTCACTAGACAACAAATGTTTGTTGACTCAATAACTTGAATGGTACCATTTCATCATCAAAAGTCATAACAAGATAATTTGGAGTCGTGGGTCCAACTATTGAAAACCTACCCACCTGTTTCTGCTTTCAGTTCAACCAGGAGAACTTAAGGGAGAGAAGGAATATTTTCCTATAATTCCATTCCATCCTATTCCTTCCCGTTCTATCCTGTTCCACTCTATTCTGCTGTGTTCTGCTCCTTTACCATACTACCATAATTAATCCAAGGACTACATTTAACCTTTGCACATAACATCTCTCAAATATGGCCCCTTCTCTGACATTGCCACCATTTTAGACCTAGGAAAGACCTTAATTTAGAAAGGCCAAGGTCATCCAATGCATCTCCAACCTTCACTAGACTTTGATGACTGTGAGGGAGAGAACAAGGTTGATGATTTTGTGCAGTTCTGCCTCACTTAAATCCAATTTGCACACAAGTAAATACCTCACCCTCATGATGTCATTAGTCCTCTTCAAGAACGAAGGACAAGCAAGATAAACAACAACTACATACACACACACACACACACACATATACTCATGAAATTCTAGCAATGTCTTTTTGGCTATGACCTTCTATTTTTCCTTCCTACACCCTATCTGGGGTATATACTCTAAGTATATTGACACAGTAATCTGGCTTATGATTTCTAGCCCCTGCTTCCCAATTACTTATCCATCCAAGTTATATCATTTTCCCCATACTGTCATTCTGTCATTTGGGGGGCAAGGGCGGGGGGTGGGGGACAAAAACAAATTAAGCACAAGAAAGTTATAACATTTCCATGAGGTCATGTGTGGGATCAGTTACTCTGATGACTATGCTTGCCTCCTGGCTTAGGTTTTCCCTGGAAAAGGATTAGAGAGGTCACTGAGAAATTGTTCCCATATTTTCTAAGAAAAGCAGATAGCCAGTGGCAGTCCCTCTAATGTGATCCACATTAAGAGTCCCCAGGGAACATGGACTTGGGTTTAAGTATGTACCTAAAGGGAAAATGCATGAAACTGGTTAACTAAAATAATAAGTTCCATTTTTATAGTGCTTTAAGGTTTATAAAGAGTACTTTGCCCATAACCACCCTATTAGGTAGGTAATATAAGTATTATTATCTTCATTTCACCACTGAGGAAAATGAGGTTCATAGATACTGTACGACTTGCCCTTTGAAGAGGAGTCAATTTGAACCCAGTACTCTTCCATCACAAACTACTAGGAGGAGCCTTACTATATGCCCAGTAACAATAATAATCGCCATCGTAGACCAAGGGCCAATTTCCATAGAAACTATACATAAACCCTAAGCCAAAAAGAAACCAAGTATTCAGAATTGTCCCCCAAAACATAAAAAAAACCCAAGGAGAAGTATGGCATGGTAGATGGAGCATTGGACTGGGAATCAGAAGACCTGGGTTTGAATCCTGCTTCAGACACTTAGCATTATGACCCTAGATAAGTCACTTAAGGTCTCTGTGCCTCAGTGTTCTTATCTACAAAATGAGGTTAATAACATCACCTACTTTCCAGGGTGGTTGTAAGGATACAAAGTGCTTTACAAACCTTAAAGTTCTCTATAAATGTGAGCTATTATTACGGAGGAAATGGGGTGAAGTTCAAACAAAAGAATTTCAGATGTAAAAAGAAAGGGAGGCTTAAATTATCAGAACTGTCATGAGGAAGATGAGCCAAGATTTTTAAAATAATTCTTACAATTTCCTTTGGGAAGACAGAAAAGAATAAACATTTATATAGTACCTATTATGTACCAGTCACTGTGCTAAGTACTTGACAAATACTCTTTCCGATCCTCACAACAACCCTGAGAGGTAAGGATCACTTTACAATTGAGGAAACTGAAGCACAAACAAAAAAAGGTGAAGGTGTTAAGTGACTCACCCACAGTCACAAGCCAGGGAGTGTCTTGGTCTGGATTTAAACTCAGATCTTCATGCACCTGAGTCCTATGTTCTGTTCACTGTACCACCGAGCTGCCTTCTCTCCCCGAACTACTATATGTGTATATATGTATAATATACTATGATAAATATATAGACACATAATATATAAATATAAAATATATGTATATATTTAATATACTCTAAATATACACACACACATACATGTTTTAAGCTCCTTGAGAGTACAAACTATCAGACCTTGCTTTTCACTGAGTACAAAGCCTGGAACATAGAGTAGTAGTTATTTAATGTCTGTTGACTGATTATTCTGTTTTTGTTTCTTACTATTTTGTGGATACCAGTGCAATAGTTAGGCTTTCCAGTTTTTGCTGCTGAATTGGAGGCAGTCTATTCTCTTCCTTTGCCTTTTTGAGCCCAACTCATTGTGTCCTAGCACCTGGTAGATGTATTTGCAGACTAACACAATGGATCACCCATCCAACCAGCTGTATTTTATAATCCAAAAAATATGTGTTCTTTGTCTGCTTGATTTTTCCTCTGTGGTGGCTAGGCTAATTACTTTGAGGGATCATAGATCAAATTGAGGAGGCTCTAGGGCTTGATGCAATCAACTCAAAGTCATCTGTAAACAGAAGCATCCATAGGACCTCTCCACCAACTGGAAATCTCTCTTCCGTTTGCACTTTCTGCAGGAAATCCTCTATGATTTATTTCCATTATCTCATTTCAAATCAGTCCATCGATCAAGCCCCCCCTAACATGGTAAAGGCCGTGTGGTAGGGCACTGACAAGGACAAACATATGAATAAGAAATAATCCTTGTCCTCAAGGAACTTGCAAAATCTTTTGAAGTATATAACACAATAATCGTCATGTCACTTTTGCAGATGGGAAACTGGGGGAGAGATGTCAAGTGACCATTACTATAACATCGCTAATTGCTAGAATCATAGTCCCATGGTCCTTCCATTAGTCCATAGTGCCACTGCCCCCTCCTGTTTTCTTCCAGTAGAGTCTCCCTTACCAAGATTATTTTCCATCTGTTCTTCACATATATCCTGTTAAAATTGCATCTTGCTTTTGTTGCCTTGACCACCACCACCCCTTCTAGTGAGTACAGTAAGTTTAAAAGTAGCCAGGATAAAGTAACAATAGCAGGAAGTAAGATTGCAAAGGGGAATTCGGAAGTCATGTACAAACTGTCTCAACGATCAAAGGGGCATAATTTACAAATTGTATTATATGTTGGCCAAAAATTACATCCTGGTAATACATGCTGAACCAGGGGAAGCCATTCTAGGCTTTGTTGTCAAGGACTTTGGGTCCTACTACACATATTTCTCAGACAAGTTCCAGACCTTTGTATTAAAGACCAGCAGATTACCAAATGGTGTTGATAATTTTGAGATGATTAAAATGGACATGTTAACTTTAAGATTTTACTGATGACTTTGCAATGATTTGGATGTTAGTGAACTAACCCCAAGGTGGCACAGATAAGAGTTAGTCTGTTCGCCCCCAAGAAAACCTATAAAAATGAGACCTCGAACTCCCCTGCCTCTCTTAACAGTCTTCTCTCTCCATTGGGCCCTTAGTGCCTAGTGCTCCTAAATCCAATTCAAGGTTATAAGTGATACTCTTTGCTTCTCCTCTCTCTCTCTCCTGCTGCCTGCCTTCCTTCAGCACCCCATCCCCATTCTTCATGCCATCTACCACTGCATCCCTTTCTTCCTCTTGTTTCTATGCAGTCTGTGTCTCTGTAATAAAAGAGAAATAGCATAAAAGCTCATAGAGGAGAAAGTGGTCAATAGTCACTAGTGCTACAGAGACAATTATGAAAAGATCATTATCTTTGGCAATTAAAAGGGCATTGATAACTTCATAGAGAGCAGTTTTAGCTGAGTGACGAAATCTGCAACCTTATTTCAAAGGGCTGAAAAAGACAAAAAGAAAACAGGGGAAATGAGGGGAAACAGTCTCTTCTAGGAGTTTGTCTATGAGAGGGAAAAGGGATATAGGATGATAGCTTGAGGGGATGGCAGTGACTAGACAAGTTTTTTTAAGGATGGGGAAAACTGTTTTTCACTTCCTTTCTTTCCCAGCATTTAGCACAATGCATATCCTACTGCTTAATAAATGTTGAGACTATATCTGGAGTATTAGGCTCAGTTTTTGTTCCCATAATTTATGAGAATGGACCTTGGAATCTTTAAACCAGAGAAAAGAAAACTTCAGAGGTATCTGATACTTTCAAGTGTTTTTAAAACTGATATTTACAAGATGATTTGTACGTGTTCTGATTGGTCATAGAGAGAAAATTGAAGCAATTTAAGAGCAATTTAGACAGATTTAGGCTTGAGCAAAGAAACTACAAGAACAAAAACTTCCTAACATTAAAGCTTTACAAAAGTGTAAAATAATAATAAATATTTGTTGATTGAGTAAAAGAAAATTTATTTGCTTCGAGTTTTACAAAGAAGGGAAAGAGAGAAAACTATCTATGTATAGTCCAAGTGAAATGGCTTAAATATGAGCAAAAACGTAGGAAGAAGAATGGCAGTATTCTTTGTAGGCAACAATAGTTTGTAGACTGCCAGGAAGGAATCAGTAGGTAGGCAGAAACTGAAGATGAGGGAGACCAAGAGGATGATTATGATTATCAAAGAAGAAAAGGACATGTTCCCTTTCAGGTACATCTGCTTAGCTTGCCATGTCTGGCAAGAAACACCAGGGGCTGGCCAGAATGACTCATCTGCTGCCACAGGGAAGTTCAAGTTGTTAAAATGCCTTCAAGGGGCTTTGAACTTGGGCATAGCCAGAACTTCTATTACAAAAGAAAAGCTCCATTGGTATTCATCCAAATGTTGACATTGAACAAAAGTAACAGTTGCATGGGGTGTGGAAGTTTCCAGAAATTTCCAGAAAAGGGCAGGAGGATTCTGGAACAGAAGCAGTTTGTAACAAGAGATACTAAGCCAAAGCCAGAAAGATTTGTAGCTCTTGCACAGATATTCTCACCTATCAGGAGGCAATATTGCTATCATAAGCATCACTGAGATTTGGATGGATAGGACTCATGACTAGAACATGACCCTGGAAGAGTCTGCCTTATTTTAAAGAAAGAGGATAGATTAAAAAGGCACAGAACAGCATTGTCTATATGGGTAATTTCTTTAGGTGACCCCTTTTCTTTTACAATGGAATTATTTGTACTAGTGTTGCTAAAATCTCATTCTTTACAATTTTTCCCTCTTAAGTCATCATATTCCTCATGAGGTCATTTCTGTTCTAGAATCTCAGTTCAAGTGCAAATAGGAGTTCAGACAACCTCACAAATAAAGCTGGAGAAATTTGCACATTGTTCATTTAGAGCAGCAGAAGCCTTTGGTCCACAAGGACCTTGATCCTCCTAGCAACTATGTTGAAAGCCTCTGTACCTTCCTGTGTCCTTGGTCCTGTTTATTCTTGTCTAAGAAGCTTTTAACATGGAAGAACAGAGATTGTTGTCGAAGAGGCAGAAGGGTCGCACAGTGTGTAAGAGCACTAGACTTGAAGTTGGGGAGACCTGAGCTAAAATCCTACCTTAGATACTTACTAGCCCTGTGATCCAGGACAAATCCTTAACCTCTCTCAACTTTCTTCATCTGTAAAATGGGGATAATAATGTACCTACCTCCCAGATGTGTTATGGCGACCAAATAAAACCCCCATATGTACAAATGTTTGCAAACCTAAAATGCTATATAAATGTTAGATGTTATTATTAAGACCAAGGACACAGGAATATTCACAGTTTTACCAAAACAGTATGTTTGGTTGTTGATGCTACAAAGAATCAAGTTGCAATGAGCCCCACCAGTAATTTGTGAAATAAAACATCTGATTGGTTGCAGATCTGAAGATACAATTGTATAATCTGACCTGGACATTAGCCTTTGACAATGGTATTTAATGCAGGTAGACCTAAGGTCCTGGAGAGTATTAAGAGACCAGAAGCTTCTATTCAGAGATATCTCCTACAGAGATCAATATCTCTTTAGAAAGATAAAATTGCCAAAGCTTATCTTGGAAAGACTTTTACTGATACAATAGCCACAGTAACAACCTACTTCAGTGACACTCAACATCAAGACACCAAAGATGTCAAAACCGTCATCTGTCATTCATTTCACTATGCTCTGAATCATCATTGAGACATCTACTGCTGTTACTGTCTACAGTGTGGACAAGAGGTATGGGGTCAAAAGGAATGTATTGATGTTTGAGTTGGAGATGGCCCTTTCAATTTCTCCATCCTCAGAATCGAAGATAGTATCTTTGAAATTAAACCCACAGCTAAGGACAACTGTTTAGTTAGTCTACCATTTCATTGCTGAATTCAAGAGTAAGCACAAAAGAACATCAGTGAGAACAAGACTTGTGAATACACAAATTTCACCCTCTCTGCAGTATACAGACCAGTATTGAGACCAACTCCCTGTATGAAGGCATTGACTTCTATGCCTGTCACCCATGCTCTATCTGAAGATATGAATGCTAATATCTTCTACGGCACACTAGACTGCATGGGGAAAAAAAACATTAAGGATGCCAAGCTATATAAGTCATAAATCTATTGTTTCAATATAATGGGTGGCTCTACTGACATCTCTAAGATCCAGAAACTTTCATAGGAGTTCTTCAGTGACAAGGAACTAAATAAGAGTATCCATCCTCAAGAAGCTTTTGCTTCTGATACAGCTGTCCTGGCTGCCATTTTGTTTGGGCATAAATCTGAGAACATTCAGGATTTGCTGCAAATGAATGTCATTCCTCTTTTCTTCCGTACTGAAACTTCTGGTTTCAACACCAGAGGTCACATCTTGACCAAGCAGATATAGACCTTTTGCCACTTACTCAATCCGCCTGATATTCTTTATCCCAGTTTGTAAGTGTGAGAGCAGGGATAAAACCTATTTGACCAATCTGAGCCCACAAAAATGCCCTACTTTGCTCCTCTGACATTCCTCAGATTGAAGTGACCTTTGACAGTGATGCAAGTGGCACCTTCCATGTATCTACTGTACATAAGAGCATTGACCAGAAGAATAAGATTACTGTCACCAAAGACAAAGGCTGCCTGAGCAAAGAGTAAAGAAGATATTGAGCACATGGTCCAGGAAGCTGATAAATACAAGGCTGAAGATGAGAAGCAGAGACACAAGCTGTTTTCAATATAAATGCTACAGTTAAGCATGAGAAACTTCAAGGAAAATTGGTGACAAAAATGAACAGAAGTTCCTTGATAAAAATCAACTGACTGCATAAGAATCAGACTGTTAGAATGGAGGACAGATTGAGGAAGGTGGTAGACAGAAGCAAAATGCTGGTGAGGAGGGAAAGGGTGAAAGGAGAGGGGGAACAAACAGGAGGAAAAATAGGATGGAGAGAAATACACAGTTAGGATATGAAAGAGATTAATTCTCCCATAAAACAGAAGCAGATAATAGAGTGGATCAAAAACCAGAATCCTACAACATTCTGTTTACAAGAAACACACTTAAAGCAGAGAGACACACACAGAGGAAAGGTTAAAGGGCTGGAGTAGAATCTATTATGCTTCAGCTGAAACAAAACAAAAGTAGGGGTAGCAATACTGATCTCAGACAAAGCAAAAGCAAAAATAGAACTAATTAAAAGAAATAAGGAAGGAAACTACATCTTGCTAAAATATACCATAGACAATAAAGTAATGTCAATACTAAATATATAGGCACCAAGTAGTATAGCATCCAAATTTTTGACCAAGGAGAAATTTATCACCAAACAAGAGATAGAGATCATTGCAAAACATAAAATAGATACAATTTGATTATACTCAATTGAAAAGCATTTACACAAACAAAACCAATGCAGCCAAGATTAGAAGGAAAGTAGAAAGCTGGGAAACAAACCTTATACCAAGTGTCTTTGATAAAGTCCTAGAACTGAGTTTATAAGAATACAAGCCATTCCCCAACTGATAAATGGCCAGAGAATATGAACAGGCAGTTTTCAAATGAAGAAATCAAAGCTATCTATAGGCATATGAAGAAGTTCTATAAATTACTTGTGGTTAGAGAAATACAAATTAAAACACCTCTGAGATGCCACCTCATAGCTATCATATTGACTAAAATGACAAAAATGGAAAATTATAAATGTGAATCAAGTGAATAAAGCACCAGCCTTGGAGTCAGGGGCACCTGAGTTCAAATCTGACCTCAAACACTTGACACTTACTAGCTGTGTGACCCTGGGCAAGTCACTTAACTCTGCCTTGCCAAAAAAGAAAGAAAGAATTTTAACATAAACAGAAAGAATTGGAGGAAGTCTTCAACTCCATCATTAATTAGTACAGTACCTGGGACATAGTAGGTGCTTAATAAATGTGTATTAAATGAATGAATAACAAACAAATGAATAATTACTAAGTTGTATCAGAGTATAGGGAGGATGCCCAGAGGCACGCCTGGTGGATTCTCAGACACCCCATCTGGAGGTACCTCTTCTGGACACACCACTGGTGAGGTTGACAACCTACCAGAAGAGAAAGAGCAGATCAAAAATTGAAGGAACCAAAATTTTAGCCAAGGCTGGATATAACAAGAGTTTTTTTAAAAAAATCACATTTGAACTACCATGTAAATGCAGGACATTCTGCATACTTGAATGAATGTATATAGAGGAGGAGAAGTGAACACCATTGTACTTTATCAGCCCTGTAAACAAGTGGAAATGTGATACTTATCCCAGTGAATAAGAATCTATTTAAAATTGGCATAATAAAAAAAATCCCACATGGAAAACACAAGACCCAGTTTCCAGAGGTCAGCTACTGCTGCTCTCTGCAACATTCACTCCCTCCTTCCCTTGCTGAAAAATGCAGAAAGTGCAGATCTCCTAAAAGCCAACTGGCAAAAACTCAATTTCCCTCTATGGTAGTAAACTCTGACGCCTATTGTCTCCCTCCTACATAGGGGTCAAGGCTTCAGTTAACCCAGGTATCTTTTTTAAAAAATATATATTCCTATCAAATAACTGTGGTACTAAAATTCAGTCTTCTCCTGTGATTCCATGCACGTAATAGAGAATCCCAGTACAGTATTTCTAGTCTTTGGCACTTAGCAAGGTGTCTGTGTCTGACAGAGTCATGAGTCTAGCATACCCCTATAACAGAGCTTGGGAAATCTGTAACGAACATAACAGAGATTCTTCTGTAGGCAGTTGTTCGAGTTATTAAAATGCCTCTCAAAGGACTTTGAACTTGAACATGCCTAGAACTTCTCTTATAAAGGGAAGCTTCACTGGTATCTTCAAATGATGACATTTAGCGAAAATAATAGCAGCTAAAACCTGCTTACCAGCTCCCACAGGGCCCTCAACCCCTATAAAAAGCTAGTCCCTGACATAAAATCAACATTTTGTAACCTGATCCTTATTGGCCATTTTTCCTCTAAGATTAAATCTACTGCTGAGATTGATGACCGTCTACAGAGTGCTTTCAGGGAACAAGATTAACTTTTCTTTGTGATTGAGTGGCATTCTAGTCATCTACCGAACGACTCCTATGTCTGCTTCTTGCTGCCTATGTAACCTTGAATAAATCAGTTCATCTTTTAGGGCCTCTATTTTCTCATCTGTAAAATGAAGGTAGGTACCTTCATTATATTCATTTTACAAGTCAAGAACCTGAGGTAAACACAGATTAAGTAACGTGTGCAAGGTTGTGTTTTTGAGGCTAAATTCAGTCTCAGGTCTTTTCCCCTCCAGGTCCAGTACTCTCTCCAGTGCGCCATCTAATTGCCTTGTGTCAGATGATCTTTAGGATTCCTTCTGGTTCTAAATTCCATATATCCTGGAATCATATATATCCTAGGACGTCTTATTCTAAATTCTATATATCCTATCTATCTATATATCCTATGATATAAAGTCCTAGTCCCACATTAAATCAAATCTTGCAAAATTAGGGCCCATATAAATCAGACCAGAAGAGATGAGAACACCTTCCAGAGACCTTTTTGTTGTGATTGTTCAGTTATTTCAGTCATGTCTGACTCTTTGTGGCCCCATTTGAGATTTTCTTGGCAAAGATACTAGAGTAGTTTGCCATTTCCTTCTTCAGTTCATTTTACAGATAAAGAAACCGAGGCAAACAGGGTTAAGTGATTCACCCAAGGACACACAGCTAATGTCTGTGGTCATATTTGAACTCAGGAAGTTGAGTGTCCCTGACTCTAAGCCTGGCATCCTACCTACTGTACCCACTAGCTGCCCTACTGTAAGCAAACCACAGAGATGCATTTGTTTTTTAGAATTACTAATAAACACCTAGTCATGCAAGGCTGCTTTCTCAGAGCTGGATTTACATATTAGGGCTCAGTATTCTGGGACTACAGGGCCACCTGCTGGTCTTTCAGCCTAGCTGAAAAAAACCTATCTCCCTCCTTTGTGTTCTAAGGACTGAAGAGGAAGAGGCAGAGACTTTCCAAACAAGGGGCACGGGCAGACCACCAGCCACAGAAACTCTGAAATGGGAGGGAGTTCTAACTGAAAGTGGAACAGAAGGAAAGGGCTCCTAGACGCCACAAATAGGTACTTAGAATGCAAGGTGGCTTGCAATCAGGCTGACTGGGCCCAAACTTTATGGAATCTTAGAGTTGAAAGGTCTCTGAGAGGTCATTTGGCACAATTCCTCACTCAATCCAAGAAGCCCCTCCATAGCACCTCTATACATTGTATAGACTTTACTTATATAACAGGGACAAGAGGAATGGACATAAGCATCTATTAAGTCACAGTTATATGCCAGGTATTATGCTAAACACTTTCAGAAATACCATCTCACTCAATCCGCCCAATGATGTGTGAGGGAGGTGCTATTATGATCCCATTTTACGGTTGAGCAAACTGAGGCAGATGGTGGTAAAATGACTTCCCCAGGATCACACAACTAAAAAAATGTCTGAGGTCAGATTTAAACTCGGACCATCCCGACTCCAGGCCCATTCTATCCACTGTACTATCTAGCTGCCTAGAGAGGCTGTTTCCTGTCAGCTTATTGCAGGGAGAAGGAAAGTTTTTTCATTTACTGCTTGGACAGAACTGAGATTGGACACCAAAGACTCCAACAGGAAAATTCAAGTTGCCTCTGTTCCTTAGTGGCAAGAAATGTAAGAAGCGGTATGAGCCTCTGGATGGGGAGAGAGGCCATACCAGCAGCCTAGCCTCTGCACTGGACCTGACTTGTAGCTATGAATACAACATGGTGCCTCTGTTTCTTTGCCTTATTGCATTTCTCCTTTCCTCTTAGGTCAACAAAGATTGATACAGAATGGACCAGGCTACAACCTTCTGAATTTCAAAAGGTCAGAAGAACCCCCACAGATCCAGGGTCTGAGCTCAGGGGGGAACCAACTCTGAGGAGCGACTTCCTTCACTAACATAGTCTACCTATGGATCAACACAGTAGCCTAGACGTTATGTCCTTCACTCAAGGAAGTGACTTGTCAGTAGTCAATGCTATATTCAGAAATTAACTCAGTGTTTTAGAGGCTGTTTTAATGTGAGCCCATTACCCCAGAGACTTCAGTGGTAGAGGAGAGAATGTATACACCCCCAACCCTGGTTCTGAAGGACTTTTGTTCATACTTTTGTTTTTTGCTATATCTTCTCAGTAAGAGCTAATTAATAATAATTGCTTATCAATGACATTGAGGAACTATAATAGGTCAGCTGGTAGTGGGGAAATACTGACACTGGAAAATGCTTTTAGGGCAGCCATCATTGGTGAATGATATTGGGGGATGGGGATTTGTCAGTAGTACTAAAATAACCCCATTGTTCTTTAGGAGTATCCCTAGAAGCCTGATAGGGAGATATAACCTCATGCACTCCAGAGACACAGCGTATAAGTACATGTGAGCTGCAAGAATAAGCCCAGGGACTCAGCACACTAATATAAAGTCTCCCACTAATAGGGAGAGTTCTGCTCTTGAATCGTCCTTGTAAGACGACTCTAGGAGTTAAAAAAAGTTCTGCTGCATGTCAAACTGAAATAGGCCTCCTCCAAACTCGTAGCGCAGTGCCTACCTCACCCTTGATAGATACTCAATAAGTTGTTATTGGTTTACTATTGATTAATGTTACCCTTTGGTAAGACTAATTCTGCCTTCTGATAAACCTTAAACCATCTATCCCCTCCATTCCACATGATAGCCTTTCAGATGCTCAAAGACAGCCCTCTCTCCATCTTCTTTGGGCTAAACATCTTTTCCCCAGGAAATGGTCCAACTTCACATCTATCCCCACTTCCTCATGGCTGATTGGGAGAGAACATCGTCTCAGAGCGGTCAGGCGTGTGTCTGCTTGGTGCCACCAACAGGTTGCATTGTATAGCGATATGACAATGTCACCAACATTAAATGACACATCACATTTTGGAATGACTTTGTAATGGTCATTTAAAACAAAGGCAGCTAGGTGGGACAGTAGATAGAGTGCTGGATATGGAATCCCCTGTCAAATACTAACCAGTCCTGGGAAACTAGGCAACTCACCTACCTTCTCTCTGCCTCAGTTTCCTTAACTATAAAAAGTTATTCTGAAGATTAAATGAGATAATATAAAGTACTTCATGAATCTTAAATTATCAAATAAATGCTGACTCTTATTATTTAAGCAGAGGTAGGATCAGTGTTTCAAAGGAGACATTACCTTCCTACAAAATCTCAGTAACAGGATGCAAAGTTCCTTAGAGCAGACAGGACCAGCTACTGTTGTTGCTTGCCCTTTGTTCTCAAAGAGGGCCATGACATCAGGAAGATGACTCCATGACATGCAGATGAAGTGGATTATAGTGAGGGAGGGCTGTGCAAGGTCACCATCCTCACTGTCTCCTTTGGAGCCATCTGGGTAAGTGGTGGGAAATGAATCGGTATGACTGGAGATGGTCCTGGATGCAGATGACAATGCTATGCATATGAGGAAGTACCAATTGTGTTTAGAAAGGTCCGTCCTTCAAAATGTCCGTGACCATGTATGCGTCATGCCCTACTTTGTCCTCTTTTGTAAATGCAGTACATCACACTGTCCATCTTCTTCCCATTCTGGCTGGTGATCCCATCCTCAGTGCTATATTATTATTAGATACAGTACGGTGTCATGATAATGGGTGCTACTCTTTGGAGTTAATGGGTCAGGGTTCTGGTCTAAGTTGTGCCACTGAGAGACCTTGGACAAATCATTTCTCTCTCCTTCTTGGGCCTCCATTTATGTTCTGTAAACCGAGAGGAACGATCTCTGACTTCCCTTTCAGCTGAAGAATTTTCTGATGGTATATTAACTGTGGCAAACCAACAAGAGTATAAGCACTCTCTTCATCCCCCATTAGGAATACTTACACCACTCTGAATTGTTTGTCTTTGATGTCACTTAGCATCAGACTCTGGCCTTCTGCCTTACATTTTTGGCCTGGCTTCTGGAGTCTCAGAACTTCCTGAGACTAGAATGCAAAGCCCAGAAGAGCCTACAGCCCTGATTCTAAGTCAGCCTTCATAATTGGGGCTTATTACTGTGCTTTTATTAATATGTCTCTCCCTACTGCCACGTTCAGATTCATAGAAACTGTTTGGGTTGATCATCTATTTGAATACTAAAACTATAACCATCAAATGGGCAGGCCAAGGGTGGCTAGGTAGGATAGTGAATAGAGCACCAAACCTGGAGTCAGGAGAACCTGAGTTCAAATCCAGCTTCAGACACATAACACTTACTAGCCGTGTGACCTTTGGCAAGTCACTTAACCCCAATTGCCCCTCCAAAAAAACAAACAAAAAATGGACAGGCCAACCCCTAACTGAAGCAGCAAGGCCCTTGGAAAGGAAGAGAGATGGTGACACAAGTCAAATCACCACTATGACCTTGGCTACCTCCTCCCTTCAGACTATAATGGAGATAGCAGGGCCATGAACCCAAGGACATTGGGAATCTCAGTACCCACACCATCCCCCCAACCACTGGTCCAGTTCCCATAGGGTCTTAAAATCACTGAAGGAATAGGCCCTATGGAGAAGGACCTACCGTCCTTATCGCACCATCACCATCTGCAACAAAGTCCTTGGCATTGTCACATGGCAACTGCTATGATTTTATCAGCAGAAATGATGTTAAAGAAGAGACATTACCAAATGCTTTGCTGCTGTAACCCTAAGGATCATGAGACCTTTCGATATGACTTGCAGCTAAAACCTTCTAGATGTATTTACTCCATTAGAATGTTAGTTCCTTGAGAATGAGAACTATCATTTTCTGTTCATATCCCCAGCCTTTAGTATAATGTTTTGTATATAAGTGCTTAACAAATGCTATTTCACTAATTAATTTATTCACTGATTGTGAGCCCCCATTTTCTACTGATCTCTCCCTAACCAGTCAGAAAAAATAGAAAGCAAGATATATGTATGGTTGTATACACACATATGTATATGAATCAAGCAGCAAAACCCATCACCATCCATTTTCCAAACTACAACCTGTAAAGGTTCAGGTTTGGATTAGAGAGTTAGGGTTAGAGGCCCTCCACAGAGTCGGAGAAGTCAAGACACTAGGACTGTGAAGCACCTGCAAGCCTTCCTTCTTAGGGAGGAAACCTTTCACTAGAGAAATGACCGCAACCATTGCCTCCTAGCATTCAAGAGGAAAAGCCTCTTGTATATACGAGTAGAAATTAGACACAGATTCAGGACGGATCCCTAGCTCTATGACTATTTTATCCTCTCTCTCTTCCAGCTGTCTGCTCATATACTCCTGTGTTCTATTTCTTCCATGAGTCTATTCCCGGCCTTCTTGCAGGTACACAGCAGAAGCTTCCATACAACCAGAGTCCATGAGGCAATGTCATTATTTGCTGGTACCTAAACAGATTTGTGGGGGGGGGGGGTGGATGTCTTAAGGAGAACTCTCTTCCCCCAAAAAGAAATAATATTTGGAGACCAGGACCTTTTCTTGATTTCATAATAATTCAACTTCTGTTTCATCTCATTCACATTCATATTCTTTCTCTCTTATTTCTCTCTCTGACTCTATCCCTCTATCTCTATCTCTCCCTTTGTCTCTCTTTGTGTCTCTGTGTCTATCTGTCTTTTCTTTTTCTCTCTCTGCCTCTCCCCCCTCCCTC